>QEPC01014088.1:2131386-2155726 GCA_003113815.1 Sphenodon punctatus | reverse complement strand
CCTGTCCCAGTTAGCTGCCAAATTCATAAGCTCCAATTGCAACTTCTCCTTGGTTACTTCCTTGTCAAACTTCACAAGTGCTTCACTCAGCTTCAGAAGCGCATCAGTATGAGGCATAGATGTCTTCATCTCTCCAAACTGTACAGGAGACAAGCAGGCCAGGTCCCTATACAATGCCCCATTTTTCGCAAATCTTGTTTTCAGACTTTCTATAGTTGTATCCAATATCCGGTTGCGCACACCCACTTCAAAGTCTTTAAGCGCATTGGCAATTCATTCTTCAGATGCAGTTTCTCCAGGCATCCGCTTTCTCTTCCATATTCCTTTCTCTGGAAAGGATTCCTGGATGACAATATTTCAGGGGGGAAGTATTTGCTCCGCAAGTTCTTCGGCTGCCTAGTCAATAAAATCAGCAACTCTACTTTTCACCCCTTCAATGTCCCACTGTATTTTTCCAGCTGTTCCAGAGTATCCAGCACCAGCTGATGTGCTTTCAGAAGATCCACTCCAACTGTCTGCAGATATTTGGATAAAGGTGATGTGAACTGAAAGATGCGTAAATAAATAAATCCTGTCATGATCGGTTCATACGATAGAAGCACATCTCTGAATGATCTAGAGTTTGCTCGTAAATCAGATGAGATATTTTCCGATTCTTCAATCGTGTGCAGCGAGATAATCACATCCACGTAAATGGAACTTTATCCGTCTTGGAATGAACCAAATATCTTAGTCAGTGCTGCATCCTTCGCCCACCAATGTGTTTCTCCAATGGTTTGTAGCCGTTGTTGACCAGCACTGCTCTGTCCACAGATCCTATCTCATATAGCCATTCTCTTATGCAATTCCCTGAAAAATACAGCAATCCAATTTAATAGAGAAAAGAGCAAGGCTGCAGCAATGGGTGATCGAGTTGCATCGCTAATCACGAGATTTAGTATGTGGCTATAGCACCAGACATGAACTTGTCCAGGTGATTCGTTATTCAGCCAAGTAGAAAACCCATTGTAAATTCCTTGCATATTTGCCACTCCATCTGTTGCATTACTGATGCATCGAGTTATGTCCAAGGCATTCTCTGTCAGTACTCCTTGCAGAAGTTCAAGGAAACCTCTTCCTGTGGGATCTTTATAGTTGACAACATCTAGCAGTCTTTCCTGTATGCCTTTCAGTTTGTCCACATACCAAATTATAATGGAACACTGGTCCTTCACTGAAATGTCTTGTGTTGTGTCCAGCTGTACAGAAAACATGCCACTTTCCTGCACTTCATCTGCCACAGTCTTCTTAATTCAATCAATAAATCAATCAATTTATTTAGGATACTGGCTTTCGCCTTGATCCACATTTAAAGCAAACAAAACAAGACAAAACAAATGAAACATAACAACCAATCAAACAACAAACAAACAATCAATCAAGTACATTGCCATAAGACAGCAATATCTATATCATGTAGACACATAACGTACATGTCTTGTCTATATGTGTTTTCAGCAATGGATCATATTTGCTGACCAGTATGAGCATTTCCAAAAAGTTGCCGTGGTCAAACAATGGATTATCCAATGCGTATGCCACTTCTGCTTGGGTCTTACTCCCCCTGAAGCTCAGTCCTTGTCTGCCAATCAGTCTTATTACTTCGATGACCCTTTTCATTACCTGTCTGTTGTTTTCAATTTTGCCTCTTCTCTTCTGTTGTTGTTGCGAAAACAGCAATTCCCCAATATCTTTTTTCTTCGCACTCTGCATGCGAGCATCTGCACAGGAAATATGGTGTTTGCTGTTCTTGTGCTCAGAGATATGCTGGTGAACATGCGACCTGGTACTCATACCTTCTGTAAATGCATTGCTTTCATTACTCTTGCTGTGCGCCAACCATACTGTGCAGTAGAGGGCACGTGATGACTTATTATAGGATATCCAATTACAGCAAGTACCATTTTCTTTTTCAAATACTTGTTTCGGTTTGAATGGGAGAGACGTATCATCAAGTGGTTGTACAGGATGACGGGTAAAAAAAAAAAAGCCCTCTCCATTTCCTTGGGTCTGATAAAAATATCAACAACTTCCTCAGCCTGCTGATTATCTGATCGTGCCTCAGATAACTTATTTCCAGCTTCTCTCCCCTGGTTGGTGGCTTCCGCATCTAAGCTCTCAGTTACTTCTCAAGTTTCAGAAGGCCATTGTACAGTGGTGCTCTTGATTGTTTCCTCTCTTCCTTCTTCTCATGCCTGTGTTACAGAAGGCTCCTCCTCACTGGAGATCTCAGTTATCATCTCTTCACTTCCTCTTGATGCCTGCTCTGCCTCTGAAGGCCCAGTAGTACAAGCAACTTTAAATAGGGAAGTCAGTTTTGCACACTTTTCTTCTTCTAAGGCCAACAGTCTCCTCTTCTTGTCACGGATTTTTTCAGCCCCACCTTTGACTTTTCTTTTTCTTTCCATTGGAAAAGGGCGATTTCCTTCAGATGCCTCCTGTGATGTTGAAGGCTCCCTGGCAGAACTATTTCCTCTGTTCCCTGCTCCATAGCAGACCACACCGCCACACTGCAGCTTGCCGTTGCCATGTCTTCAATTCCTTTGGATCCATGCTTTTCCACTGAAGGACCACCAGAACCAATTTTGAATAGGGAAGTCAGCTTTGCACACTTTGCCGCTTCTGAAGCCAACAGTTTCTTCTTCTTTTCATGTAGTTTTTCAGCCCCACCTTTGAGTTTTCGTTTGCTCTCCATAGAAGAAGGTTGCTGTAAGTGATTTCTCTGTTGAATGTATGCGCACAATGTTGCCCTGTTGGCAGGGCAGACCCCTGCTCTACTCCTGATGGAAGTCTTGTCTAGCACGGAGAGCCAGGGAATAAAAATATACTAAGGCAGCCAACTGAAAAATGACTCTCATCCATGCATTCGTCATCTTGAGCCTAGACTATTCCAATGCACTCCAAGTGGGGCTGCCCATGGTGATGGTTTGGAATCTGCAGCTAGTGCAGAATGTGGCAGCCCATCTCCTTACTTGGACAGGCCGCAGGAAACACATAACACCTGTGCTCTGAGCACTGCACTGGCTGCCTATTGTCTTCCAGGCCCAATTCAAGGTGCTAGTGTTGACCTTTAAGGCCCTTCATGGCCTAGGCCCTGGTTATTTGAGTGATCGCCTGGGCCCCTGCGGTTGTCCAGGAGCACCCTTCTGGAAGTTCCGTGCTATTGGTGGGTTCAGACAGACAGGAGGGCATTCTCAGCGGCTGCACCATCGCTCTGGAATTCCCTTCTGGTGGAGGTTCACCTCAGCCTAGATCTTCTTGCCTTCCAATGAAGCTGTAAGACCTAGCTCTTGCATCAGGCATTTGGTGAGGGGGAGAGTAGAGAGTGGGATGGGTTAGACGGGTTTGGGGGGAAGGGGATTTTTATGCACATTAGATTTTATTGTTTAGTGCTTTTGTGGTTTTATATAAATATTGGTATTTATGTCATATGAAACTGGGCTAAGGATGGAACCTGTAAGAAGGCACTACAGCAGATCTTAAGGACCACAAAGAGACATAAGGAGAAAGGCGGTCCTTCAGATATGTGGAGCCCAAGCTGTTTAGAGCTTTATAGGTCAATACCAGCACCTTGAATTGTGCCCGGAACGCTATAGGCAGCCAGTGCAGACTTTTAGGCTGCTTTTAGATGTGTACAGCACACGCGTGGCATGAAATCATGCTACGTGTACAAATCCTGTGGTCAGGCATTAGACACAACATTTTGCGCATTAAAGCTGGACATGCATTCTTTTAAAACTGAACTAAATCCCTCAATATCGATATGAGATCAGCAACACCTTGTGATCAACTGTATCAAAGACCACTGAACGATCTAACATGATCAACAGGGTAGAGTCCCTTGTCAATCTCAAGGTGCAGGTCTTTGACCAAGGCTGCAAGCACAGTATCCATGCCATAACCAGGATGAAAGTCTGACTGAAATGGGTCCAGGAATCCAATGAGATTGAGATGAGTCTGGAGCTGATGGACAACTACTTGTTCCCTTTTTAGGGAAGATTAGAGACAGGCCGATAGCTGGATGGAGAGTTAGTGTCCAAAGATGGTTTCTTAAGCAGGAGCCGGGCAACTGCAGTTTTAAGGGTGTCCAACATCCTATCCTCCTGACAGGAGGCACTGACAACCCCAGTCAGCAACAGACCCAATGTCTCCCAGCTAGATTTCCCCAGCCAGGATGCAGAAGGATTTAATTCACAACTGGTTGCCCTCATTGCCCCAAGCAACTCCCCCGCAGCGGTAGGTGATACCAGTTGAAACTGATCCAAATAAACAGGACATGACCATGCTTCCATAACCCCAAACTCTGATTCTTCAGATAAAATGGCAGCGCCCAAGTCATGGTGAATATGAACTACACTGACAAAATGCAAGAAAATACTGGATAGCATGTAGCTGCCCATGCACCTTTAACTCTTTTCCCTTCTGCATCTGAAGTATTCATCATTATGATAAGCAGTCACTAGGTAAAGTTCTTAGAATGGTTAGCCCATTCCCTGAAACATTTAGGACAAGATACCACCTGGCTCTTTTGTAAACATCCAGCATGGTGAACACTACATAAGACTTGCTCCCAAGTCCCCACCCCCTCCCCAGTATAGCTTATATGAGAGATGACAGTCCTTGCATTTTTAGATGGTTTTGGGGTAGAAAAGCATCCTATCTGTAGTAGCGCAAGACATACTGAGTATCGTGTATATTCATTATCCCCACAGACTGCTTACTCATGCTCATTCATTCAGAATCTCCTTATCCCCTGTAACTAAGCTAAGCATGTGCACTTGAGATCTCTCAACTTTGTGAATGTATCCTGGTCACTCCCTATTTTTCCTCTCCCTTGTCTCGCCTCTTTTGTCTCTCCTAAATTGTAACCCCCTTGGGGCAAGGACCTGACTCTAATTCATTATTGTACAATAACTTATTATAAAAACTGTGATGTACTGTCCCTTTAATAAATTCAGCAGCTCTGTACTATCCCAGGCAAAGCTCCACTTCCTGTTCCTGTGTTTTGCCAGAACAATAAAAGCATCTTTCCATTGTTAGTACTATATAAATAATAATATTGCTGTTTTGTACATAGTCTGCCATGTCACCTGAAAACTGCCTTTGCCCTCATGGTAGGCAGTAGTAGATAAAAGGACCTGGCACCCAGCAATCAATGGACAGTCTCAGGCTGCCCATGACAGTGGTTGACAGAGGAAAGCTTAGCTAAAGTGATGAATCCAAGTAGGACCACAGCAAAATGCATCTTCATGTTTGCAAGAAGAATGGTCAAGTGCTAACGATCTCACTCAACTTGTTTGGATCAAAGCAGACTCATGTTGCATTACCATACTTCCCACCACACTCTCTTGGAAAAATACCGTTCCCCCTTGACATGCTATCATGCCTCCTTCTGACATTTCATCAGTGCACTTATATTTTTTTGACCTTTTTTTTTTAGTATCTGTTGGCTAGCTGACTACTCTTACATTCCCCTATAGCTCTTCCAGTTTGTGATCAATGCAAACAAACTCTTAAACATGCCCCCTTTGCTATTACCTATCTTCTTACCCCTTATTAATCTGCACTTGTGATCTAGTCACTTATTTATTTTTTTAAAAATGTATATTGAATGCTACTTATTTTTGTTATACTTTGTGTTCTTATAGAGAACATTGTCTTTTCCCGCTTTGGCAAATGCACTTCCTCTTGAGCCACTTCTTAGGACTGGAAGTGTCTCTCTTTTCCTACTGGTTTCTTTTTCCTTCAGTTCCCTTCTCTAACAGAAGCCTTTCAGAAACTGCCTCTGAATCCATGTGAACATAGGGTTACCTCCTCCTCTCCTTTTTCTGGGTTTAACCCATTATCTCCAGGCTACTGGCAAAGCCGGCTACTTAGGCAGGAGAAATTGAGGATTCAAGATGGGGGTGGGGAGAGGATGGGACAGGGCCATGCCCAAAAGGGAGTGGTGGGGAAGAATGTCTTCCACCCGCTTTTGTGGTGCCTCTGCCCCCTCATGAGAATTGTGACGCTGTGATATTCTACTGGGGCATGGCTAGGTCAGAATGGGGCAGGCAAGTCCCTTTGCCTCACCAACCTCTGGCATATCCCTCCCCCCTTTATGGCTTAAATCTGTGGGGAAGGTGGCAGCTGTAAAATTGTGGGAAGCCCTTGCTCAACACTGCTTATAAAAAGCCCAGAAATTTGCTTTTTCCATCTCCTCCTAAAAGGTGGAGAAGGAGGAGTAAGAAACCAGTTTTCCCTACTCCTCATTCATGGCCTGTAGAGGCCATACACGTGTGTAACCCAATCTGTCTGGTAGGGATGGGAATTTCAGTTTCAGATAAAACTGGAAGTACCCAGAAATGGCCATTTCAGATTAATCTGAAATTTCGGTTGTTTTTCGGTTTCGGTACTATCAGATCTTTTGCATTGATTTTTGTACCAGATTTTTAACATTGTGGTTTGTCCCCCATTGAAAAAACGCAACGTTAAAAATCCGGTACAAAAATCAATGCAAAAGATTTGATAGTACCGAAACCGAAAAAGAACCGAAATTTATGAGAACTGTAACTGAAATTAATTGAAACCAAAATTTTGCCCAGAGTCCCATCCCTACTCTTGCTCTATTAGACCGCTCAGTGTTTCCACCTATGTAGAACAATGACTTATATAGCCCATGGTCCATCTTGCTGCATAATACAATTACCTGACATATTTTATAAAACAAATTCTTATAAACATTTTGTCAGTAATTCTGAAAAATCAATTAATTTAGTGAAGTTTTGTTTTGTTTTGTTTTTTAAAAAGTAGGTTGACCACAGACTTTGTCCTTTGGTAACGTTCTAAGCAGCAATAATGTGACCAGCATCTATTTGTACAGGTTGATGGTGTCGTGGATTTTCAGACTGAAATGAGAGGAGGCTGCAGCAGGAACATTCCATCAGGTTTATTCAGATACACAGCTGTGGGTCTCACTGGTATTTCTACCAATGGACCCTGCCTTACAGCAGAGAGATTTCTTTTATACCCATTAGTAAACAAGCAACCACACGTGGTTGGGATCTAATAATACATGTACACACATAACCATATCTGACAGAAAATACCTCTTATTACTAGGCAGAAATTGGGTTGCTGATGCAAGCAAGTTCAGTTCCTCGGAATTAGAGATAAGGGGGTCCAAGGGTGGAGCGGGACATCTGTCAGGGAGTGTAGCCAACCCACACACACATGTGTCAGCATTAGATATAGATAAGGGCCAGCACAAAGATGATAACAGGAAACCTCCTGGAAAGCTTTGCAGCATTATTTTCTTAATAGGTCAAAAGGCAAGCTGCATTGCATAGTAATGGAATCTTAAGCCTAAAGCATTCACAAGGATTTGTAGGCCAAAATACTATATAGCTTTGGGATTCTTCCATAATTCCCCCCTTTTGAGGCTTTTGAGGAAGCAAAAAGGCCTCAACCACTAAAGGGTTTTAAATGGGCATGCTTAACAGCTCATTTGGAGCAGGTGTGCAATCCAGTGTTTTCTAGTGTCTGAGACTTCTGGGGACCCCCCTTTTGAGGGCGTGTCTAGGACACGGATGGCTGGGAGAACATACCCTATATAGCAGCTGCCCCCCCCCCAGTTGGCGGGCAACCATTTGCAAGTTGTGTTACCACAGATGTAATAGGTTCCCACCCAGGTGCACATCTCGACCTTAGAGAAATCACAGGGAGCTGAAAGGTATATGGGAACATAAATGTGTTACATGTGCATGATAAGGTATAATCACAAGTGCTATTTCCCATGAAGTGGGGGCCCTTGTTGGTGTAGGAAAGTAAGCCCTTTTGAATGACAGGCACTAACAGAGGGGGAATCAGCAATACTGTCAGAAAGTTCAGTGAGACCCTCCTTTCCAGCCACCCTGGGTTTTACCCCCCACCCTCATGGGTCGTCCCATGACCAACGCGAAGGGGGACAGGCCTTGTTTTTGATTGGGGTTTGAACGGGTGGCCAAGAGGATGAGAGACAAGGTCTCAGGCCAGGGAAAACCAGTGTCTTGCACAACCTTTGAAAATCTGATTTTGAGGTTAGAGTTTTTGCGTTTCACCTTGCCACTACTTTTTGAATGGTAGGGCATGTGGAAAGAAAGGCTAATACCCAAAGTTTTACGGAGAGTCTTAGTGATCTGGGCAGTAAAATGAGAGCCCATGTCACAGTCAATGGAGCGGGGTATCCCAAACCTTGGGATAAAGCTTTCAAAAAGATGTTTGGCAGCAATGGTGGCGTTGGTCCTTCGACAGGTGAAGGCCTCAGTCCAGCCAGAGTAGAGACAAATGACCATGAGCATATGCTTATAGCCTTGTGCTGGAGTCAGATCAGCAAAGTCAATCTGTAGGTGAAGAAAAAGGGACTGTCAGTCCGTGGTTTTGAAGAGCTGCGGACTGGGGTGGCCTTAGTAATGTTGAACAGTTGACAAGTGGGGCAAGAACGGGTGAGCTGGCGAGCTTTCATGGTGACAAAAGGGAGCAAACCAGTGAGTGGAAATCTGGGTTGCGATCCCCCCTTTTGTTTGTGTGTGAACGAAGGTGAGCCACACGAACAAGATGCTTGAGGAGAGCCCGAGGGGCCACTGGTTGGCCATTAGGGTGACGAAGGATGCTATTGGCATCGGGAATGCAGCCAGAATTGGTCCAAATGAGACGTTCACCCACAGCAGCGGAGTCTTGGAGGGAGTGAAGTTCAGAGTCATTGAGAGTGGGAGGGAACAGTTCTGAAAAAGATACTGCCATGACGAGAGTTGTAGGAGGCCCACGCCTGGCTGCTTGTTGGGCAGTATTATCAGCCAGGTGATTTTCCCGTGCCTCAGGAGTGGCCTGAAAATTAACAACAGCCAAAGCAGATGGAAGAAGAAGGGTATTCAGCAATTCAGCAATGAAAGGAGCATGGGAGATAGGGCTACCTGAGGAGGTGAGGAAGCCCCTTTTCCTTCAAATAGAACCCAAAGGAATGGCAAATCCCAAACGCATAGCGAGAATCAGTGTAAATGTTTGCAGAGCAGTTTGCAGTCAAAGTGCAGGCTCGGGTAAGAGCAACAAGTGTAACAGGCTGGGCACTGTGTAAAGAAGGCAAAGAGTATGCTTTAAGAACCTGAAACTGTGTACAAACAGTATAGCCAACAGAAAGTTTTAAGTCAGGCAGGTGAACACAAGAGCAGAGGGTCAGGGTGGAGGAGGTAGGTTCAGTTTGTAACGAGTGAGGCGAGCATGGGAAGGGAACTGTGTTTTTCTGATTAAGTAAAGAGTAAACAGCATGTGGCACATCCACAGTGAGGGGGTGTTTCAAAATGAGCCATTTCGCCAAATGGCGCCAAAGGAGTGACAGACACCAAACACATAGAGGGAGTCAGTGAAAACGTTAGCAGATTGTTTATGAACCAGTGTACAAGCCCAGGTAAGGGCAACGAGTTCAGCAGGTTGGGCGCTGCACAGTTTAGGCNCCAGTGTACAAGCCCAGGTAAGGGCAACGAGTTCAGCAGGTTGGGCGCTGCACAGTTTAGGCAAAGAAAAAACTTCTAGGACTTTAAACTGAGTGCAGACAGCATAAGCAACAGACAGCTGTTATTTTCACGGCGGCAGGAGCAGTCCACAAACAGATTCAGAGCAGCATTTGGTTGAGGGCAATCAGAAAGGTCCAGACGGGGCAAAGAGGTTTAAGCGAGCACAGTAAGACAGTTACGTGGAAGACAGAGAAGCAGTCTGACAGTAAGGAAGGGAAGAAATGATAACAAGTAAATTATCAGCATAAGTAACAAGGGAGCTGTTGGGAGGCAATTGAAAGTTACCTAAAGTTTCCCGAAGGGCCAATCTAAAAGTGAGGGAGAATCACGGAACCTCTGGGACAACCTAGTAAAGGTGTACAGATACAGAAAAGAAAGCCTATGAAAGATTTTACAGTAAACCAGGATGCGGAGGAGGGTATACTAGCAACGGTGGTGACCGGGTCTGGAACCACCGGGTGGAGGCATACAACAAATTGTTAACCTGGCGGAGGTCTTAAACAAAGCAAAAAACAGGAGTATCATTAGGATGGAAATTCCCTGGCTTTTTGACAGGTAAAATAGGACTGTTTACAGGGGAGCGAGTAGAAACCAATACCCCAGAGAGGAGAAAACATAAATAACAGGTTAAATACCATGAATAGCTTCTTTTGAAAGAGGATACTGAGGCACTGAAGGGAAGAACTTGCCAGTTTTAACCTGGATGATAACTGGATCCACACCTCACAGCAATCCAACATGACCAGGGTTGGTTGCCCACAATGTAGAAGGCAATTGGTCAAGGAGGGCCTGCTGGCCAGGCAGGCACTCCTGTCCAGCCTCCTTAGTAGCGAGGGCCATCACGAGAGATGGGATTAAGAGGTTGGGTACAGTGACAAATACTCCATCAGGTGTACAGGAGATGTTTGCATTTAATTTACAGAGCAAGTTTTTACCCAAGAGATTTACAGGGGTGTTCCGACTGAGTAAAAGGAATGCCTCTTAGTGAGCGGCCTGACAGTTACAGTGACCGGGTCAGTGAGAGGCTAGGAGCTGGGAACACCTTCAACTCCTATTGTGGGTATAACAGTAGTAAACACAGGTAAATGGGGAACTGCATTACTATGGAGCATAGAACGCGTGGCCCCGGTATTGACTAGAAAGGGAACAGGGGTACCCCCCAACAAAAACCTGAACATGGGGCCTGACTGGTCAACAGACAACAAAAAGCAGACAAACAAGACAAAAAAAACCCCAGACAAACAAGATGAGCTCACGTTTTTGGGGGTCCCGGGACCGAGTCAGTTGGTTTTTAGGCGCAAGATAGTGTTCACGGGGCCGGGGCCATTTTTGATGGCGGCGGCGGCAGGAAGGTTTCAAATGACTGGGAAGGCTTCATATCTGCAGTTTGTAGGACGGTGGTTCTGGATTACCGGGTTCACGGTGGGAACACTGGTCCGGGTTTCTGTCTGTAGATCTACGAGACTGGTACTACTGTTCCAGGAATTCTGCATGGCCACGGACAGCACGGGTTTCAAATTTACTGCTGAGGAGGGTGTCTGGGCCCTGGGTTACGTCTGTAGGTTAACTGTTGAACTTGTAGGAGACAGAGTTTGACTATCACTTTCTTTTGTTTTGTCTCTGGCTTTTTTTTTCCCCTCTGTAACTGGTCCCAAATTTGGCTGTAAAAGACTTGAATCTTGTTAAGAGTTTTTGTTTTTCAATTCAAACGGGCTGCCTGTAGTTTAGTGAGGAGGCGAGCCCCGTAATCATCGGGGTGTTGTCTTTTTGGTGGAGAACTAAGGATATACGGTGCCAGTTCTGTTGGGGAGGGACTAGTTTCGAAATGACTTCAAGGAGTCAATTTGAAAATTTAACTAACGCTGCGCGTTGGGCATCGGTGTCAAACCCAGGGTCTTGGACTGTTCAGTCATAATTATTATTGTCGGAACGGCTTTGAGATATTAGAGTTCCCCTCTGTTCAAGTTAAGAGACCAGAGAGGAACAATTTAACTTGAGGAGGTTGGACTTTTGACTATATAAAGGAGGAGAAAGAAAACAGACAGAGGAAATAGATATTTCAAAGCGCTTTTTGATGGCAGGACTATAAGCCTCTGCGTCCCATAGGTACCAAACATCCATTTGTTGGAGCCTTTTTCTCCAGATCATTTTAGAAATGTTTCAAAATTGAGAAGGAAAAAGACCCCTCCAAAGGGAATTGCAAATCCGGATTGTCAGGTATACAAATTTTATTTAGCTACCCATTTTACTGTTGTAGGTCCATATTTATTCAACATGTATTTAATTGGAGTATCCCCCAGGGGTAATTTGGAGGCAGTTGAACCCATTTTAATTTTTAGTTCCCAAACTCGTTTCACAAACTAATTTACTAAAACCACAGATAACAAAGTTATACAGGGGACAGACAGACAGACAGACGAGGCAAAGGAATACCGGCAGGGAGCGATGAACCGTCTGTTAATTAACAAGTAATCAACAGTTCATGGTGTTCGCACTACCCCACATACCTGGAACGGGTGAGGGAAACAGACACACATTTTACAAAATACAAACTGACAAGACCTTACAAATGAACACAAAAGGATCCTCTAAAGTCCCAGAAGTCCCAGTATTTGACTGGAAACAACGGATCTATAGAGACTCAGGTTGGAAGGGATTAGGTATTTACAAACACTCTCATACATTCACACAGGGGGAAGGAGGTCCATTTCCTCACAGAGTACCAGAAAGGTAACTGACTGTAGGATCTGGCTCATACAGGGAAAGGAAAGGGTTTATACAATCACACCCATGGGGTACATGAGGTTCCACCAAGCCCCCTTGTGATAGAAACCAACCATATAGGATGGCCTCTGGGCGGCTGAACTTGGTTTAAGTCTCTAGACCTGGACCACGGTTATTAACATTCACACATTTATTTCAAACTATACCAGACAAAACATATACCAGACAAGACATAAACACTAATAAACAAGTCTAAAATCAATTTCTGATTCAGACAAGGCAGAATCGGTGTTTTAAAACTGAGTTCCGTCGAACAGGGCCCCTGTTTCAGTCCCTAATTGACCACCAGGTTATTAGGGCAATTATCAGAACGGGGCTCAGTTGTTAGCCGAGATCCACCATGAGTGAGGTATCCCCCACTATACCAGAACAGCACAGCACTTACTGCAGGAGTCCTTTGGATTCCTATGTTCCTCTCATCCCACTTCTGACACCAGAATTGTCGTGGATTTTCAGGCTGAAATGAGAGGAGGCTGCAGCAGGAACGTTCCATCAGGTTTATTCAGATACACAGCTGTGGGTCTCACTGGTATTTCTACCAATGGACCCTGCCTTACAGCAGAGATATTTCTTTTATACCCAGTAGTAAACAAGCAACCACACGTGGTCAGTATCTAATCATACATGTACACACATAACCATATCTGACAGAAAATACCTCTTATTACTAGGCAGAAATTGGGTTGCTGACGCAAGCAAGGTCAGTTCCATGGAACTAGAGATAAGGGGGCCCAAGGGTGGAGCGGGACATCTGTCAGGGAGTGTAGCTAACCCACACACACATGTGTCATCATTAGATATAGATAAGGGCCAGCACAAAGATGACAACAGGAAACCTCCTGGAAAGCTTTGCAGCATTATTTTCTTAATAGGTTATTAGAGCAAAAGGCAAGCTGCATTGCATAGTAATGGAATCTTAGGCCTAAAGCATTCTCAAGGATTTGTAGGCCAAAATACTATATAGCTTTGGGATTCTTCCATAATGGTTGAGCATCACACTAAGGGCCCTCAATTGACAATAATGGCATAGGATAAGTATTATTTTTTTCTCACAACAAAGTTTGTTCATCACCCCTGCTTCTAGTGGGATCTTCTTATTCACACACTTCATATTTACTGGCTTTGTGATGGAACTCTCAACCACCTAGAATGGGACAAAGAAGCAAAGAGACGAAGAAATCAGAAATATCATGTCTTTTCAATGGCTTGTCTAAGAGCAGTTCTCTGATCATATTTCCTGCTTTTGTCAGTTGTAGTGGCACTTGTGTATATTTAAAATACCAATGGATGACAGTAAGTCTCTGATTTCTAAACTGCTAGAGTTTCTTTTCTTTAAAACAAAGACAGCAGCAGCCTTCTTTGTGCTTTTTCTATCATGATTCTTCCACATTCACAGTTTTCAGTCTTTGAGAAGAGTGATATGATTCAGACTCGGAAGCCAAACAACAAATTGGACGGTTAAGGGGGCAATTAGCTTCCAGCATTAATAAATGGCCAAAGTGCTGTGAATACGTAGCTGGAAACACAATGATCTGCAGTACTAACTATGCTTTTTCCCTGAGCTATTTTAAGTAAGGAGTGTACAAAATGGATCTCCTCCTAGAGTACCTGCTGTCATTTTTGTGGTAGGTTTAGGTTGTCCAAATGAAATAACTTTAATAATATTTTGAATATCTATCCTCCATTTTCATTGATGTCACAATCATGCTGGTGTGGTAAACAAGTGAAGAGCCAGGAGAAACGTCTTGTAAGTTCTTCTTCTTCTTCTTCTTCTTCTTCTTCTTCTTCTTCTTCTTCCCATTCTTAAAATTCTGGATATATAACACCTAGGACCTTTCTAGATACCTTTTTGGGCTGTAGCCCTGAAACTGTAAGTCCCATTCTGTTTGTAAGTAGCATACTGAGTAGTAAAATATATTAGTAATTGAAATAAGGCCAAAAAATCCTGAAACTACAGGTACAAGCAGAATGAAATTTAAAAGTGAGTGAGTTGTTTCAGGATTGCATCCTTCTTAAAAGTAAAAGAGAAGCCAGCCAATGCTAAGAGTACCTTGGACAATTTTTAAAACAATATGTTAAACTTAAAACAATAAAAATGTTATAAAATAATTTAAAAACCCAATACATTAAAATAAGCAGACCTATCAATCCTCTTACTTCTAGTTAAATGCTCAGTGGCCACAAAAAAGGAATGAACTCAACTGACAGTCACAGCTCCTTTGCCAGCATCCCTAAGAGACTAATTTTAAAATTAAAATCTGACACCTACAAAAAGTCCAGACAGATGTGGATACAATCCCCCAGAAAATAAATCTTAACTAAGCCTAAAGGACAATATGAATATAATCAATTTTGTTGACGGCACGGGCTTTCGCCATGGCCCTAAACAGACATAAAAGAAAAGAAAATCTCATTCCCATAACATAGAGAACAAAACATCAACCCAGAAATATACACACAGCAAAATTTCTGTACAGTAATAGCATTGACAATAATGGACGATAGGATATGTACTTCTTCCAATTTTCCAGTGGTTCTGCTCTAGCAAATCTGATCAGGATCAATACTAGATTGGAATTCTTGGTGGGAGCAGGGAAATGAGGGGTATGGAGGAGAAAAAATTGTTACCACCCACCCCTTTTCCTTGCTGTCTCCCCCTACTCATTTCCTCAGTCACCCCTTCTCTCTGCTGCTCTGAGCTACTATCTCCAACTGCATCCATAGCACTTTTCCCTGGGGAGCTGCAGAACATACGCAGCAGCCCATAAAGAGGCCAAGATGGTGATGCTGCTACCATAGCTCTGCTGGTACCTAGGCAACCCTCTAAGAAGCACAGTGTATATGTGCTGCTATACACAGGTCTGCTTCTTCTCTTGACTTCTCATAACAACCCTTCAGCTCAGTCTCTTTACTCCCTTTCTGTACCTGGGGAAATTGAGGCACAGATATTCAATTGACCAACCCACTGAGCACTCTGATCCAGCCTCTTTCAACTTATCAAAATTAGCTGAATTTATCAAAATTCAGAAATACGGATATGAGCAAAAGTGGCTTTTCAGGTTCGCTCTAATAGTCAAAGGGTGCAGTCCTCATTGGTCCATGTGCACAAGGTGTTGTGTGTACATAAGCTGCATGCTTAAGTGCCATGTTAGACTGAAGGGGTACGGATGTGAGAACAGAACGCGGTTCGGATGTTTGGCTGTTCGGTTCGAAAACCGAGTTCAGGTTCGGGCTTTCGGTTTAGGGAGTTCGGTCCGGCCGAACATTTGGAAAATCGGTATCGATATCAGTATCAGTAGATCAAAGATTTTATTTTTGGTATCGGTATCATTTGGCCCTGAGACACTTAAGTTTGTTGTTTTTATGTCTTGTTATATTGCTAATGTTTGTTTTTTAAAAAGTTATTATAAAAGTTATATCTGTTACCAGCTGAGTTTGACCTGTCCAATCTTTTACCCCTCTGTGCTGCTTCGGCAGGTGGCAGAATCTCATTGCATGTTTGTATATACAGCTTGTCAGATCCTTACCTGACAGCAGCAGCAGCACATGTAGCGTATTAGCCCCAAGATGTGCCAGCAGGGTCTAAACTTTCAGACAGCCCCACAGGAGGACTGCTGGGGATCACATCAATAATGGGGGACATTGGTGACCCTGGAGGAACATCATGTCTCCAAAAATCAGGCCTGTGGAGTTTGGGGCGTGGTGATGGGCTCTGGATGCTGCTGCATGCTGCCACTCCACTGGCACGGCCCTTACCACCTCTGCCATATACCCCATTGCCCACCTTATGGGCAGCAGACCGGCCTCTCCTACTTCCCTTCTCAATGTCTTCCAACCCAAAGAATGCACACAAAGATTTTATATATATCTTTTTATTCATATATATATGAATTCATATATATATGAATAAAAAGATATATATAAAATCTTTGTGTGCATTCTTTGGGTTGGAAGACACGGGCATGGGCTTTCGCCATGGCCCTAAACAGGGCCATATATATATGAACAAAAAGATATATATAAAATCTTTGTGTGCATTCTTTGAATATATATATTCAAATTCTTTATCTAATATTATATATATCTACACTAAATCTAACTGCTATTAACTATTCTAAAACCCATGGAACTAAATGGAATATCTAATAACTACGAAGGCCTAGTCCTACAAACACACTATAAAATTGAATCACTACACACTCTATCTATCTATCTATCTATCTATCTATCTACAGGAATTGGGGGGATACAGACAGCTCACCTAAATCAATCTAATGCTACTCTAAATAAATCCAAAAACAGGGGAAGGGTTTCAAGGATGGAATATATAGTGGGAGGAGGTGGAGGATTTAATGGAGGGTTGGGAGAAAGAACACAGGGATGGATAAAAAATAAAAATAACACCTAAATCTATCTAATATAAATAAATGATACTAGGGATATAAATGTGTGGGATGGGTGAAATAGGAGGAGGATGGCAATGGATTAGGAGGTACACAAACTGCTAGGAGAGGGAGATTTCTGAAAACGCCTGCTGACAGGATCAGTGGCTAGCTCAGAAGGTGTTGGAAGGGGGGAGGGCAATGACTTTTGTTACTTGCTGTGCTTGCCTTACCACAAGCCCCATTGGCTCTGTGCAGCCTAGCCCCATCTTACCCCATGTCCAATCGCAGACTGCCAAGCCAGTGGTATGAGGAGAAAAGGGATCGTGATTGGGCAGGCTGGCTTCTGCTCCAAGCCTCTCCACCCCTGGTGCTAGGAAGACTGCTCCTCAGCTGTCTCCCCCTCCCTGGGCCTTCCAGTCACATTTTTCCCGCCTGAATGGGCCTTCCATTCACGTTTTTCCCACCCGAACTCATCCAAACTCACCCAAATGTGACCAAACTGTTTGGTCATTTTCAAGTTCGGTTCAGTTGCCCGATCGGACCGAGTTCGGTCCAAACTCTGAACATCTGAACCGCGTTCGCACATCCCTATGAAGGGGTGCCAAACCCTCATTCACCAGGAGAAACATCATTGGGTGTCTTTAGACAGGGTGTCTTTGGACAGGGGCTGACCACCCTCAGACCTGGTTACCCCCAGAGCTGGGAGTGAATCCTCCACGTGCAGCCCTGTTTGCACTGGGTTTATATGGACCTGGCAGCTGCCATGGTCTGCAGTCCGCCCACACAGCGCTCCCCCATCCCCACACATAAAACTTCAGGTAGATCACCCAGTTCTCTAGACTGCTTCCCGCAGCTCTATGGCGTTGCCTGGGGTAACCCCCAATGGCGAGCGGAATTGCAACAGCCATCCACTGTGGACAAAAACAGACATGACACTAACTCCCCTTTAACTCTGCTTTAACATTTCTTATACAGTTTGCAGGGTTGCATAGGGTAACGATACAGCCCAGCAACATGCGTAAGAAATGTTAAAATGGTGTTAGTGTCATGTTTGTTTTCACCCACAGTGAATGGACTGCAGGTCTGCCTTTGGTAGATGCCCCAGGTTTGGGTGGCCCACTCTGCTGGCCCTGCTCTGGGATGTTCTGGATCACCACTAGCAGAGCTGTCCTGGAGCAGGTGGTGCCTGCCGCACCACTGGTCCTCCTGCACATCTGGCAGCCGCCTTTATCTGGTCAGGTCACCTGGGTGTGAGGTGGGGCAGAGGCATGGGTGCTGTCCATATAAAAGCACTCATTGTGCCATATTACAGCACCCAGTGGGCTACTACTTGCAGCATGGGAGGACTAGACACACCCCTGTACCAGGAAGCATACCCACAAGTAGTCAAACCACACTTAAATACCAACTAGAGCTGAGATGAATAACTGCTACTAACCTGTACCTTTTGCGGTATTCATGATATCCGGTATCCAGTTGGATATCAGGTGGTATTCATTTTAGTATCCAGCAGATATCCAGTTAACCAGATTGCTGCCTATCAAGTTACCATTTACCGAATTACCGTTTAATTATTGTCTTTTTCTTCTTTACTCCCTTCTCCATCTGGACTGGTTCAGTAATATGATAAACAGTAATATCTGGTGTTCCAGTTGGCAGTTAACCTCCATGGTTACCAGATAGCTAGCCAATAATCACAAAGCTTATAGAGAATACCAGCTTCTAACTGTGGTTAATTTTTATTCTATCTCTTTTTCAGAACTCATGTTGACCATAGGAAGGGGCTGTGCTGGGCTTCAGAGGTGCTGTGTGCCTTGCAGGATGGGGAGGGTGGAGGCTTGTGCAAGTAAAAGGGGTGATGATGAACTCAGATGCCTCACTGTGAATGAGGATTTTGTACCCACTTTAGAGTAGTCTGGGACTTTGGTGTGCAGTTTACACCTGTGAAACCCCTTTGCATACCTGGACAAATGATGGTTGCACACAACACAGATGTTTCACTTTAAAATTTGGTCAGAAATTTGTTCCAATTTCATGGAAACTTGGCCTTCACTCCCAGCAGCTTCCATTATAAATGTTAGTTCACTCTTGCTTTATTTATTTTTATTTATGTAAAATTTGGGGTTGAGAACAACAATATAAACAACTTAAAACAATTAAAAATTCACAAATGCAGGGAAAAGAAACCCACTTGGCAAGTTATATGTCAAGTACTTATTGATTCGCCTTCAAGCCTGGATAGAGGAGAAGAACATTTTAGTCCCTGAGCAGGCAGGTTTTGTTCGGGGTTGCTCTACTGTAGATCAAGCCTGTATTTTGTTCTCAATATTGAAAAAGTATACTCAGTATCGCAAGAAAATGTACCTATGTTTTATTGATCTCCACTCCACTTTTGATTTGGTTAATAGGGAACGCCTTTGGGTCAAATTGAATGGGCTGTCTATTGACCCTCATCTTTTTCTAATAATTGCTTTGCACTCTAATAACACCCTGCAAGTCCGTTTTTCCTCCCCTAATCAATTGACGAATAGTGTCAGAGTACAGACAGGTGTTCGTCAGGGGTCCATTCTTGTCCCCCCACTTTTTAATTTGTATCTTAACAGAATAATTAATCATCTTAATTCATCGGACCAACTTGCCCCTAGAATCAGTGACCGTAAGATACCTGTGCTTATGTACACAGATGACATTGTAATTCTGTCACATCCCGTGTAGGGTTAATAAGAGCAATGGAGCACTTTAATACTTTTTGCCAGCAGGAATGTCTTGAGATTAACTTTAAGAAAACTAAGACAATGATTGTTGGGGGGGGGGGGGGATAGATTACGTACCCTGTGATGGTATATTGGCGCTAACGCAATAGAACAGGTTAGTACATATAAGTACCTAGGAGTATTGATCTCCTCGAATATTAGATGGACTGCCCATTCTAATGCAGTTATCCAAGCATCCTCCAGGACAGTCGCAATAATATCAACATTTTATTTTTCTAAAGGGGGGAAACTGATTATGCCGGCTATCCAACTGTTCAAGGCAAAAGTTCTTAACTTCATTTTGTATGCCTTCCCTCTTTGGGGCCCAGGATATTTTACAGAACTGGAGGTCATCCAAAATAAATTCTTTCGAATCATATTGGCAGTCCCAAGGGGTACCCCTCCCCCCCAGGTGCTTTTGTGCGCTGAAACTGGATGTCGACCTCTAAGAGCTACTTTATTATACCAGCGAATTAAATATTGGTTAAAGATCGTGGTTTTTGTCACCCCAGTTATGCTGTTGGCTACCCAGGATGGCCTGCTGGATTCTTGGAAAAAGGCAGTGATGCTGGAAGTTCTAAAGTTGGGTTTCTCTTTGGATTATATAAGGGCAAAGGGTGTCAAAGGAGCTGCCGTGTTAATTAGAGAAAGGATTTATGACCAGTCTAGAGGCACAACACTCCCTATTAGAGGCACAGCAAGTTGCTACTCACTCAGTATCTCAGTATCTCAGCTACCCAATGTTGTTCTGCTCCTCTAGTTATCTAGTTCCCTGGAATTCTTACCAAAATAGGACTGCATTTACTAAATTTAGGCTCAATGTATTTGATTCAGCAGTTTTGTCGTGCCATTATCAGGGGCTGGCCAGGGAGGCCCAAATTTGCCCGATTTGTGATTCTGGGGAATTAGAATCAGTTGAACACATCTTATGTCGGTGCACAGCCTACCAGAGTCCCAGGTTAAGATATCTGTCTCAATACTTGTCGTACTTTGATCATTTAGCTTCACAGCAGATTTTAAAATTTATTTAGTCAGTATGACACATGTATTTCAAGAACTGTTGCTAGCTTCTGTGTTAGAGCAATTCAGTTACGCCAAAGTAGTATTGGAAGATTAAATAGTAGTGACAGTAATAAAGTATACTAGTTTGTGTATTTTAATATTTTAATATTTAAATACTTAATATCTACATATTTATAATGTATTTATTATTATTATTATTATTATTATGTGTTTATATATGATGTATTAATCTCTCAGAATGTTTTATCTGTTGATGATCTACACAATGTTCTTGTTTGTATTTGTACTTGTAACTCTGTTGTTGATAATCAGTTGGTTAAACAATAAAAATAATACATACACATACACACACATTGATCCCACAAAACAGGACAGGACGGGGTATCCATAGCCCCAAGATGATCCTCTGCAATAACTGTGGTACTGAAATCATGGCGGATGCGAGCTATCTTATCTACTAAGTACTCGATAAACTGTTCACAGTTGTCACTGGATTGCTCCAGGTCCAGGTGGAGGCAGGCAGGACTGACCAAGCCTTTCACCACCCGGAAAAGCTCTGCTGGATGTGACTTTGCAGATGCAATGAGAGCAGCAAAGAACTGCTTCTTTGTTACCTGCACCGCCACAGCATAGGCCTTTAAACTGCTCTTATGCTGTGATTGATTATACTTGTCACGAGTCCAGCGCCACCATCGCTCCAACTGCCTGCTCTCCTGCTTCAAACCCCGCAGGCCCTCAGCAAACCAAGGAGACCTGCAGGAGACTTGGGAGGACAGCGGACGCCTGGGAGCCACTCTGTCAATGGTCTAAGACAACAAGGTGTTCCAGAAGGCTATGAGATCATCGACAGAGCGGGTGTCAAGGTCCAGGGGAAACTCTCCCAGAGCATTCTGGAACTGATCCAGGTACATAAGTCTCCGGGGGTGGACCAATCTAATAGGTCCTGCACCCCATTGGGGGCTGACATGCACCAGGATGCATGCCTTAAGGAGGTAATGGTCAGACCATGACAAAGGCTACACCCCCCTGACTTCTACCAACTGACCCCCCACCTCAAGGCCGGTGCAGAAAACCAAATCCAGTGTATGTCCCTCCTCATATGTGGGGCCATAAACGATTTGGGACAGGCCCATGGTTGTCATGGAGTACATGAACTCATGCCTCGCTCCTCCAAGATCGGTGTCAGTGTGGATGTTGAAATCCCCCAGGACCACTAATCTAAGGGTCTGGAGGATCACATATGACACCAGATCAGCATGAGCATGCACTAGCCCTTCCTCTGTCTATTACCGATATCTACCCCCTCAATAAAGTGCTTTTCAGCTGTAACTCTCAAATTGCTTTACAAAGGACATAAATATAATAATAATAATATTTATTTTTATATAGCATGCCCCTTCCATAGTACTCAGAGTACTTTTACATATAACAATTTAACACAACATATTTTTTTTTTTTTTTAAAAATCCTCACAACAACCCTATGAGTTAGGTTAGGCTGAGAGAAAATTGTGACTGGCCCAAGGTCACCAGTGAGTTTCTGGATAAGGCGAGACTACCCGTACCTCCTGGTCCAAGTACTGTGCACTTAGCCATTATACCACACTGACTCTCAAATATCAAATATAATCATCTAGATCTCCCTAGTGTCACCGGGGGAGGGATATATGGGTACACTCACACAGCCCACACGTTACCAAGGTTTGCCCTGGGGAAAGGCACGTGCCCTGCAAGGAAGAAGCCCATCAGGATAGTGGGTGGGTCTTCACCTCTAATTAACGAGAACAGACCCCTATCATCATAGGGCGCGGGATTCCAGGAAAACCAAGGTCTGCCCCTACAATCTCTTCTCCAATCTCGCAAGGGAAGGGCAACAGGCGGAAAGAACATGAGGACTGGTGCGAGGGAGTAGGGCAACGAGGAACCTTGGGAGTACGTGAGGAAGGATGGGGACAAGCAAGCAGTGAGGCGGGGATGGCCCAGGAAGGGAGGGGGGAGGGGAACCAGGGACACACACACACACACGCTCACCTTACAATCTCCGCACACACTCATTCTTTCGCGCAGCACTTGGTGTAACAGGAAGGAAGGTCCAGGCGTCCAATCTAGGTTTCATACGGCAGTCAAGTAAACACACAAGTACAAGCGGGGGGCCGGTTTGTCTGTAATCACCAGCGCTGCTGCCTTAGCAGCGCTGGCTTTTATGCCTGAAGCCCTACCCCCATGCGTGCTCACAGGCGCTCCGAGCACTGAGGTAGGGGTGGGGGAATCCCCTCGTTGCGTCCCAATGTCAGGGGGCATGGCCTCAGACCGGGGCCTGGGCTCTCTACTGCCTCCTCGGGAGCCCGCACCTCCAGGGGTGGTGGTGTGGCTGTGGATCGGGGCTGCTTCTGTTCCTGCCGAGTGGTATCCCGGCATGGCCGGGGCCCAGTCCGGGTGGCAGAGCTGACACCTAGATGGGGAAACTGAGGCATGGAGAGATGTGACTTGCTCCAAGTCTCCCAGCTGGTCAGTGTCACAGTTGGGACTGGGAGCAGAAGTCAGTTTGCTACACCTCCATCCAATGGGCAACACTACTGCTCTATTGTTTTGCATATGTCTCTGTGGACAATTCCATGACATATTGACGGTGTCACATTATGTGCATGTCAGGGTGAGACTAGAACAAAATGTCATTATTGTAAGCCGCCCCGAGATGCCATAGGCACGAGGGGGGTGGCTAATAAATAAATAAATAAATAAATAAATAAATTGTGGTCTAAGCTGAAGCAGAACAAATCCATTAAATTCACTTTACAGCAATCTTTTCCTCTACTCTTAAAGTGGCAGCCATTAGTCACATCATTCCAAATTGCTGTGAATGGAGAGTGCAATCATCAGTGCAGTTTAATGCAAAAACTTCATTTCCTCACAGCTGAATAAAAACTCATGATTGTTTTCAGGCTTAAGACTAATTCAAATTCTACATTGGATAACTTTATCTAAATCACTTTCTACATTTTACGTAAACCTTTTTGGCTAAAATAACATTCCAATAGCTTTCTATAAATGGCAGAGGTAATCACTGAAGGAGAAAGGCTTTAGATTTATAGATGGAGGAAGGCTTTAGACTGTTGCAAGGAGGAAGGTTTCAGATTTATCAGGAACTGGGAAGCCTTCTGCGGAGTGGGGAGCCTATACAGATGGGATGGGCTCCACCTTAACCAGAATGGAACCCGGTTTCTGGCACTAAAAATTAAAAATGTGATAGAGCACTTTTTAAACTAGAACCTTGGGGAAAGCCGACGGGCACTGTGGAGTGCAAAGTTCGGACTGTGGCATCTATGCAGAATGATGTTAACTTAGGGGATTTAGAGTTGCTTAAGACAGAGGAAGGGATAAAAATTAAGGGGCTTCAGGTGGAATTCACTGGAGAACATAAATAACAATTCTAGGATGCCTGATACAGTCACCTATAATGTGCACAGTAAGAAGAATAAAAAGAATACACATAAATGTCTATATGCAAATGCTAGAAGCCTAAAAAGTAAGATGGGAGAATTAGAGTGTATGGTGCTAAATGAAGATCTAGACATTATAGGCATCACAGAGACATGGTGGAATGAGGATAGCCAATGGGACACTGTAATACCAGAGTACAAAATATATCGGAATGACAGAGTAGAGTTGGTGGTGGAGTTACTCTAAATGTAAAAGACAACATTGAGCCAAGTACAATTAAAATTTTAAAGGATGCAAACTGTTCCCTAGAATCTTTATGGATAGAAATTCCATGTATAAAGGAGAAGAGTGTCACAGTAGGGCTATACTATCGTCCCCCTGACCAGGAC
>QEPC01014088.1:2114702-2128891 GCA_003113815.1 Sphenodon punctatus | reverse complement strand
AGTTATTTACCCTCTCAGCTAGTACTAGAACTAGGGGACACTCCATGAAACTCATGGGTGGCAAGTTTAAAACAAATAAAAGAAAATATTTTTTCACTCAGCATATGATTAGGTTGTGGAATCTACTGCCACAGGCTGTGGTAAGGGTGGGTACTATAGCTGAGTTTAAAAGAGGTTTGGAGAAGTTTCTGGAAGATAGATCCATTAGCAGCTATTAGCCAGACATGATCAGGGAACATGACGGGAGCTGAGGGAAAACAACAGGGAATGGCTCCCCCATTGTGACCTGTTGAATGCTTCTACCAAGTCACCATGATTGGCCACTGTCAGAGACAGGATGCTGGGCTAGATGGACCATTGGTCTGACCCAGTATGGCACTTCTTATGTTCTTATTGATAGATTAATGCACTAGTTGTTCATAAGGTACTTTGCTTCTTCCTCCTAACGACGTTTTCATAGGATGTTCATGATAAAAATACTGTCAAGAGCCTCCTGCATCTATCTGGGGTTGTACTGAATCTCTTGTTACTGAGCTGATCAACTTCATAGTTTGTTGTCAATGGTACTACTCATATATTGCAGTATCTTGATGACCTAGGGTGACATTGTCCTGATAAGATTTTATCTTTTGTGCCTTTGAGTGTGATATACTATTATTTAAAATGGAACGTGATTCTGTATAGAGCACACAGTGACCTTTCTTTTCTAATCTCTTGGGTAACATTTGTTTTTTTCTGGTATGGGTAGGTTAACTTTTAAAATAGTCAAGAAAAAAATTAATGCATTTGAAATTTAACTTGCTTTTAAGGGTTTTATTTATGTCAAAAAAGCTTTTGGCTCCAACACACCAAAACAAAAACACTAGGGATTGGTTTTGAATAGCTAAAAAATAATTTGAAGATTTTCAGTTCCTTTCTAAGATCATAGCTAAACAGGTAGAATTTTAAGAAGATTTCCCAGAATTATCTAGTTCATCAATTTTGTGTTTTATTTTTGTCTCTTCCCAAAGGGACAAGAGGCTGATGTCTGTGAAAAGACACAGGCTGTCATCCTGACTCTTTTAAACTCAAGGAGAGGTTTGCTTTCGTTTGAATGGGGATCAGGAATTTCCCCACAATGTAAAGAATTTCTAAAAGAATGCAGATCTCACCAAAATAAAAAAGACACTTGGAAAATCAGCAAAAATAATAACACTCTACTATTACTAATTCTGTAGCACTAGTGGGCATATGCAGCACTTTATAGTTACAGATTTTTGAAGACAAATCCCTGTCTAGTGGGCTTACAGACCAAGATGGACAACATTGAGGAAAACACAGTGACAGAAAGACAGACAGACACACACACCACCACCACCATTTTATTTTATTTTTTGGTACAAATACAGAACTGAGGCTAAGACTTGCCCAAGGCCATCCAGTGAGTTCATGGCTAGGGTGGGATTTGAACCCTGGCTTTCCAGGTCCAGGTTTAGCACTAGGGATGTGCGAACACACTTAGAGCGTTCGGTATTCGGCCCGAACTCGGCCTATTCGGACGGCTGAACTGAACGGCCGAACCGAATGCGGAGGCGGCAAACAGTTCAGCCATGTTCGGGTGAGTTCTGTGGCGTTTGGGCTGGAAAAACATGACTGGAAGGCCCAGGGAAGGGGGGGCAGCTGAGGCACAGACTTCCTGGCACCAGGGGTGGAGAGGCTTGGAGTAGCAGCCAGCCTGCCCAATCACCATCCCTCTTTTCTTCCGCTCACTGGCTTTGCAGTCTGCGATTGGCCACAGGCTAAGCTGCACAGAGCCAATGGGGCTTGTGGTAAGGTAAGACAGGCACAGCAAGTAACAAAAGTCATTGCCCTCCCCCCTTCCAATTCCTTCTGAGCTAGCCATTGATCCTGTCAGTAGGTGTTTTCAGAAGTCTCCCTCTCCCAGCAGTTTGTCTTCCTAATCCATTGCCATCCTCCTTCTATTTCACCCATTCCCACACATTTACCTCCATAGCTTCATTTATTTAGATTAGATTAGATTAGATTAGATTAGATTAGATTAGATAGATTTATGTGTTATTTTTATTTTTTTACCCCTCCCTGTTTCTTTCTCCCTACCCTCCTTTGAATCCTCCCCTCCTCCCTGTATATATTCCATCCCTGATTCCCTTCCCCTGTTTTTGGATTTATTTAAAGTAGGATTAGATTGATTTAGGTTTCATTTCAGTTTTGTACCCCTCCCTGGGATGTTTGTTGTGAGATGTCTGTGTTAGGGATATAATGAATTATAGAAGTTATACATTTAAATTATATCCTATGAAGGCACTGAGTTAGTATTAAATCAAAAAGGCTTCGGCTTCAGCCAAGAAGAAAGCATAGAGTGGATATTTTTTGTAACCACTACAAGAGAGACCAATGACAGCTATGTTTCCACTATAGAATGATTACAATGGCGTGCTCCTATTTTAGGCCTGCAGCCTTCAAAATCATCTTTGTGAGCAGATACATCCACCCACTTAGAATCTAAGGATAAGGGGCTGACTGAAAGAAACTTGCACATATGGGATGTGATGGGAAAACATAACAACCACAGTTGTCCACAGTAAGTTCTCTATATGCATATTTTGATCTGGCATTATAATTTTACAGTAGCTAGAGTTCATTCTGGAAGTAAAACTAATTACCAATTGCTGTAGGTACTTGAAATTGTTGTTAGAATAATGTAACAAGAGTTGTTAGAATAATGTAAAAAATATTCTTTTTCGCCAATGGATAAAAAAAAATCTTATCACCACTCGAAACATGCAGCCATCTCATCTATGGTATAACTATTTCCAGTCAGTTTCTGTGGCAGAACATCATGATGGATTTGAGCAAATAAATACAGGTGAAGAAGTGTCTCTCTTTATAAGTAAAAACAAACAAGATTTTGGCCTACCATGGCCCGGAACCCGTCTCACCAGATGTTGGCCCATAATTGCCCCAAGGAGTGTTGGCAGCTAGCCTGAGCTGTGACCTTGTCAAATCTCTGAGGTCACAGCCTGGGCAAAGGGCTGTTCATGCAGGCCAAAGTGGGGTATAGCGGGCCGCAGTGGCCTAGCATCTATGTTGTGGTGAGCCATACCTGTCCCAGGCCAAGTGTCATCATGGCCGGCTGCCATGGCTGTGCCTCATGGCTGTCCTTCATGGTGGTGGGGAGGGGCACTGGGAGCAGTGCATGGGTGGGGCCACCCGCCTGCACGTTTATTGTCAGGGGGGTCCAGGGATCAGTGATTTACTTAGTGAGGGGAGGGGGGAAGGGCCCCACAGGAAACAGTCATTCCAGGGCTTGAGAGTTACGGATGGGGAGAGGGCCCTGCAGAAATAGCCCTTCCTAGGGCCTCAGGTGCACTGGTGGTTTGGCCTTGTATCTTATCCCCAGTGCCACTCTGGGATTTATTTTTTTCAATTTCTACCATGTCCTTCCCAAATGGCTCAGGGTGGCTTACAGAACAGATACAAACAATACATATAAACAGCATATAAACAGCATAGAAAACCAAACCCCCAACCTTTCCCCTTCCTAAACCACCCACTCACACTCCTACCCCAACCCTTCTCTATCCCTGCCTGCCAAATGCCTTAACAAAAAGAAAGGTCTTTCACCTTTTGGGAGATGCCCAGGCTCGGGCTCAGACAAATCTCTGGGGGAAGGGGGTTCCACAGCACTGGGGCAGACATTGAGAATGTCCCCCTGCGATCCCTCACCGTACGAACAAGACTAACAGATGACACCCACAGGGAGATGCTCCAGGCCGATCACAGGGGCTGCAGTGGGGCATGGAAGGACAGGCGGTCTCTCAGACATGTGGGGCCCAGACAATTTAGGGCTTTAAAGGTCAAAACCAGCACCTTGGATTGTGCCCGGAAAGCTATAGGGAGCCAATGGAAACTTCGGTGCATGGGTGTAATGTGCTCTCAGCACCTCGCCCCCCTCCCCAAAGGAGGCACGTCACTGCATTCTGCACCTGCTGCATCTTCCAAACAGTCATCAAGTGCAGCCCCATGTAGAGCGCATTGCAGTAATCTAGCCTCGAGGTGATAAAAGCATGGATGACAGTAGCCAGATCTGAATTGGAAAGAAAGGGCTGTAACCTCCTCACCAGATGGAGTTGGTGAAAAGTGCTCCTGGGCACCTGCGCAACCTGACAATCCAGTCACAACAAGGCGTCCAGAAGCACTCCAAGGCTGCGAACCTGACTGACAAAAGGGGGACAGACTCCATCAATAACAGGAATCCCAATCCCCTCCAGATCACAAGGCCGGCCAAGTGTCACCACCTCAGTCTTGTCTGGATTCAGCTTCAGTTGACCCTCCTCATCCAGTACCCAATAGCCGCCAGGCATTGGGTAAGCACTGAGACTGCAGGACCTAGGTCAGATGAAAAAGAGAGATAGAGCCAAGTGTTAGGGTACTAGACTGAGGTCTGAGAGGATATGGTTTCAGCCACATCATGTCTCTGTCACTCATATTCCATGTCACCTCAAGCCAATAATTTCGTCTCTCTATGTTCCTCTGTTTCCTCTTTTGTTCTCCATCATGATTAGACTTTAACCTCTTCACAGGACAGCGATTGTCTCCTACTTTGTGTCTGTAGAGTGCCAAGTGCAATGGTGCTCTGATCTTGACACGGGGCCTCTGTTTGAATTACAGTACTGCTGTCTAAATAATAATTCATTATAACTATCAGAATCATGTCAATTATTCAAGTTTTCCCCTACAAGTACCAGAGGTAGAAATGTCATGGCTTTAAAAAAAAAAAGAAGCTGAGATTCTTGTGATAGCAAGAGTTGCAGCTTTAAAAAAACACAGAGAGTAGGCAACACACTTACTGGGAGGCAGGGAAGGGGCAGGCTGGAAGTCCTGCCAGGGTAGAAAGATGTCCCATCCACCCTTCTTTGGCCTTTTGCAAATAGAGCATGTTCACCAAGTGCAGGAAATGGCTAAAGGGAGTAGAGCCAAGAGAGGTCAGAGGAGGACATGTTACCCTGAAAGAAAGCACGTTATGGCTGAGGAATACAGAAATCCTCACTTCTACAATGGGTAGATACCATGTCGCCCTGAGGGAAAGCACTCTGTGGATGGGATATACATAGCTCTTCATTTGTGCAGTGAGCAAATACCACAGAGATGAGTTATGTTATAAATGCCTAAAGACGCTGCAGCTAGTGCTAGTATATGCAATGCGACAAGCTGTGAAGGAGGGTATTTGTGAAATCACCTCAACTTAAGATCCTCAAATCTAAACTGAGTGTAGAATTGTAAGGACTGGCTTGGTGAATTGCCAAGCATTATTTAGACATAATAAAATCAATCCTGCCATTGATGTTGGGGGGAGAGGGGGAGCGGGGAGGATAGCAACAGAGTAAGACCTTCGACCATTTTACACCCTTAAAGTACATTTCAAACTGATTTTTGCCCAGATTTTGTAAATCATAAGCCTTTATTCAGAGTAAGGTATTTATATAGTCAGTGAGGGTAAGCATGGCAGACTCTGGTCTTCTGTGTTATATAATGATTCAGAGAAAGTATTTAGTGCCCTCCCAAGAAGCCACCTAAATGCAAATTAACACACAGGGTTAAACATTTCCATAAGTGTCTTTTAAACCTTCTTGTGAACCAGATTGTACTTTTATAGGGAAAACTCCCCAAAGTGAGGCACAGAGAAAATCTCGGAGACAATCGTCTCAGGAGGATCCCACTGGGAGGTGCAGTTTAGCTATCAAGGCCTGCCTCCAGCCCAGCAGAGAAACAGAGATGCCAAGTCTATCCATGTGGACAGTCCAAGGTGGCACTCCTCATGTCTTGGCAGTGTGGCTCTTCTGGAGTTATGCAGCCAGGTCAGCCATGACTGTGACTGTCCTCAAGGGATCTCCAAACACAAAAATAGATTCTGGGTTGCTTTATCTCTGATTACTTTCCACAGGGCCAGAAGGAGGAGAGAGGCATTTGTACATCTCTGCTTACCCCCTCCCTGACCTCCCCTCTTCGCCTCTCAAATTGCTCAGTATCAACCCCTTCTTCAGCATGGGATGGATCCCAGATCCTAAGCCTCTGCAGGAAGAGCGAGATATAAATTTGACAAAATCAGTCAATCAATCAATCAATCAATCAATCAATCAATCAATCAATCAAGCAGACAAAAGCAATGAGAGGGAGAGGTGAGGGTGTTGTGGAGGTAAGTGATCTTCTTCCCACACTGGGTGTTCTCTGTGTGTCAATTATGGAGGATAGGCTGCTTTTAGACGTGCGCAGCACACACGCGGCATAAAATCACGCCACATGTAAATATCCTGTGTGTGGAATTTAAACGCAACAGAGAGAAATACTATACCGCAGTACTAACAACAATAAACTAGTCAAACAAACAAATAGACTGCTACATGTGTTCCCTGTGAAATATCATAAAACAGAAAGTTTCAAAAGCCAGATGATGAGGATAATTATATAAGTTATAATTCAACAACCAGTCAAGAACAGTCCTAGGAAATAAGAACAATGACAATACTATGCAGACAAAGCATTAGGAATTGTAAACCATATAAAAGCCAGAACAGTCCAACCTTTCGCCATAACAAAATTGGCTTCTTCAGGGACGTCTCAAAAATCATTTAGTTGTGCTCTCATTGTATGAGTGAAAGCTCCCACTAGAAGGGTCTCCTGCGCCCATGAAATGGCTCCGTGAGTTAGAAAATACCTCCTCCCACCCAGATCAGTTGGGGCTTTAAAAGTCAAAACCAGCACCTTGAGCTGTGTCCAGAAAGCTATAGGCAGCCAGTACAGACTTCGGAGCACCATTGTAATGTGCTACCAGTAACTCGTCCCTGAGTCACCACATTCGGCACCAGATGCAGCTCCGACCATTCATTCAGGGTGCATTGCAGTAGTCTAACTTCGAGGTGATGAAAGCATGGATGACACTGGCCAGATCTGAGTGAGAAAGAAATACCGCAGCCTCCTCACCAGATGGAGCTGCTGAAAAGCACTCCTGGCCACTACTGCCACCTGACAATCCAGGCGCAGTAAGGGATCCAAAAGCACTCTGAGGCTGTGAACCTGAGTGACCAGAGGGGCCCAGACGGGTGTCCCAATCCCCTCCAAGTCACAAGACTGGCCAATCATCATCACTTCAGTCTTGTCAGGATTCAGCTTCAATTGGCTCACCATCATCCATTTACCAACAGCAGTCAGGCATAAGGTAAGCACTGAGACTGTAGGACATGGGCAGGATGAAAAAGAGAGGTAGAGCTTAGTGTCACCAGCGTATTGATGACTCCTCACTCCAAACCTCTGAATGACCTCGCCCAGTGACCTCAGATACACTTTGAACAAGAGGGGGGACAGAATAGAACCCTGCGGGACACCAAAAGGAAAATCCCAAGGAGACGATGAGCAATTGCCCATCATCACCTGCTGGGACCTCCCTGACAGGGAAAAGTGGAACCACTCAAGAGCAGTCCTGTGCCACCCCCCCGCTAAGTCCCGCAGTCATGACAACAACACCTTGTGATTAACTGTATCAAAGGCCAGAGAGAGATCTAAAAAGATCAACAAGATAGAATTCCCCTTTTTCCATCTCCAGGCTCAGGTCATAGACCAAAGCCACAAGCGTAGTCTCTGTGCCATACCCAGGACAAAACCTGACTAAAATGAGTCCAGGAATCTGATAGCGTTGAGATGAGTTTGGAGCTGTCGGGCAACCACCCTTTCAATAACTTTCCCTAAAAAGGGAAGGTTAGAAGCAGACTGATAGCTGGCAGTGGCTGGGGAGTCAGCATCCAAAGAAGGTTTCTTAAGCAGGGGCCGGACTTCCACAGTTTTAAGAGTTTCTGACACCCTCCCCTCCCATAGGGAGGCATTGGCAATCCCAGCCAATAATGGCCCCACTGGCCCCTGACTGGCTTTCACCAACCAGGATGGGCAAGGATCTAATTCACAACTGGTTGCCGTCATCACCCCAAGCACCTCCCTCACATCGGTGGGTGATACCAATTGAAACTGATTCAAACAAACAGGACTAGACTGAGCCTCCATAACCACAAGCTCTGACTCTGCAGTTATTAATAATCTTTATTTTTATATAGCACCCCCTAGTCATAGCACATGGAACACTTTACATACAATGATTTAACACAACTTTTAATCCTCATATCAACCCTGTGAGGTAGGTTAGGCTGAGAGAATAATGCGACTGACCCAAGGTTGCCCAGTGAGTTTTTGGCAAAGGAGAGACTAGAACCAGGGTCCTCACTCCCAGTCCAAGTACTGCACACTTAGCCATTACACTACACTGGCTCTTAAAACGGTAGTACCCAACTCATGGTAAATACAAGCAATTTTGTTTGCAAAGTAATTCATAAAAATGTCACAGTGGGCAACAGATTACTCCATTTCCTGGTGGAGGCAGGCTGAGTAAACCAGGACCCTCACAACCCAGAACAGCTTTGCTGGATGTGACTTTACAGACGCTATGACAGAGGAGAAGAAAGCTTTCTTCACTACCATCACAGCCACAGCATAGTCCTTCAAAAACTATCTATGCTGCAATCAGTCATCTTTAGCATGAGTGCCTCCTGTGCTCTAACCACCTACCCTCCCACTTCAGGTCTTCAGTAAGGATATAAGGAACTGCCTGAGTGAGACCAATAGTCCATCTTAGCCAAGAATTGTCACAACTTGACATGGCAGCAGGGTTTCAAATTCAGCTCTCCAGGGTCTCCAGCAGAGGCCTCACCCAGGTCGGTGTGCTACCTGAGACCCTCCAGGATCCTAGACAGAGGCTTCACCCAGGTGTGCTACCAGAGATTAGGGATTATCAGGGTTTGGAGCTGGCCCCACTCGAAAGGTGCTGACAGGCGGCGAGCTCCCACTCAGCAACAAACACCCTCACCTGCAGGGAGCTCCGTTGTCACAGCGCCACACTCTCCAGGAGCTCCTCAGGCTCCACAAGAAGTAACTGTGGCAACCCCCCAACAAGAAGATGCCGCGAGGCTTTATTCCACCAGGACATGGAACATGGAGGTGGAGCCTGCAGTGCCGCGCTGCTCAGCGTGCCTCCGGGCACGGCGGGGGGGGAGGGGGCATGGCAGGCTCTTGAAAAGCCGGTGCTGTTGAACACACAGCGCCAGTGATCTGAAAGACTGGCCCCCTTGCTGTGTGTTGGACTTGCTTGCTCCGATTGATTCTTGAGACCTTTCCTGCCTCCTTTTCCCCCCTGTGCCCCTGTCGAGTGTTCAGAGTGCTTGCGGTGCCTGAGCTGGTGTGAAAAGTCAGTGATTGCGCCCATGCCATGTGTTTTCCTAGTTGACTGAGTGAGTGTAAGGCGAGTGAGTGGGTGTTAGATCCATTCCCGCCTGAATAGGGGGACACCCCTGGAGGTGCTAGCATGGTTGTGACCCCCCGAACTCCTCCTCATGATCCAAGCCTCTTTCCCTCCCCTTTCTCACTTCCCACACATCCTACCCTGATATTGTAAGTTGCGTGAGCGAAGTGTATCTGGTGTGGGAAACTGGGGAAAGGTGCAGTTGGATCCACTCGGTGCCCTATGATGATAGAGGTCTAGGCTCTCGTAGCCATTTGGGTCATAACTCTAACCTGATGGACTTTTTAGACCCTGTGTGGATCTCAGCTGTCTCTCCACATTCTTCCCGCAATTGTGTGTGAATCAGAAGCACCTCATCATGGGCACTGCTTCCCTCTTTTCCTCTACCCCCCTCCCACTAACAGGGATGTGCGAACAGGATGGAGTTTTGATGTTTGACTGTTCAGGCTAAAACCTTAGTAAGGGTTCATGGGTTTGGTCCATTGGAGTTCAGACCCCCCAAACGTTCTGAATGTTTGGTCCTGCTGGGAGGCTTGGGGCACTCCAGGGACCCCAAGGGGTGCCCTTGGCAGCATGGAAAGCTGTCTGAGACCAAGCAGCAGCAAACACCAGGAAGGCTTGGCGCTTGGCACCCCGGGTTGCCTGGGCAGGCAGGCTCAGTGCTTGGCCCCTGGGGGTGCCTGTGGTTCCAGAGCTGGCTGCCTGAGAGCCAGCAGAGCAGCAGCAGAGGCTGGGAAGGCTTGTGGCATGGTGGCTGGCACCCATAGGGGGCAGGGCATTGGAGACTGGCATCAGTGGAGCGGTGGCAGAGGCCTGGCCATGGCTTGATGTCTGGAACCCCTACTTGGCTGGGTATTGCATTCTGACATCAGTATAGCAGCAGCAGAGGCCTGACCAGGGCTTGGTGGCTGGCACCCCTGCTTGGCTGGGCATTGCAGGCTGGCTGGCCTCCAGTCCTGCTTGCTCTATGCTGGGTTCTCCAGTTCTAGTCACCATCACAGCCGAGCGTTTCCGGCTGCCAGGCATCAACAGAGCAGTGGCAGGGGCCCAGCCAGGGCTTGGTGGCTGGCACCTCTACTTGGCTGGGCATTGCAAGCTGGAAGGCCTCCAGTCCTGTTCACTCTATGCTGGGTTCTCCACTTCTAGTCACCATCACAGCCAGGCATTGTGGGATGCCAGGCATCGGTGGAGCAGTGGCAGAGGCCTGGCCAGGGCTTGGTGGCTGGCATCCCTACTTGGCCAGGCATTGCAGGCTGCCAGGAATCGGTGGAAGCCTGACTCAGAGTGGTGTGCAAGGGCAGCTTAAACTGGGGGACCAGGAAGCCAATCACGTGCCTAACCCCCATGACCCTGACCACCAAGAAGGGCTGCCCATAGAGCGCAATAATATCCCCCAACATGCGTGTGGCTTTCAGTTGAAAGCCACGCCACCCTCCATGTCCTGCAGCTGTCGATGGACTTGGCATCTGCCCCCACCCCAAATCTCAATGACGTGGATGGACAGCCCTCCCTGCCTGTAACGTAGGCCCCATAACCCTGATGGTGGGTCCTGAAGCTGGAATGGCTGACTGTTTCTTGATGCAGTGGAATGACAGCTCCCTGTGAGCGGAATGATGGCACCAGAACCAGAGTCGCAGCTTCTAGATGAAATGGATGGACAGTCCCCCATGCCTGTAACATAGGCCCCAGAACCCTGATGGTGGGTCAAGGGACAGGAGTGGCTGCTTCTTGATGCGGTTCAATAACAGCTCCCTGTGAGCAGAATGATGGCCCGAGAACCCTGATTGTGGGTCCTGGGACTGGAGTGGCAGATTCTGGATGAAGTGGAATGATGGCTCCCTGTGCCTGTAATGTAGGCCCCAGAACCCTCATACCTCAGGGAATGCCTTGCCCTCTGTGCCTCAGAGCGAGCCCTTCAGTTTTCCGGGGGTGCCTTTCTGGAGGTTAAATGGGGGGGCACAATGGAGAGGGCGTTCTTGGTGGCCAGGCCGTGACTTTGAAACTCCCTCCCAGAGGAAGCCCGCATGGCCCCAGGTCTGCTAGCTTTCTGTCAAGCTTGCAAGACCTGGGTGTTCACCCAGGTCTTTGGAGGGGAGGGTGGGCTGCAGTAGGTAGGGGGGATGGGGGATTTTATAGATTTTTTAAAAAAATGTGGTTGGGGTTATTTTTAAATATTTTAATTATTTATGATTTTTATGAATATTGTGTTGTAAGCCACCCCGAGATGCCATAGGCATGAGGGGGTGGCTAATAAATTTAAATAAATAAATAAACCCTGACAGTGGGTCCTGGGACTGGAGAGGCAGCTTCTGGATGAAGTGGAATGACAGCTCCCTGTGAGCGGAATGATGGCTCCAGAACCCTGATGGTGGGTCCTGGGGTTGGAGCGGTGATTCTAGATGATGTGGATGGACAACCCCCCATGCCTGTCACATAGGCCCCAGAACCCTGGTGGTGGGTCCTGGGGCCAGAGTGGCTGGCTGGCTGGCTATTTCTTGATGTGGTGGATTGACGTCTCTCTGTGAGTGGAATGATGGCCCCAGAACCCTGATGGTGGGTCCTGGGACTAGAGTGGCAGCTTCTAAGTGATGTGGATGGATAGCCCCCTGTGCCTGTAACGTAGGCCCCAGAACCTTGATGGTGGGTCCTGGGACTGGAGTGGATGGCACCCCTACTTGGCCAGGCATTGCAGGCTGCCCAGGCATCAGTGGAGCAGCAACAGAGGCCCATCCAGGACTTGGTGACTGGCATCCCTACTTGGCCAGGCATTGCAAGCTTACATCCTTCTCAACTGAGCTCAAGAAGCTTTATTGCAAATTGGGTAAGTCTTGCCCAGTGATGAATCTCATGGACACCCAGCCCCTGCCTGCTGGTGCACTCATCTGAACTATGCCTGTCTACAAGAGAAAATGGCTGACATGCAGTACCAGCAGCAGAAGCTGACATAGGATTGCCAGGGCACAGTAACTGCGGCTGGCACTCCTGCTTGACCAGGCATTGCAGGCAGTCAGGCATCGGTGGAGCAGCAGCAGAGACCCGGCCAGGGATCAGTGGCTGGCACCCGTAGCTGGCTGGCATCAGTGGGGCACTTGTAGTCAGTGAAGTGAAACGACAGCCCTCCCTGCCTGGAAAGTAGACCCCAGAAACCTGACGGTGGGTCCTGGGGCTGGAGGAGCTGGCACGCCTACTCGGCTGGGCATTGCAGGCTGGCTGGCATCGGTAGAGCAGTGGCAGAGGGCTGGCCACGGCTTGGTGGTTGGCACCCCTGCTTAGCCGGGCATTGAAGGCTGACTGGCATCAGTGGAGCAACGGCAGAGGCCTGGCCAGGACTTGGTGGCTGGCACCCCAACTCGGCCGGGCATTGCAGGCTTGCATCCTACTCACCAGATCTCAACAAACTCTTATGCAAATTGGTCAAGCCTTTCCTGGTGGTGAATCACATGGCCACCCAGTAGCAGACATTGGGTTGCTGGGGCACAGAACCCATGGCACAGTAGAGGCAGCAGAAGCGGACATTGGATTGCTGGGGAACAGAAGCCATGGCAAAGACAGCAGAGGCAGGATTGGCAGCAGCAGCAGCAGCAGAAATTGGATTGTCTGGTAGCAGAACCCATGGCACAGACAGCAGAGGTGGCACTTGCAGCAGCAGCGGACATTGACTTACCGGGGCACAGAATCCATGGCACAGACAGCAGAGGCAGTAGGGATGGGCGAACAGATCGCGGTTCGGGTTCGGCCGTTCGATTTGGCTGCGTTCGGTTCGTGTGTTCGGGTTCGTGTGTTTGGGTGGTTTGCCTGCTTTGGGTTCGGCCGTTTGGTTCGGCTATTCGGTTTGGCCATTTGGCCATTCAGGAAATATAACGCGAGAGCATGGGAAGCCGCAATTGCACCAGAAACCGGAACGTGCAGAGCTGTGTGGTGAGTGAGTGTGTGTTTGACTAGGTGGCTGTTCGGTTTGTGTGTTTTGGATATGTTTGTGTTGGGTTTGGCTGTGCTGTGTGTTTGGGTGGTTGATGATTGTTGGTGTGTGTTGTGGGTGACTGTTTTGGGTGTGTGTGTTTTTTTTAAAAAAAAAAATGAAGAAGGCTACGATGCTGATCCCCTGACTGGGGGTCAACTTGACAATCAAGGAGGAGGAGGAGGAGATAGAGGTAGAGGTCGCTACCCCTACTACACCTCCGGTGGTGGTGTCCAGCTCCTCGGATGAGGAAGCGGAGGACTCAGGAGGTGCTGCCAGGTTTGTAAAATTTGTTTTTACTTTGAGGACAAGAAAGGCTCTGTCCATTACAGCGAGCTCACTGGCATGCGGGTGGGTGCGTGCCTGGGTGGTGGACATCAGTCAGGCACAAACAGTGGGCATCAGCAGGTGGCAGCGGATGTCTGCCACAGAGAGAGAGGGTACTGTAGTGTGGGGGGCTCTGGCACGAGCAGCACCCCCACCCAAACATTTGCCAGGCTAAGGCTAGCAAGGGTCTCCACTCTCCAGTTGCCATCCCATTCCCTATGCACCCCCAAATAAGGGAAGGGTCTTTTCTCCAGCCAGGGTCACATCTTCTGTCACCATAACTATCAAACCAAGGAGGGCAGGATTTGCACGTGCCAGTCAGGACCTTCCTAGTTGCAATCCCAAGCACCCCAGGGAGCACAGGATTTGCACATGCCAGCCAGGGGCTTTCTAGTTGCAATCCCTAGCATCCCCTGGCACCCTCAGGAGGGCACAATTTGCACATGCTTTACAGCTTTCTAGTTGCAATCCCTAGCACCCCAAGGAGGGAGGAGTAGAGGCATCATCATAAATGCATGATATTACTTTGGTGTTCTTAATGTGTTCCCATTTCAGAGAGGAATC
>QEPC01014088.1:2073675-2083913 GCA_003113815.1 Sphenodon punctatus | reverse complement strand
CCCCCAGCCCCCCACACGCAGGCCCATTCAGGCGCACCCCCCACCCAGACAGGTGGCCCCCCAGTCAAGAGGCCCAAGCCCCCATCCATGAGGCCAGCAGAAAGGCACCCCCCCAGCCAGGTGGCCCCCCAGCCAGCCAAGCAGCCCAAGCCCCCACCCATGAGGCCAGCAGAGAGGTGCCCCCTCTGGCAGCCCTCCCAGCCAGCCAAGTGACCCAAGCCCCCACCCACAAGGCCAGCAGAGAGGCGCCCGCATCCCCAGCCTAACCACTCCACCCCCCAGCCCCCATCCAGGCCCGGCCTCCTGCAGCCTGCTGCTGTTGCCACCACACAGCCTGGCCTTACCCACCTGCACCGAGCCTCCATCTCTCTCTCCGACCACTCTGACTCCACCGCCGCTCGGCCTGCTCCTCCTCCTCGTCCGCCGCTGCCGCTTGTTTGCCGCTCCTCAGGCTCTGCTCTGGCTCCGTTCTGCACCCCCTCAGCTGATGCAGATGCAGGTAAGTCCAGTCCTCCTCTCTCGTCTGCCTGCACTGCACGCTGTGTGCTCTCCCTCCTGGAAATTGCTTTTATGTAACTTCTGGCCAGGAGAGGGAGAGAGAAGGAGGCAGGGGCCTGCCCAGAGGGGGGGGGGGAACAGACAGGCCAGCCTGAGCCCCCCCCTCCAGACCCAACAATTTTTTTAATTTTTTTTTTAAAAAAAAACAAAAACCAAACCGCAGCGGAACCGGCCCTCCCTACCAGCCTGGCCCACCGGGAATCTTCCCGGTGGGTTGAATAGCCAATTCGCCCCTGAATAGGCCCCTGGTTATTTGGATAGGCCATGAACTCCTGCTCTGCCCAAACACTCCATTTTGGATGAGTTAGGCACAAGATACTTCCAAAAGGTCAAAGTGTCTTTACAGACACTTTGTTTGTTTTCACCCAGAATTTCTCTTTCGTGGGATTCTTTGCTTTACCAAATAATCTCTGTGCAGAAGAAAATGAGAGAAAATGAACTTCATCTTAATATATTGCAGTTGTCTATAAAATCCTGCTGCCATAGTAACTTGATGCAGTTGCTCCTGGAGTACTCATCAACACAGGCACCTACATTTTTCTGAAAGTAACCCATTTGTTTCCTGCTAGCTAATGCTTTGCTCTCAGAGATTAAGGCTCTTGTCCTTATGTCACAAGCTCCATCAAATCCTAACTACTTAGCACTTACAGAGCATTTGATATGTGCAACATAACATTCACGTAGGCCGTTTCTGCAAGGATGGATGTGGTTGGGGGGATGAATGTTTGGCCATGGTGGGTGGAGGGGTGTGTGTGTCCGTTTACATGGACACACACACACATCCACCCATGGAGCTTCCTCAAGTTTTCTGGAGGGCTCCATGGGTGGAGGTGGGTGGAGATGGGTGTGCAATGGGTGGAGGTGGGCGTTGCGCAGGAGTGCACATGCACGCACCCCCACCCATCTGACTTGGTGTTCACACAGGCGAACACTGAGCGGACACCCATCCCCCCACCCACTGTTGGCCATTTACATGGAAGCCGCCCCCCAACACCCACCTGAACATGGGGGGGGGCATCAGTGTAAAATCAGTCTTAAAGGGATGATCTGCTTTAATTTCCTCTTCAGATGCTCACAATGTTATTATCAACAGTTCAATAAGCACACTCAGACCTTGTGTGCACCTCAGTACAACCTAGGTTGCTCTGAAATGCTGATTTCTGTGAATGCTTCTGGGAAATGGTTTTCTCTGCTGAAACTTGAAGTAGGAAACCTAATTTCCAAATGTGGTCCCAACTAGTGATATTTAATCTATCAGAGAATTTCTATTACCTGTGGTACTAATGCAGGGATGGGGAAGCTTCAGCTTGCAGATCAAATTCATTCCATAGCTCTGTTTTATTTGGTACCTTTCTAATACCAGAATCTGGCCCATGGATCCAGTCCCTACTCTCAAGCACTGAACGAGTGAGCTCAAGAGTCAGGGAGTGGAGATGGCGGTGTGCATTCAAGGAGAGAGGATGAATCCATGGCATAGATCCATGATCTGAACCCTCTCCTTTCTTCGCCATCCTGAACAGAACATCCCCTAAAGACTGGCCCGCAGAGCTTGTACTAATTTATTGATTGGACCCTTGGAGTGTAAAGATTCCCTTCCCCCACACTAATGTGTGCCTTTAAGGACACGATAGTTAAACCCTTGTCCCTTGTTCTGGTGCAAGGCATATTGATGTGATGGAGGATGGCATGGACAATATCAGTAGGCTGACTCATCCTCTGCCCCCACCCCCTGCAGGACTACGAAAGCCAGGCCTGCCTGCAGGGAGGAGACCTGTGCCTGGGGAAGGTGTTGCTTGCAGCACCTGGGGCCTGTCATCCTGTCCCCACCCCTCTACAGGACTAGAAAGCCAGGATGGCCTGTGGTGGCTGCCAAAGGCTGACATCAAAGGTGGTGGCCGTTTGTGGACTGTTCGGGAGCAGGAGGGTGGAACGTGTTTTATATTTTACATTTTACTGATACGTAGAGGGCTGAGGGAGGGGGGGGCTTGGGGGGGGATAGGTATCGGGTGATGGTTCTAGCCAATGGGAGGTACAGGGTGGGATGTGAGTTATACCATGGCCCCCTTGAGAGGGACGTACAGGCATGGAAATTTGGGAGTGGAGAATTGGTGCCATGGCCTCCAGTGAGAGGGTGGGTATGAGTAGGGATGCGGGTGATGTGGGTTATGTCACAGCCCCCTGGTGGGAGGGGAGGTATGAGCAGTGGTGGGGATAGGGTTGTGTGCGATGGGGCAGAAGCGTTAGGTAGAGGGTTGGTGAATAAGGTTTAGGGTTTTTTTAAAAGAATTTTTATATATGTTATGTTTAATGTTTATATATTTTATTTTGTAAGCCACCCTGAGCCTTTGAGGGAAGGGTGGGATAAAAATATAAATAAATAAATAAACATTAAATAAATAAATAAATAAATATTTGATTATTTATTTAACAAATCTGTTTATTTATTTAACAAATCTCCTCCTCTGTCCCTTCTCTCACCCTTCCACGCCTTCCCTGCTCCCCTAAGTGCCTTCGTCCCTTCTCACTTGCTGCCCCCCATGCCTGGAACTCCCTCCCTGTCCACATCCGCCTTGCCCCCTCCCTTCATACCTTCAAATCTCTCCTTAAAACTCACCTCTTTCGCTCTGCTCTGTCTGACTCTTTATCCTGCTGAGCCACTATTCCTATACCTACGATCGGTTTACCCTTATCCTTGCAACATGGACCTGCCTGCTGTCATTCTCATCGTAACCAAGCCAAGTACGTGCACTTGAGACCTCGCATCTTCATGAATGTTAGACCCCTTGTCTCTCCCTCTGTTCCCCTTCCTAAGTCTCTCCCCCAGCTCCTGTCTCTCAGATTGTAAGCCCTAGGGGCAGGGACCGTGTCTATTTTATTACTTTGTAAAGTGCCAGGTACACTGCTGTCACTATATAAATGTTTGCTATTAATAATAAAATAAATAATAATAATAATAATAATGTGGGAAGAAGAGCAGCAAGATGAACAGGCTCTTTAGAAAGGTTTGGATTTAATTAAGGGAAAGGATATGAGATGACTTATTTTACTGAAAACTAGTGCTAAAACTCAGTCCTTGGTTTTCCTGGGAAAACATAGAGGACCGAAGTACTCGACTCAATTTTCTCAGTCCTGAAGTTTCGAGGAATAGCCCTCAAAACATTGAAACTAGGAAGCTCCTTGGCTGAGTCCAGGGAAGGGGGTTGGAGGCTGGCACTAGGCACCTGCTCCCCCTTCTCTGGCCTCCACTGGCCAGGGAGAGAATAGGCCAGTGGGAGCTAGCGGGGCCTAGCGGGGGCCTAGTAGGGGCTCAAGGGTGGGGTGCTTATGGGGGTGGAGGCCTCGCAGCCTCGCAGGGGCTGAGGGATAGAATTCTCACCCTCCAGAGGGGCTCCGGCGATGCATAAAATTCTCCAGACTGGGTAATTAAAAAAAAAAAAAAAGCTGGACATTCTCAGAAGGGCCAAATAGACCCTTCTGAGCAGGCTCAGACCTTTACAAGATGGCACTGGCAGCATCAGCAGGCTGTGGGCACCATCTTGGAAAGGTCTGTGCATGCTCTGAAAGGGCCATTCGGCCCTTTTGAGCATTCCCAGCTTCCCCCACTTCTTACCCAGCCCGGAGGAATCAACACATTTCTGGAGCTCCTCTGGAGAGTGAGTACTCTACCCTTCAGCCCCCGGTAGGCCACCCCCACCCTTCCCTGGCCCACTCCCTCCCTTCCAGGCTTTCTCTGGCCACCTTCTCAGTCGCCAGCTTCAGAATCCCTGAGTATCCGCTGAGGGTCCTCAGACCAGCCTGAGCACTCAGGACTAGTCCTCAGACACTTGGAGAATACTCACAATTATTTTTTTTTCCTATTTGGTGCAGTCCTACTGAAAACCTATTAAGATCTTGTTTCTGATCTAATAACGGAGTACTTACTCCTGTAAACCAGGACACTTCAGCCAGGGCCAGGTCATGACTGACTTAGGTTCCTTGATCAGCCATTCATAGATGGAACTTGTTTGTGAGCGAGACCCAAGATTCCGAGACCATGGATGGAACTTATTTAAACACCCATGTTTTATAATAGAGAAGGACAGGGACAGGGCTATGGAGGGTAGAGGCTTTGAGTCCTGGCCTTGTGCGTGCATGCACCACACACACACACACAAGAAGTATTAGGAAAATCTGGATGGAGATTTCTTTTTAAACATTTGATGAGAAGAAACTTGCAGTTTTCCCTGGCTCAGGATCATATTAAAGGTAGATTTCCCCCTAGGTGGCTTAAGTAATTACCACCCCAGAACTTTCCATCAGCATGAAGCAGCTTGTGCTCCATGCTTTGTAGCACTGAAGCCTGAGCAGTAGAGGTGGGACCCCGGGCCCATTACCGGCTACCGGATTTACCGGTTACCGGTTCTCTGAAAACCAGATTCCCGGATTAAATCCGGTATACCAGTACCGGATTTATTTCATTGATTTCAATGGGGCGCTGTGTCCCCATTGAAATCAATGAAATAAATTAATTCCCTCCCCCTCCCCCTCCCAGGCTGCGTGGGTGGAAGGGGGGACACCCCCCACCCACCCTGCCCAGCCTGGATTTTTGTTTAAAAAAAGACTGAGAGGCGAGCCCACCCCCCAGCACCAGCGGCCGCGGCGTCCCCGCAGCCGCCGGTAAGTATGACCCGATCCCTGGGGGGGGTGTTTAACACCCCCCCAACCCCCCAGGGATCACCCCTACTAAAGTTCAGTGCGCTTACCTTGCGGAGCTCCGGCGGCGGCGGCGGGCGGTCCGGCGGCCTCAGCGCCGGCTGTGGCTGCCGGCGTCAGAGACGCTCTAGGCCTTCCGGGGAAACCCGGAAGTTCCCCGGAAGGCCTAGAGCGTCTCTGACGCCGGCAGCCACAGCCGGCGCTGAGGCCGCCGGACCGCCCGCCGCCGCCGCAGCTCCGCAAGGTAAGCGCACTGAACTTTAGTAGGGGTGATCCCTGGGGGGTTGGGGGGGTGTTAAACACCCCCCCCAGGGATCGGGTCATACTTACCGGCGGCTGCGGGGACGCCGCGGCCGCTGGTGCTGGGGGGTGGGCTCGCCTCTGGGTCTTTTTTTAAACAAAAATCCAGGCTGGGCAGGGTGGGTGGGGGGTGTCCCCCCTTCCACCCGCGCAGCCTGGACTCGGGGAGGGTTTGTTTTTTTAAACTTTTTTGGTGGGGCTTTAAGTTTTTACATTGCAGCCATTTTTAAATGGCTGCAATGTAAAAAAATCTGGTACCTGGAATCCGGTACCCGGACCGGATTACCGGGTCGAATCTGATAATGCCGGTATGCCCGGTACCGGCATTATCGGATACCGAATTTACCAGTTTTCCCGCCCCTACTGAGCAGTAACTATCATGCTGGTGTTAGTAAACTCCCCCCCCCCAAAGCACTTTTAAGCAGCACTAAGATGACATTATCAGGGGATCCGAACCTTAGCAGGTAATGAGGTATGTGATAGAACTTTGATAACTTCAGGAGCAACAGCAGCCAAAGGAAGAATAGCACTTTAAAAGAGTCAGACGAATGCCAGGACCTAATTAGTGATCGATAAATGTGTGGGCAGCAACCACAGCAAGCTCCAGAAATAAGAGACAATGAAGGCACAGAAGATAACCAATTTGTGAAGCGCAGTTGCAAAGCAACATGGAGGAATAAAGGTAACATCCTGCAGCTTCAAGAAAGGGTGACAGCAGGAAGTAGAGACAGCCAAAAAGTAACATCTTCAGCTGAACAACTTTGAAAAGTAAGTTATTTTGCCACAGGCACAGGAAGCATCTCATCCTGAAACTCGCTCTTCACCATCAGTTTAAACCCAATAGCTCAACAGGAGTGACTGAGAGGGAAGGAAAGATGTCAAGGCATATTAAATATCACACTTCTCTCTGGTGTGTCATCTATTGTCATGTGCTGAAAGCCCAAAGCAAGAGAGGAGAACGTAGCTTGTCTTAGGGATGTCCAGTATGGTGATATTGGAATACATTCCATGTTAACAGACTGGCAATAGCAAAGTCGTTACTGGACTTAATGACATCTATTACTTTTCCCTCTGGGAAAGAGATACTCTTCTTGACTTGCATCACTAAAAGCAGAGAGAAAAATCTGGTAAGCTGAGGTGATGATGCAATGCTGATATATAGAACAGAGCACACAGATGATTTCACCAGCTCTAGGGCTCTATGTTTTTCCTTTTCTTGACAGACAGAAACAAAGAGATTATGCTACTCTGTTCAGACAATGACATTAAAATCTCTTCAAGCAATGTCCTATTTTACAGAAGAAACTATGAGTTTGATTTGTGAGTTTGCTTGGGTTCTTTGTTTTAAAGGGGCCTTGAACCTTGTCTGCTGAGGATTCCCAGGAAAGAACTTCCCTTCTGTAATGGGAATCTCTGCTGGCAAACAGGTGGCACAGCCACCCTCCCCATAAAATCTGCACCAAGCATAGACTGAGGGAGCATTGTGGGTGAGAAGAGGGGTAGATTTGTTTTGTGGAGAGATAAGATGGTCTGATGAGAAAATGACTGCCATCTTATGGTTCCGATGCCCAGTCACAATGGCTCCACACCACACTGAAAAGTAAGAACTTGACACGATGTAGACTTTCAAAGCTATTGTAGCCCCCTCTGAAAGAACAGGGGTTCTGAACTGCCTCCTTTGTGTGGATTGAACCAGGTCATAAATAGGGATGTGCGAATGCGGTTCGGAAGATCGGAATTCGAACCGAACTTGACTAGTTCGGTCGACCAAACTGAACTTCCGAACCAAACTCAAATTCGACTGAACTGTTCAGTCGAATCCAAACCAGTTCGGAAGGCCAAAAACAGCTTAAAACACCAGTTTTGAATGTACAAACTCGGTTCGGAAGTTCGGAATTTGACTGAACTCGACTAGTTCGGTCGACCGAACCAAACTTCCGAACCGAACTCAATTTTTGAAGCAAACCGAATTTCCAAACTTGGTTCTGTTCGCACATCCCTAGTCATAAAGCCCACAATTGTGGACTACCTCTCCCAGAATCACATCTTAGGAGCCAAAAAATGACACTTGCCCCTACAGAAAGGATGGGAAGTGGAGGAGGGTGGACATCTTGGCTGGGAGACGGTTGAAGAAGGCTGGAACAAGATTCCACCAAAATGGTAAATCTTGTTGAAAACCCAGTTCCTGATACCATCTCAGTTGAAACAAGGTCTCAATACTCACTAATGTCCCGACCCACATTTAGTTTCTTGATTTATTGATTTTCGGCTTACCGCTTTGCCATTTACTGCTTTGTCATCCATTTCAAATCCCAAGAGGTAATACTGATGTAATACTGCATTTCTTGCACTCCATTTCCCCTTGTACTTCCTTGTCACTGAGTAGTAGGGGTGGGTCTATCAGTAGCGGATTAATCTGATAATACTGATAATGGCCGGTATCGTATTAATCTGATAATACCGATACTTACCGGTATTGAAATACCAGATTTTTAATATTGCCAGCTTTACAGGATTTTTTACATCACCGCCATTTAACAACGGCTGCAATGTAAAAAAATCCGGTAAAATCGACAGTGTTAAAAATCTGGAATTCCACTAGCAATAAATCTGGTATTGAGAGATCCAATACCAGTGTATCTGGTAATCCCACCGGAGTTCCACCCATACCCAGTAGGGCTGTAGGGTTGCCCTGTGTGTGCCACGTGCTACCCCTGTGCACATCCCATTTGGAATGCATTGTGTTGTACGGAGGGTGTTTGGAATTGTGGCCATTGGCTGGTATGCAGATTCCTTCACTAATATGAAATCCAGTTGCATATTAGTAAAAGCAAAGGGAACAACATAGAAAAACAACTCTGATTTGGTGGCACTGGAGTGGAAGTCAAGGGGTGGTTTATTCACACCGTGATTGGCTCAGAAACATAGAAACAAAAAACCTAGAAGTAAAATGATACTCTCAGCAATGCGGTAAGTAGTAAATGAACAGTATGCAATAAATGGTAAGCAGAAAGTCAGTAAAATGGGATGGTATCTTGCAGTATTGTGAGAATCAAGTAATCGCATTGGTATGCAGAAATGGTTGGGAAATCGATCCTGGTTCCCGATATGGCAAAATTTCTTGCAATCAGCAATTTAGCTGCTCGTTTCAACCCTACCTTAGAGTGATTGAGGAGACCTTCTAGAGTGAAGTTGGAGAGAGAGTCTCGGCTGGAATGTTCTGAGGCTCTGCAGATCCTGCCAGAACAGAACTGTGGGATTCTCTGCATGATTGCCTTGCCTGTCTGTAGGCAACTGAACTAGATCTGAATCTTGTTCTTATGATTCTCATGTTTCTTAATGAGAAACACAGTTCTTAGCTCATTGTGACAAATGAGAACATACCAGGGCCAACTGGTGGGTTTTCAGGTTAGAGGCACAGTAAGGCCGGCCGGGCTGCCAGTGGCAAAGCTGCCACCAGGTCTGCGAGCCTAGGGGCCGAGCCAGGGCAATGGTAGGCGGAGTCAGGGCAACAGTAGACCAGTGGCATGGCATAACCCAACAGCAAGGAGTTCCCAGGGTTAACATTGGATGGACATTACATTACTTAATGATGGGACCGCTGCTGTATGAAGCACTTCCACCAGGGGATAGAGAACCCTCTTATTGGCAGAGCATTTAGCAGGTGAGGATAGAGGTCGGGTGGGTTTTTGGGGTGTGGGTAGGGAGTTTTAGGGGATTTTATTGTATTATTTTGTATTTTTACTATTTTTCTGTTTGTGCTTTTGTTTCTGTAAACTGCCCTGAACCTTTGGGAAAGGGCAGGGTATATATTCTGATAAATATAAGATATTATGGTCTTGTGCAAGTGTGTAGAGAGGGGATTAATTGGAATTAAATTCACCCCCTTAGTCAAGGACCCATGTTCACTGTAGTTTCCCCATTGCTGGGGAAAATGAAGAAAATGAAGAAAATACAGTGAACATTAAATGAAAATGAAGAAAATACAGTGAACATTGTCCTTGCCTTTAGTCAATTCAAGTTCATTTTCTCACGTAAAAAGAAATTTAGTGAATTGCATCTTTCTCAGCAGAACAATTATCTGTCTGATTCAAACCATGGAGCCTCACCACAGACTAGCCACTAGTATCTCTCTTCTTTCCAGACCTGTTTATTAACAAAGAACCCTTACAAACTTGTTGTCACATCTGTGAACAAGTGCAGCGTTTCCAGCAATTTCATTTAGGCAGGCTAAATGCAGACAGACAAGTCACAACCTTAAACCTCACTTACAAGCAGCTTTAGCAAAGTTCCACAGAACAGACACAGCTTTCCCCCCAAATCACATGTCAACCAGAAACCAAGCTACAATGAGGCACCTTAATTTAGGCAGGTTATATTCACAGGTTAAAATGTGTCCCCACTTGTCACACCTGTGAACATTGTGTGCAGAGTCCCGAGACCCAGTAATGGGAGAGAAAGAGAGAGAGAGAGAGAGAGAGACAGAGAGAGAGACAGAGACAGAGCTAGAAGGAGGAAGCCTGAGATGCAGGGATCACAGAGCTGCCAGCTCATATGATTTGATTTCAAGTCCCATGATTTTAAGAGTTTCTTCAAGCCTAAAATTGCGAGACCTGAGATAAAATCATGAGAATCTCAGCTCTTATTGTTACAAGGCAAGTTGCTTGTCCTTAGGTTGCAGAGAAGAG
>QEPC01014088.1:2041767-2072122 GCA_003113815.1 Sphenodon punctatus | reverse complement strand
ACACTGACCCCAGTAACAGCCACACAGACCCCCTATGATCCACCACCCCAACACTGACCCCAGTAACAGCCACACAGACCCCCTATGATCCACCACCCCAACACTGACCCCAGTAACAGTCACACAGACCCCCTGCGATCCGTCACCCCGACACTGACCCCAGTAATAGCCACACAGACCCCCTGCGATCCATCAGCACCCCCGCCAACCTTAAACAGAGAAACTATCCATTCACATACAACCCCGCCCCCCAAGGGAGGGGAGGAATTGAACAGGACAAAAGATTACAAGCACAAGCAAGCAAACAAACAATGCACAGATCAGGACAGGGGATTTGCTTTTTCAAAAGTTACCAGGTTTCTGAAAGGATGAGATTTCCTGATCACTCTGTAGTCTGACTCCGATCTCTCCCCCCTTCCCTCTAGGGAACCTTGAGGGAGGAACAGGGAAGAGTCAGCTCTTCCCCACCCCCCTCCTCCTCCCACTCTGGTAGAGGAGGGACCAGGGGGGAGAAAAAGCAGTTATGAGGTGGCCAGAGGGTTTTGAAAAGGCGCCCAGACACGCCCCCAAGCCTTGCTGATTGGCTGGGTTTCTCCATAGGAACCCAGCCAAGGAGCACATGGCACCTCCCCCACTCCCTCCCCAATCCCCCAGAAAGCAGTGTGTTTATGGGTTGACGCCCAGCGCATGCTTTCTGAGGGCTTGGGAGACATTCTCTAAGTCCCCGCCTCCCTTTAGCTCTCTGGCCAGGGAGTGGAAAGCTAGAGGGAGGCTGATGCAGAGTTCTCTCCCTACCGGGTTTGTTTACATATGACTCATCCTGCTCCTCTAGAAGAGATACAATGTAATCAAAGCCTGGGACAAGTGGGAAATTGACTCTGCTGTGCTGGATTAGCTGAGGAGCAGCTTCTGGCTTGCTGGGGACTCCCCAGAAAGCATGGGGGTACCCCTGAGGGACTTGGGGGTTGGGGGGGCACCTGCTCCAACACCCTGGGGGAGGGGCTGCCCCTGGAACATACAAAGAAACAGCAGCTTCTCAGCTATATTCTTGCTGAGAAACATGAGGGAAAAAACAAAACAAAAACTATGCATGTGCAAAATGGCCACCAGGGCCTTTCTGTACATGTGTGACCTTTTTCCTAAATGGCACCAGCAGCATCACCACCATTTTGGAAAAGGACAGCCATTCTGCACATACTCAGTGGCCATTTTTTGCATGTGTAGACTGACTGCCATTTCCCAAAATGGCGGCAAAATGCCATTTGGCGGCAAAATGTCAGAAAATCTCATTCTGTCCTAATCTGACCCTGTACTGACTGCCAGTTTGGAAGCCTTCAAGAAAGTTGCCTGAAGCCTGTCCTTCATCCCTCCCAATTTCCTACTTGCCAGCTTCTCAGTGCCCAGACTGGGAAGAACGATCTGACCTAAGTGTGTGTGCTGTGAGTAGTGGACCCTAGTCCCATGCTGAGCTCTACTGGAGAAGGTTCTTCTAAGATGACCAAGCAAGCAAGGTCTGCCCCAAGTCCACCAGACAGTGGGTTTTTATTTTATTTATTTATTTCTTGACATTTCTTTGCTGTCCCCTCATGCCCACGGCATCTTGGGGCGGCTAACAATGCAGTAAAACAATAAAAATACATGAAAACCGACATCAGTTTAAAAATAATTTTAAAACCCCCAACCCTAACCCTACCCTCCAATTCCCCCAAATTCCCTACCCCACCAATCTCCCCCAATTACCCCTCCCTCCCCCCCTCCAAAGGCCTGGGCGAACAGCCAAGTCTTGCATGCTCGCTGAAAGGCGAGCAGACCCGGGGCCAGGTGGACTTCCTTCAGAAGGGAGTTCCACAACCGTGGCCCAACCACCGAGAACACCCTCTCCATGGTGGTCCCCCACCTTACATGGGGGACCCCCAGATAGGTGCCCCCAGAGGATCGGAGGGTTCATCCTTAGTCATGGAAGGCGAGGTGGTCCCCAAGATAAGAGGGACTGAGACCGTATAGGGCTTTGTTTACCAATACTAACACCTTGAACTTGACTTGGTACGCTATAGGCAGCCAGTGGAGAGAATGGAGCACTGGTGTAATGTGCTCACGGTGACCCGTCTCCATAAGGAGACGGGCCGCTGCATTCTGCACCAGCTGCAGCCTCCGAACCAATATCAAGGGAAGCCCCACGTAGAGCGCGTTGGGTGAGAGTGGCCAGGTCAGGTCTGGAGATGTATGGGTGCAGCCTCTGCACCAGATACAGCTGATGGAAGGCGCTTTAGCCACTGGCTCCACCTGTCGATCCAGGTGGAGGTCCGCATCCAAAATCACCCCCAGACTCCGAATCTGCCGGGCAACTGGAGGGCACACACACTAATAGGAGGATCTGACACCTCCTTCGCCCTCCCCACTACCATCACCTCTGTCTTGTCTGGGTTCAGCTTCAGTCTGCTCTGCCTCATCCAATCCACCACGGCCTCAAGACACTGGGAAAGTATCGAGACGGCAGGACCTGGGTCCGTTGAAAAAGAGAGGTACAGCTGTGTGTCGTCAGCATATTGGTGACAACACACCCCGAACCGCCTCACGATCTCCCCCACGGGCTGCATATACACATTAAATAACAGTGGAGGCAGAATGGAACCCTGCGGAATGCCACAGATCAAGGCCCAGGGGCATGATGTTTCAGCTCCCAGCACCACGCGCTGGCTTCTATCTGAGAGGAATGAGCAGAACCATCCAAGAACAGTCCCATCCAGACCCCCCAGATCTCACAGCCGTCTCAACAGCAGTCCACGGTATCAAAGCAGCCAAGAGATCTAGCAGGACCAGAAATGTCGACCGTCCTGCTTCCATCTCCCGGTGGAGATCATCAGCCGAAGCCACCAACGCCGTCTCAGTACCATAGCTGGGGCAGAACGCAGATTTAAAAGGGTCAAGGTTAGGAAACTGATGCTATCAAGATGCTGCTGGAGCTGCAGTGCCACCGCCTGTTCAATAACCTTCCCTAAAAAGGGAAGGTTAGAGACAGGGCGGTAGCTGGTGAGCGCATCCACATCCAAAGTTGGCTTCTTCAGCAGGGGACGCATCACAGCTTGCTTAAAGCTGGGCGCCAATCTACCCTGCCAAATGGACGCACTGATAACCCTCGCCAGTACCGTCCCTAGCGTCTCCCTGGAGGCTTTCAGCAACCAGGACGGGCACGGATCGAGTTGACAACTGGTGGCCCTTTCCTGAAACTCAACCCAAGAAGATGGACCAGACAGGGCCTCCGCAACCTCACACTCCTCACTTACTGCCTTCAATCCGATGTCGAAGTCGCTCTGGATCTGAGCAATCTTGTCTGTGAAGTAGGTGACAAATTGCTCACAGCGGGCCTGGGACAGGTCCCCATCCAAGCGGAGGGAGGCTGGATTAACCAGCCCCTGAACCACCTGAAATAGCTCCGCCGGGCGTGACTTCACAGACGCTATGAGGGCAGCAAAGAATTCCTTCTTTGCTGTCCTCACAGCCTCAACATAGGACCTCAAATGGGCCCTATGGAGAAGACGGTCAGATTCAGAGTGAGTCCGACGCCAGTATCGCTCTAGTCTCCTACCTGTCTGTTTCATACCCCGCAGCCCTGTGGTAAACCACGGGGCCCTGCAGTGACGAAGTGGAGGCAGGGGGGATTTCGGAGCCACCCTGTCGATAGCCGTCTCTATCAAGCTGTTCCAGAACTGGACCAGCTCATCGACAGTGTGGCCGTCAGGGTCTAGGGATAACTCCCCCAGGGCCTCCTGGAACCTCTGCGGTTCCTTCAGCCTCCGAGGGTGGACCAGCCTAACTGGTTCCATCCCCTTCTGGAGGTGGTGTGCTGAGAGGCAGGCCTGTAGGAGATAATGATCCGTCCATGACAATGGTGTCATCCTGACATCCCCCACTAGCGGATCAACCGCCTCAAGGCCTGAAGAGAAGACCAGGTCAAGGATATGCCCCTCCATGTGGGTCGGGCAGTTGACAATTTGGGGCAAGTCCATGGTTGCCATGGCGGACATGAATTCCCGCTCCGCTTCTGCAAGGCTGACATCGGCATGGGCGTTGAAGTCCCCAGGACCAAGGTCCTAGGGGAGCCCAGCGCCACCTCTGAGGCCAGTTCCACTAGAGCAGCGAGGGATGTAGCCAGGCAGAAAGGGGTCCGGTACACCTGGGTTTTGAGTTTTGTAACCATGGGGAGAGATCATCCATTGCTGTTAGGTTCCAAGTTAGAAGTGTAAATCTTGTTTCCATTGTTATAACTGCAATATAACACATCAATCTCCAGAGAGAGGTGTGGAACCAGTTCAGTTGGTCCACCCCTGGAGACTGATGGAACCCGAGAGGTTCCAGAATGCCCCTGGGGAATTCTGCTCCAATCTTGATGACAGTCCAACTCGATGGCCTCATTACCTTTGGAACACCTTTTTGACTGAGGCCATTGACTGGATGACTCTCAGGCATCCACTTCCCCAGCATTGGCACAGTGGGCTTCCCTGGTTTACCGAGGACCTGCAGCGGCTGAAGTGGGAGGGGCGGCAGTTTGAGCAATGGTGGCACCGATCTTGTACTGAAGCTGACTGATTGCGACATAGAGCCAGTTTACGAGCCCATGCTATGGCTATGCGGGCAAAGAAGGAATTCTTTGCTACTCTTATAGCAACTGCAAAGTCTTGTCCAGTGGAGCTTTTCTGGGTGGTGAGGGTGTTGGTTGGTCCAGCCTCGCTCCACCTGGAACCTGAATCATCAGATGCCCGCTGTGACCTGTCTGTTGACTATTTCGTGGATAAAATCACCTGACTGCATTTTATACAATGGGAGAATGCCTTGTCGGGTTTCATGGGATCAGTTTCAGTTGGTGTGTCGCCCTCTGATGTGGAGGATGCTCTTGGGGCTGTCAGAGCCACATTTTTCAAAATGGATCCGTGCCCATCCTGGCTGGTTAAGGGCAGTCAGGAGACGTTAGGGCCATTGCTGGCATGGGTGATAAAGTGCCTCGCTGCCTCAAGAAGGCATAGTGCAACCTCTGCTCAAGAAACCATTGTTTGACACTGATGCCCTCGCCAGTTATCAGCCTCTCTCTAATCTTCCGTTTTTAGGGAAGATTATTGAATGGGTTGTGACTCGGCTGTTGCAGGAGCATCTGACTGGCATCAGTTTCCTGACTCCCTCACAGTCCAACTTTCATCTGGGTTTTGATACTGAGACTGTGCTTGTGACTTTGGTCGATGACCTCTACCAAGAATTGGATCGGGGTTGATTGATGCTGCTGATTCTATTAGAGCTGTTGGCTGCTTTGGATACCATTGACCATGAGATATTGGTGACTTGCCTGTGGGACCAGGCCAGGGTGGGCGTTGTCCTTGACTAGTTCCACTCATTTCTGGCCAGAAGAACTCAGCAGGTGGTGCTCAGGGATTGTTCTTCATCTCCTCAGGATCTCTCGTGTGGGGTCCTGCAAGGTTCTATGTGGTCCCCTCTCCTTTTCAACATATACTTGCAGCCGCTGGGCAAGGTTGTGATAAGGTTTGATGTTCAGTGTCATCAATATGGTAAATAAGGCTCCGGTAATCCAGGACATGATCCTGGACGGGGCTGTGGACCTTGTATGTATTACAGAAACCTGGCTGGATGAGGAGGCGGGGTCAATCTTGGCCGACCTCGTTCCAGCTGGTTATGCTGTGCAGCACCAGCCCTGTACTGGGGGCCGGGGAGGTGGTGTAGCTATTATTTTTAGAGAGACATGGCCTGTTAGAAGGTATCCAGTCCAGGAGATTCCGGGGATCGAGGCTCTTCATGTGGTGTTTGATTTGGCTGGGGGCAATCTCGAGGTGCTGCTGGTGTACCGGGCCCCTTCCTGCCCAGCAGCATCCCTTGCTGCTCTAGCAGAGCTGGTCTCGGCAGTGGTGCTGAATTCCTCCATGACTTTGGTCCTGGGGGACTTCAATACCCATGCCGATGCCGGCCTTGTGGGAGCGGAGTGAGAGTTCTTGGCTGCCATGGAAACCATGAACTTGTCCCAAGTTATTAGCTGCCTGACCCATGTGGGGGGGCATACCCTCGACCGGGTGTTCTGTTCTGGCCTTGGGGCGGGTGATCCGTTAGTGTGGGATGTGAGGGTTATGCCCTTGTCATGGACGGATCATTACCTCCTACAGGCCAGTCTCTCAGCACACCACCTCCAGAAGGGGAATGGACCAGTTAGGTTGGTCCGCCCCCAGCAGCTGATGGAACCTCAACAGTTCCAGGAGGCCCCTGGAGATGTAACCTTAGACCTTGACAGCCACTCTGTCGATGAACTCGTCTGAGCTTGGAACATCTTGTTTGGGGAGACCATTGACAGGGTGGCTCCGAGACATCTCCTACCTCTGTCTTGTCACCTCAGGGCCCATTTGAGGTTCTATGTTGAGACTGTGAGGACGGCAAAGAAAGAGTTCTTTGCCACCCTCATAGCATCTGCAAAGTCGCGTCCAGCTGAGCTGTTCTGCGTGGTGCAGGGGCTGGTCGTCTGGCCTCCCTTGGCCTGGACGGGGACTTTTCCCAAGTCTGCTGTGTGGAATTTGCCACCTACTTTGCAGACAAGATCACTCGGATCCAGAGCAACTTCGACACTGGATTAGGGGCAGTAGAGGTGGAGCGCGAGGTTATGGAAGCCCCGTCTGGTCTAGCTTCTTGGAATGAGTTTCAGGAAGTGACACCAGCTGATGCTGTGGGTGTTCTGGGGTCTGTTAGAGTCACCAATTGTGAATTAGACCCATGCCCATCCTGGTTGGTGAAGGTCTCCAGGGAGATGTTGGGGACAGTGCTGGCGAGGGTAATCAACGTGTCCCTTCGGCAGGGGAGATTGCCCCCCAGTTTCAAGGAGGCTGTTATGTGCCCCCTACTGAAGAAACCATCCTTGGACGTGGACGCACCCTCCACCTACCGACCTGTCTCTAACCTTCCCTTTTTAGGGAAGGTTATTGAATGGGCAGTGGCACTGCAGCTCCAGGCACATCTTGACAGCATCGGTTTCCTTGACCCGTTTCGATCTGGATTTCATCCCGGCTATGGTACAGAGATGGCGTTGGTGGCCTTGGTGGACGATCTCCGCCAGGAGATGGACGCAGGATGTTCAACACTTCTGATCCTGCTAGATCTCTCAGTCACCTTTGACACAGTGGACCATGGGCTGCTGTTGAGATGATTGCGAGCCCTGGGGGGTCTGGACGGGACTGTCCTTGGATGGTTCCGCTCATTCCTCTCAGGGAGAAGTCAGCAGGTTGTCCTGGGGGCTGAATCTTCCAGCCTCTGGGCCCTGGAATATGATGTTCCGCAAGGTTCCATTCTGTCTCCATTATTATTTAATGTATATATGCAGCCCTTGGGGGAGTTCATGAGAGGGTTTGGTGTGCGTTGCCACCAATATGCTGATGACGCCCAGCTGTACCTCTCTTTTTCAACTGACCCAGGTCCTGCCGTCTCAATACTGTTCCAATGTTTGGAGGCCGTGGTGGATTGGTTGTGGCAGAGCAGGCTGAGACTCAACTCTGATAAGACAGAAGTGATGGTGGTGGGTAGGGCGAAGCAGGTGTTGACTTCCCTCGTAGAGGGGTCCGCCCTCCTGTAGCCCATCAAGTTCAGAGTCTGGGAGTATTTCTGGACTCAGATCCTTGCCTGGATTGGCATGTGGAGGCAGTGGCTAAAGCTGCCTTCCACCAGCAGTATCTGGTGCGGAGGCTGCATCCATATGTTTCCAGACCTGACCTGACCACCCTTATCCATGCCTTCATCACCTCGAGGCTGGACTACTGCAACACGCTCTACGTGAGGCTTCCCTTGACGCTCGTTCAGAGGCTGAAGCTAGTGCAGAATGCGGTGGCTCGTCTCCTTACAAGGATGAGCTGATGGGAGCATATCACCCCCATGCTCCGCACGCTGCACTGGCTGCCTATAGTGTACCGAGCCAGATTCAAGGTGTTGGTTTTGGCCTATAAGGCCCTACACGGTCTTGGCCCTTCATACCTGGGCCCTGCTTATCTGCGGGACCGCCTCACCCCCATGTGCCAGTGCAACCCTTGAGATCGTTCGTGGGAGCCTTTTTGGAGGTTCCCTGGGTGAGGCGGGTGGCCACCAATGTTAGATCTTTTTCAATGGCCGCCCCTGTGCTGTGGAATTTGCTCCTGGAGGAGGCTCGAATGGCTCCCACTCTCCTGCTGTTTCAGTGTGTATGTAAGACCTGGCTGTTCCATCAGGCTTTTGACGAGGGGTAGGGGTGGGGTGGGGGTTCCCCACATTGTATTGTATTTTTAAATCATTTAAAAAAAAAATGTTTTACTGAATGTTGTTTGCTGCCCCGGGCTACCCTGTGGGCAGGAGGGGTGGGATATCAATTTAAAATAAATAAATAAAAATAAATACCTCAGGGACCGCCTCACCCTCCGCGCCCCAGAGCGGCCCCTTCGGTCTGCTGGGGACGCCTTCTTGGAGGTCTCTGAAACGAAGCAGCTGTTACAGTGTTACTTAATGCTGAAATGTATCAGCTGTGCAAATCGCAGAGATTGTTTAAAAAATACGCTTTCTAAATCATGTTTACTAGCATTTCTAAATGAGCTGCCATTATTTTTCTTATACCTACTTTATGAGAAGATTACCCTTTTTCACTTGAAGGGTAAGAGGCTTTAATAGATAGCATGAAATATGTCTTGCTGTGCTTTTTCTAAATACATAAAGAGGCCATCATAGTACTTCTGTTTTTCTAAATACATGGGCAGGCCATCAGAATGCTTCTGCTACTTCCTTTCAGTAGCTATTCAGCCTAATAGATCTCTCACTCAGGAAGTTTTTACTGACATTTAGTCTAAATTTCTCTTTTCTTCCCTTCAAGTATTTCAAATTAGATTCCCTTGGGTGTGCTGTAACCCTGTGTGATTCCACTATGTCTTGTTTACATAAATGATTTCTACATCCTCTTCCTATCTGAATCATGGTTTAGCCAAGTGATGGCTTTTAAAATTTTTATATTCCACTGAGCCCAGTCATCAATCTGGAAGCTCTTTTAAATAATAGGTATTAGGCATAGTCCCTTCCTGCTTCCTACTGATATTTAGCAACCCACAAATGAAATTAGAATTTAGGTGCAGTGCCATTAGATCCATCCCTAAACGGCCTGGGCCTGGCTTACCTGTGGGACTGCCTCAGGCCCCGGATTGCATTGTGGCCCCTGCAGTCGGCCAGGGATGCCTGACTCAAAGTCCCCCAGGTTGCCCAGGTTGCCATGTCTAGGCTGTGGAACTCCCTTCCAATGGAGACCTGCCTGACCCCGGACCTCCCCTCTTTCCATAGACAGTGTAAGACCTGGCTGTTCTGCCGGGCCTTTGGAGAGGGAGACGGGTAGGGTGGGGTGGATTGGGAAGGGAAATTCTGCCCTTTTAGTTCTTTTTATCCTTTTAAATGTTTTTAATGCTATTTTATATGTTTTATTGATATTCTGTGAGCTGCTCTTGAGCAGGAAGGGGCGGGGTATAAAAATAGTAAAATAAATACAATAAATAAAATAAATCTATGGAAGGTCTAGCACTTCTTTCCATCATGTGATAATTTGAATACACTAGCCAGATTTGCACTGGCCGTGTTTTTTGCTATCTTATCTCTGCAAATTCAGATTTAATTTGCTGTCTCCTAGTCCTATTAGTAGAGCTATGCATTTGTCACGGTGGTGACAAAAGTCATGTTTTTAGTGGCTTTTGCACCTCTCCATGACTTTTGAGATCTTCCCGTGACTTCTGTGATTTTCCCAAGTTTTTTGAGATTTCCCCCAAACCGAAGAGCAGAGCCGGCAAGAAGCTGGTGAGAAGAGCATGGTCAATGGCGCTAAGAAGATCCATGGTGTCTCCCTGGAGCTCCAAACCCCTCCCTGGCTGTGGAGACGTGTCAGCATGGCAAGAAACCAGCAAGAATAGCACACTGGGCGCTACCGGGTAAAGCCACACCCTCTCCCTGGAGCTCCAAACCCCTCCTCAGTGTTGTTTCTTGTGGAGGGCGGACCTTTGGGTGTGATCAAGTGGTGGCGTGGTGTGGCAGCAGGATCAGAGGCAGAGAACATTACCATTGTCAGAGCTTCAAGAGGCACCCATGAGGAGACGGCAGCATTTCCTCTGCCTTTATTCCGTTTGGGTTTACAATCTAAGCCTGGGGCTTTCAAAGGGCTTTACAATCCCCGAGTTTACAATCTAAGGGCTGGGTGGTGTTTTCCTCCTTCTTCTATTCTGGGCTGGGAGGAGGGGGTACAATTTGTGCTAGGGGGCACCATCTGTGCTAGGGGGATTACAATCTAATCCCTGGGTTTACAATCTAAGGGGGTGTGTGTTTACAATATTTATACAATATTGAATAAAAGTTTTTTAAAAATTACTCATGAGTTTTCTGTGATTTTTTCTCATTCCTGTCATGACCAACTCATGACTTTTAAAGAAAATGTTCATAAAAAATTCATAGTCCTACCTATTAGCATTACTGACTGCCTCTCTTGTTCTCTGCCACTGTGTCCACTCTCTCTACATCTCTTTGTGAAATGCCTTCACCTTCATTAACCGTAACACCACTTACTTTAGCATCTCTATCAATTTTATTAGCTTCCCGGTTTCATTCACCTTTCACAGAGGTGCAGATTCCCTCCCTGAGCATTTGAGGAGTTCCTCCCCCTGTCATTTATACCGAATCTACCTCCACCCAACCTAATCACCCAAACCTCCAATCCTGGTGACCAACTTGCTTATCGTAAGGGAAATATTTACAGAAAAATATTCTGCAAATATCCCTCCCCTCTTCCCTGCCCAATTTTTTCTCCTCTCCCTCAACAAAATTTAAGTGTGGAGTTTCTCCTCAAGCTACCAGCATGTCTTCACCCCTGCCCTTTGACATGATTAATGAAGTTTGATCAATGAAGTTAGATAAAATAGGCATGTGCCAGTGCTGTAGGTATAGAGTATCATGTCTTGGTGCAGGGGTTGTAGCAGATGATACTTGAGATCCCGTCCAATCTTTCACAACAATTCTACAATTCTGTATTTCTAAAGCCCAGCCCACACCTCCTTGTAACACCTTTGCTGTACTGAAGCTTATCATTGTCTTTCTCTTGTCCTGCAGAGAATTTTCTCTCTATGTGACAGTGCTCATATCCACTGTTTGGGCAGGTTCCTGTTCCAGCTGTGCTCTGGTTAGTGCAAGAATGGAATGCAGGATTAAACTACAAATATGCTATCTGTCTTTCCTGTACTTCTGTCCCAGTCTAAACACAGATTTGAGCCACTTCAAGTTTGATTTCATTTGTGCTCTGGGAAGCCACTATGAAATCTGGAATGGAAACTTCTTGGTTCATATTTTTAGACACATCCGAAAATGGTACAGAGGGAAGAACTAATCTAACCCAAAGTGAGTAACAGAGCAGGGACTTGCAGTAAGCAACTGAGGATACTGGTAGTATTTATTCAGCCATGTCTAGTACATGCCCCAACATGGCCCTATGTTAGTGGTCCCTATACCCCATGGGGCCATTCTGTCACCTCAATGCTGTCTGAGGGACCATCCTTATGCTGGAAGTCATTTTTGGCCTTTTCACAACTCCTTGCAGAGGTTTGGTCACATTTGGACCATCTCCTAGAGGATTTAAGTGCCATATTTCCAAATGCTCTACTGATTTTACTAGGAGATTTTAATGCAAGAATTGGGACTGACTTGTCATCAATTGCTGAAAGTTGTGGTCTGTAGGATGACCTTTGCCCTTAAACCTGGATTGGCAGTCATGGGACATGCAAATAAATCAGAGATACATTTAATTAAGTTAGTTTATAAGTTTGGTCTTCTAATATTAGGTTCTGATTAATTAAACCCCATCTATCCTTTTACCCATCTTTCTGCTAACTTAGGGAGTAAGACAGATTATGTTTGTGTTTCCAGAGAACAGATTGAACTTTTTTCTGGAGTTAGAGTGGAGTCTAGAGGTGATAGTGACTACCACCATCCTTTGAGACCTGACTCACTAATAGATTCAGAGATGAGGCCTATAGGGACCACAGAGTATTGCTTCCTACAGAATATGGAAAATTCTTAAGAGAGAAATCTGAAATGGGAGCAGATTGTGATACAGTTAACATCACTAAGGCTGCTTTTAGACGTGCAGCTGGGATCAGGCGCAGGAGCCGCGAAACAGCCGCGGTGCCGTTTTAGACGAACTGGAAGCGGAAGTTGTGCGCGTGATCCGGGGCCGCGCATTCTTTGCCGATCGCGATCGAACCACCCTGATCTCTCTGGGGTGACATACGCAGCCGGAAAAGAATGCGCAGCGCCGGATCACGCACAAAACTTCTGCTTCCGGTTCGTCTAAAACGGCACCGCGGCTGTTTCACCGCTTCCGTGCCTGATCCAGCTGCACGTCTAAAAGCGGCCTACGTTTTTGAATTCCACTTTAGTTGTACAGTTGAAAGATACCATACAGGACCTTAGTTCTGACCCTGCCAGGGTAATGCAGGCATTTCAGTTTGTCCAGTCTGAGCTGAAACCATATCTGACAACCAGACGTGCCCTTTCTAGGGAAAAAACAATGAAGGCCCTTTGGTTTGATAATGAATGTAGCGAACTGAGAAAAATGCTTGAGGAAACTGTTGGGGATTTTTCAGAGGATGAATTTCTTAATGGTATTTGATTCTATTCTTAATCTTAGAAAGAGGTATAAGAAATGAATCACAATTAAAAAGTCTAAATTCCATGCCATATTTTGGGCTGAGCTTGAATTAGCTGCTTGTAATCAAAACTCAGCCTATTTTTGGCATTTGGTTTCTGGACGGGTAAAGGAAATGAAATTTACTTTTGATACCCCTGTCCCTACATAATGTGGGAAGAATTTTATGCAGATTTATTTAAGGATGACAGTCTAATAATAATAATAATAATAATAATAATAATAATAATAATAATAATTTAAGAAAGATCTGGTGGCTAAAGCAAAAGGTTCTCTGGCTGAGATTCTAATATACTATTTTCTAAAACAAAAAACTTCATAGTTTAAAAAACTGTTAAAGACAGAACCGTTTCCAAAACAAAAACTTTCCTGTTCAAACCCATTTCACAAAATACATTTTTCCCTAGCTTAAACTCCAAAAAAACATGAAAATTAATTACAATTACAATTAAAAAAACATTTAACATACATTACAACAAAAATTAAATGCCAAAAATCATGGAAATTATTTACAGATTTTCTATCTATATTCCATAATTGACCATCAACATGAATGTAATATATATACTTAATTCCTTACCATGCATATTTACTCTTATTATTTATCACTAATTAAACTATCACATTATTTCTTTATTGATCATTTCTTTATCATAATTCGATGACAATTTTTTCAAACTGCCTTAACTTTTGTTTACATGTATACAAATTGTATACACATTATATAATGAACTGTTAACAATGGGTATTTTCAGACGTGATGGGCCCGGAGGCCCGCCACGCTGAACCCTGACCGGGATCTCTCTCATATTCCGGTCCGTGATGAAGCTGTCCGTCCTTCAGATATGCTGCCTCCATCACTGTGTGGAATCAGGGAGGGGGCGGGGCTGCGTGGCGCGGCATGTGTTCGCACAGCCCCGCCCCCCTGCACTCCCTCAGCTGCCCACCCATGGGGAGACGGGCGCGCGTAGCAGCCAATGAGGCCACTGCGCCTGATCCCATAACTTGGTTCGAGGTGCGATTCTGGGCCAGGGCAAGGTAACTGATGTTACTTTTGCCCCTTCCTGGATTGTGGCCACTCTAACCACAGTTCTCTTGACCTCCGGCTGGCTGGAGGTCCAGAACCATGGTTAGGTTTGACCTGCGCCAGAGATTCACTGTGGTGAACATCTGGCGGGGGTCAAACAGACATTCATGGGAATGCCGCCACCACAGGGGAGCCACTGTGGTCCACTGTGATGAAAGGCGTTTTCGTAACATCTGAAATTACCCAATGTCAGTGTAGACAACTTTATACAATCGGTTGTACACAATGCAATTTTGCGCAAAACGACAGAGTTAAGGCAGTTTGAAAAAACAGTTCATCGTCTGTGACTCAGGGATTTCCCCGAGTCACAGTCCAGGCTAGCCATTACCACGGTTGGAATCTATCCCCTGGAAACATCTGGTGGCCACTTATGAGCCGGTTTCAAATGTTGCAGGGGAAACCGTGACAAAGCGGGCTATTGTGACATTGAAAGCACCTTAAATTGAACTTTTCCAGGTTTCCTGTGCCCTGCTTTTCAACAAATCTATTTTTTCAAAGGTTTCACACTTCCGAACTTTTCCCTCATCTAATAAAAGATCATGATGCTGCCTCACACATTTTTAGAGTAATTGCAAATCTCATTGCCCTTCTCATTTATTAATGAAGCTATTTTCCCTCTCACTCATGCCTCTTCCCTTGACATTTTTGTAAAAAGCCTTTTATGCCCCTCAGTATTTTGTCTAAGTTTAACTCATCCGCCCCACCCCAAACATTCTCTACTTTATCTCTTCCCTTCAAGCCTTAGCTGACTTTGTATTCTTATTTGATCACACTCCTCTTGTTCATTACAAATATGTGAGTTTGACAATCTTTATACCCTCTTGTTTCTCATTTGTCATTGTGATGAACACATAGATCTTCTTTTTGTTTCTCTCTCTCTTGCCCCTCCCTCCCTTCTCCCTTCTCCCTCTCTTTAAGAGGAGTTTTGTATGCTTTGGTTTATATATAGGGGCTTTTCAGGTTTTTCTGCCTTTGTTAATCCTTTAGGGATTTTAATTAAATCCAGAATGTGCAACATAAGATCCTTGATCCATTCTGAGGCAGTTTATAATTATTAATCATTAATTAAAATATTCTGTTATGTGCTTGGCTTTGTATGAGACAAGTTTTTCCAAGAAAGGAAGCAAGTTTAACCTAATATTTATAAACTTCCTGCAGGTTTGTAGCTGGGGTGGAATAGGCCCCCCATACAGAAAATGGAACAGACTCCTTGACCCTTCCTCCCAGCAGTAGAGGAAGCAGTTGTACAAGGGGGCAAGGACCCTACAGGGTCATGTTCCCTGGTGCAGTTGTGCCACTTGTCCCTAATATAGCTATGCCCTTGACCTCCTGGCCTGGGTCTTGATTCTGAATAAGGGTGAAAACATATGAGACAATAGCCAGCCAGATCCCCTGCCCAACCTGTGGAGTAGCAATGCAACTACCACCCATTGGGCTGGTGCAAAGAGCAGAACACACATGCAGTCTCCTGTTCAGCCCCCACACTGTCCCCACACCCTGGGTTGGGCTGAGGAACCAAACACACAAGCAAGAATTGGGCCCAGGAGCAGTAGCCATTAGGGATGGCAAATCAAGGCAAATTACGAATTTGGATCCATTACAGATACGTACAAATCCATAATTTATGGTTTTTATTATGGGTACAGGTTCAGTTTACCCATAATAAAAACCAAAAAGCTCATCGGAGAGGTGCTGGCACCGCTCCAATGAGCTTTAGTGCAGGGGAGATGAGGGGGAGAATGCAGGAGGGAGGCAGGGGTGGGCAGGAGGAGGGGGCCGGGACTGAGGGGCGCAGTCTGGATTGCCGGGGGGCAGCACTGGTACTCTGGCCCATGCTTGCCTCCTGTGCTGCTCAGCTCAGCTGCCACCTGTTGCACGCCATACTTTAAAAAAGAAAAAAGAAAGAACTGCACCTGCACAAAATGGCCAAAATGACCATTCTGTGCACGTGCAGCCCTTTCCCAAGATGGTGCTGGTGGCATCAATGTCATCTTGGGAAAGGGCACCCATTCTGAGTATGTGCGGCACTACTGCACGCATGTTCAGAATGGGTGCCTTTTCCCAAGATGGCACCGATGCCACCAGCACCATCTTGCGAAAGGGCTGCACATGCTCAGAAAGGCCATTTTGGCCATTTTGCACAGGCACGGTTCTTTCCTTTTTCTTTCTTTCTTTTTTTTAAAAAAAAAAGTATGGCGTGCAACAGGCAGCAGCTGAGCTGACTGTTTCAGGAGGTGAGCATGGGCCGGAGGAGCAGGGAATCCATGGGTAAGTACCAATACTGACCCTTGGCCCTCCAGGCTGCTCCCCTCCATGCCCAGCCCCCTCCCCAGCACTCCCCCCCTCCTGCTGATCAGTTGATCTGTAGGGGTCAGCCTCTGCCGTGCCCATAAATTACGGGCATTATGAGTGAGGGTCCTGGTACGGATAATTTCAGATCAATCTGTAATGGCACCAAATTTCCCATCCCTAGCAAACATAGGTTGCCAGAAGCCGAATCGGGCCCATGAAAAGTGACCAGCAACAGCAGATCACTGCTAGATTCCCAGCCAGAGCAAACCCATCCAGGGGCCATGCATGGGCCCATCCCCAACTCAAGGTGCTGTCACCCCTGCCTGGTTCCCCCCAGCCAGTGTCTGGGGTGCAGGGAAACCAGTGGCTCTGCCTGGGCAGAGCTGCATGCAGAGAGCACCCCACAACTGGTCCTCCTTGCCTGGGGGTGGCATATCCCAGCCTGGCACATGGGCAGAGGTAGCACCTCACACTGTGTGCTCAGGTTCACCACTGCTGCTGCCCCAGAAGCAGGTCCTGCTGCTGTGTGGGGCAGGAGACGAGAAGGGAGGGAAAGACCAAGTGACCATGCGGGGACCTGCCACCTCCCTGGGCAAGAGTGACCTCCCCCCTCCTCTGTCAGTGGCCATTTTCCTGACCATGCCATCAGCTGACAGGTGGCCAGGGTGGTGGGGGGGTCTGCTCACTCCAAGGCATGACTTCAACTGACAGGCAGCTGGGGGTGTCTTCTCATTCCCAGTCCACGCCATCAGCTAAAAGGCAGCCGGCTGCTGCTACTCCTAGTTCTAATCCTTGCTGACATCATGGCCTTGTCCACAGTGTTGGCAGACCTCACAACACATACACAGGTGCTGCATGGTATGTAACTGGAGGGCGTACATTAGTCCAGATTAACCCAGCTGAGCCAGCCTTAGCCCACACTGTGTCAATCCCCTTTTCTGGATGCCACATTGAGTAGCAGCTCTGCCCTGTGGAAGAAGTGGGCTAACGTCTGGTGGCTAACTAACAGACGGGGAGCTGACTCACAAGCTAATGCCAGCTAATGTGGGCTACTGTCTCGTTTGTTTTCACCCAAAGAAACAGCATACATCTTCCACATGTGTAGCCAGTGAGTCCAATCCTAAACCCTGTGTGGATCGCATGCGGAGTCGCGCGGATCCCTATTGTGGGAACATTGTGCCCTGCAGAAATTGCATGCATGAGTGCACACATGCAGGATCGGTGGGGTTTGGGATTGGGCTCTGTTCCTTAGTTGCACATTCTATATCTTAGCTAATGCTTTTACCTCAAGAATGGATTCTGCTCATTTCAAAACTTGGTAACTTCCTGGTACCCCCTATGTAGATTAGCAGCATGCACCTCTGCTACAGCCATGACTGGAGTGTGCAGTGTCTTCTGCACTGCTATACTTTTAGCATGCATGTTTACTAGACGCTATGGATGCATTCACATAAGCGGTTTCTCTTGCCTTTTCAATTTGTCCTCGGAAATTGTAATTGTGCTTTTAAATTATTCCCACATTCTCTTTCCCAGTTAAGCCCTGTTTCATGGCTACTCCCAGATATTCCATGGTGGTCTCCGGTTCTGTGATAACTTCTATGGAGCAGAAAGACCAACAGCTGGATTTTAAGCACTTCACACATTATGACAAAGGCAGGTGAGGAGTTTTGAATGATTGTCAAACCTTGCTTTCCGGTTTAACTTTTTGTGAGTTAATGAGCATTACCTGGTGTATCTTCCAACCTAATCCTTTAAAACATTTAAAAATGAAGCAGGGAAAGGATTTTTTCCCATACTAAGTGTATCATGCTAATGCAACCTCACCAATTTGTTCACTCAGCAGCCAGCTCTCCTTCCTTTGACAGTTCAAATTCCATTGTTTTTTTGGCCTCACTCCCCTTCTGCCTCACTCTGTCATTGGCTCGTGTCTGAACTGGCCTCTCAGAGCATAAATATACTGTTGCAAATGATAAAATCCTCTTCAGGAAAATGTTCATTCTTCTGGTTTTGCCATTGTTTAAATTTCTCTTTTAAATATTGAACCAAATTAGTGTCTCGTCTAATTAAAACAATTCTGAAATCCAGATTACAAGGTAGGTGGCTTCCAAATGGTTATTTGCTACTCACTGTTTAAAGACACAGAGAGTCCCCAAATATTTTTTTAAATTCAGGTGAGTACTTGTAGCACTCGGGTGGTGCGGTAGATTAGTAGTGGAGATTTGACTTAGGCTGTCCAGCTGACCTTCTAGTCAACGCTGGGTTATTCCCTACAGGACATCTTCTAATTTTTTTTCATCCTGTCCCAAGAACTTCTGCCACTGGCTTTAAAGATGATTCTACAGCCTGACAACATCTGGTTATGAGAGAGCTTGCCCTGAAAGAAAGCTAAATTTTTCAATTAATCTTTCCATTGTGCAAATGTTTTAGGTATTTTCTAAATGCAACCCTAAATGCAATGTTGCAACCCTAAGTACAATGTTGTATAATGCAATATTTAAATACTTAACTATTTTTAGGTGTTTTCTAAGACAGAGAGAGATGCTTCTTACAGAAGCATATTCAAACCGATAAATATATTCTTAATCTTCTTTAAAGTTTTTTGTGGTATACTCTTAAATCATCAGCATGATATGGTAAATCCATGAGAAAGGACCTTATATTTTAAAAATGTTAAGCTTTCTTTACTATCTTTCTCTTTCCCTTTCTATCCTCAGGCAATAGAACACTGAATGTGAGTTGCTATGTCTCTTCAACTAACACATTTTCTACATTAAGTTGTTTTGAGAAAATTGTTGTAGAACTAGATGAAAGTGTGAACAGAACAGGGTTCGGATGTAGTTCGAGTTTGGGGGTTTGGTCTAGTGGAGTTTGGTCCCGCTGGACGTTTGGAGTTTGGACCCACCGGGAGGCTTGGGGCACTTCAGGGACCCCCAGGGGTGCCCGTGGCAGCATGTCAGGCCATCGGAGACCCAGCAGCAGCAGCAGTAGAGACCGGGAAGGCTTGGCGCTTGGCACCCCGGGTTGCCCGGGCAGGCAGGCTCGGTGCTTTGCCCCTGGGGGTGCCCGTGGTGGCCTGGCAAGCCGTCAGAGACCCAGCAGCAGCAGCAGCAGCAGCAGCAGCAGAGACCAGGAAGGCTTGGCGTTTGGCACCCGGGGTTGCCCAGGCAGGCAGGCTCGGTGCTTGGCCCCTGGGGGTTCCTGTGGCGGCATGGCAGGCCATTGGAGACCCAGCAGAAGCAGCAGCAGAGACCGGGAAGGCTTGGCGCTTGGCACCATGGGTTGCCTGGGCAGGCAGGCTTGGCACTTGGCCCCACCATGGCACCAGGACTGGCCGTCTGAGACCCATCAGCAGCAGCAGCACCAGAGTCCGGGAAGGCTTAGGGCTCGGTGGCTGGCCTGGCACCCCTACTTGGCCAGGCATTGCAGGCTGGCAGGTCTCCAGTTCTGCTCACTCTATGCTGACTGGGTTCTCCATTTCTAGTCACCATCACAGCAGGCGGGGGCTGGCTGGCCATGTGAATCACCACTGGACAAGGCTACTTGACCAATTTGTAGAAGAGTTGGTTGAGATATGGTGAGTAGTATGCCAACCTTCAATGCCTGGTCCGTACGGGTGCTGTGCCAGCCACTAAGCCCTGGACGGGCCTCTTCCCTGCCTGGAACATAGGCCCCGGAACCCTGACAGTGGGTCCTGGGACAGGAGTGTCAGATTCTGGATGACGTGGATGGACAGCCCCCCATGCCTGTAACGTAGGCCCCAGAACCCTGAGGGTGGGTCCTGGCGCTGGAGTGGCTGCCTGTTTCTTGATGCCGTGGAATGACAGCTCTCTGTGAGTGGAATGATGGCCCCAGAATACTGATGGTGGATCCTGGTACTAGAGTGGCAGCTTCTAGATGACATGGATGGACAGCCCTCCCTGCCTGGAACGTAGGCCCCAGAAGCCTGAAGGTGGGTCCTGGGGCTGGAGTGGCTGCCTGTTCCTTGATGTGGTGGAATGACAGCTCCCCGTGAGTGGAATGATGACCCCAGAACCCTGATGGTGGGTCCTGGGACTAGAGTGGCTGTTTCTTGATGCAGTGTAATGATGGCTCCCCATGAGCATAAGGACAGACCCAGAACCCTGATGGTGGGTCCTGGGGCTGGAGTGGCAACTTCTGGAAGAATTGTAATGACAGTCCTCCCTGCCTGGAACGTAGGACCCAGAACCCTTAGGGTTGGTCCTGGGGCTGGAGTGGTTGGCTGTTTCTTGATATGGTGGAATGACGGGTTCCTGTGAGTGGAATGATGGTCCCAGAACCCTGATGGTGGGTCCTGGGACTAGAGTGGCTGTTTCTTGATGCTGTGGAATGATGGCTCCCCTTGACTGTAATGTAGGCCCCAGGACCCTGATGGTGTGTCCTGTGGCTGGAGTGGCTGCTTCTAGATTACATGGAATGATAGCTTCCCGTGAGCAAAATGATGGCCCCAGAACCCTGACTGTGGGTCCTGGGGCTGGAGTGGCTGGCTGTTTCTTGATGTGGTCAAATGACAGCTCCCCGTGAGCAGAATGATGGCCCCAGAACCCTGATGGTGGGTCCTGGGACTAGAGTGGCAGCTTCTAGATGCAGTGGGATGATGGCTCCTCGTGAGCGGAATGACGGCCCCAGAAACCTGATGGTGGGTCCTGGGACCAGAGTGGTAGCTTCTGGATGAAGTGGAATGACAGCCCTACCTGCCTGGAACTTAGGCCCCAGAACCCTGATGGTGGGTCCTGGGACTAGAGTGGCTGCTTCTGGATGAAGTGGAATGACAGCCCTACCTGCCTGGAACCTAGGCCCCAGAATCCTGATGGTGGGTCCTGGGGCTGGAGTGGCTGGCTTTTTCTTGATGTGGTGGAATGACAGCTATCCCGTGAGTGGAATGATGGCCCCAGAACCCAGACAGTGGGTCCTGGAACTAGAGTGGCAGCTTCTGGATGAAGTGGAATGACAGCCCTCCCTACCATGAATGTAGGCCCCAGAACCCTGACAGTTGGTCCTGGGGCTGGAGTGCCTGGCACCCCTCCTCAGCCAGGCATTGCAGGATGGCTGGCATTGGTGGAGCAGCGGCAGAGGCCCAGACAGGGTTCGGTTGCTGGCACCCCTGCTTGGCCAGGCATTGCAGGCTGACTGGCCTGGATGTGGGACAATTGCAGACAAGTGGAATTACGGCTCCCTGTGAGTGGAATGATGGCCCCAGAACCCTGACGGTGAGTCCTGGGGCTGCAGTGGCCAGCACCCCTGCTCAGCCGGGCATTGCAGACTGCCTGGCATTGGTGGAGCAGCAGCAGAGGCCTGCCCAGGGCTCGGTGGCTGGAACCCCTGCTTGGCCTGGTGTTGCAGGCTTGCATCGTACTCTCAGGATCTCGACAAGCTATTCTGCCAATTGGTCAAGCCTTGCCCAGTGTTGAATCACATGACCACCCAGAAGCAGACATTGGATTGCCGGGGCACAGTACCCATGGCACAGCAGAGGCAGCAGAAGGGGACATTGGGTTGCCGGGGCAACCCATGCTGCCTGCTCTGCTGTGCACGAGCCCATGCTCACCAGAGTGCCCTGCACATACGAGCTGCTGCTGGCAATAGGGGTGCTGCTGCTGCTCAGCCTGCTGTTGGTGCTGCTACTGCTAGGGCGGGGGGCAGGGATAGACCCCACTGGCTGAAAGAGGTGACTGCTCTCACTTCCACCATCCCTAGGGGCATCCTGCTGCTGCTGCCACACACTCTCCAGAGCCCTCTCTGCCTGCTGGACCCTTTCCACCAGGTCACCCTTCCAGTGCCCATAGAGTGCTGTCTGGCATGCCACACTGACCTTGACCCTCGGTTCAAGCATGGTTGCCAAAACATATTCTGCCCACTGCAGGAGCTCATCTAAACACACCTTCAGTCCTGCCTTCATCTGCTGCACCAGGGCAACCACCTCATCTGCCAGCTTCCTGGCCCGAAGGCCAAAATCCCACCCCTGGAGAATCTCCTCCAGCCTCCTGAGGAGACTCTGGACCAGAGGGGTCACCTGGCTGATGGTGGCCGTGGAGGAGCTGATGGTCTCTGTCACGTCCAGAAACGGTCTCAGCATGAAGACCGTGTGAGCCAAGATCTCCCATTCCACCCCATCATACCCTGGAGGTGTCCTGCTGTCCATCACCAGTTGAACCTGATGCAAGGCGGCTTTTTGCTCGAGAAGCCGCTCAAGCATCAGGAACATGGAGGAATTCCACCAGGTGGACACATCCTGCACCAGCTGATGTACTGGGGAGCCTTGCTCGGCCTGCTTCGCCCGGAGGAGGTCGCTGCTCTTCACGCTCCAGTTAACGAAACAGGCCATCTTCCTCCCCTGCTCGATCAGGGAGCTAAGGGTGCCTGCCCCAATTCCCTTTTCCTCCAAGCCCAGATTGTCCCTGATCACCAGGTGAAGGGTGTGTGCGGTGCAAGGGATGTTAAGCCACCCTCGCAGACTGCCCTCAATATGTTGGCCGCATTGTCCATCACCACGCACCCCATGGTGAAGGGCGCACCTGGCGTGACCCACTCCCTCACCATGGCAGTCAGGGGTGCCTTGATGTTCCTAGAAGTGGGGGGCTGTGGCATCCATGACTTCTGCCTGAAGCAGGGCCCACTTATACCCTGCTTCAGGACCCCTCCCACCACTGCCAAATGCTGCCTCCAGGTCCTGCCACCAGTGCGTCGTCAGTCACTACCAGGTAGGCATGCTGCGCAATCCTACTCAACCACAGGTAGGCACTGAAGTGGATGGTGGCACCCCCAGCCCCTGCCATCTGCTCCCTCACCTGCTCCTTTAAAGTCCAGTACAGGGCTGGCACCACCTGCCAACTCAGAGTGGTTCTGGCAGGTCTCCAGTTCTGCTCGCTCTATGCTGTACTCGGTTGGGTTCTCCACTGTTCTAGTCACCATCAGAGCCGGGCATTGCAGGCTGCCAGGCATCAATAGAGCAGTGGCAGAGGCCCGGCCAGGACTTGGTGGCTGGCCTGGCAACCCTGCTTGGCCGAGCATTGCAGGTGGCCAGGCATCGGTGGCAGCCTGACTCAGGGTGGTGTGCGAGGGCAGCTTAAACTGCGGGGCAAGGAAGCCAATCAGGTACCTAAACCCCATGTCCCCAACCGCCGAGAAGGGCTGCCCATTGAGCACAATCCTTTCCCCCAACATGCGCGTGGCTTTAAGTTGAAGGACAGCTTCCTCCCCAGTGCTTATGTGCCAATCGACTTGAAGCCACCCGAGCTCCTCCATGATGCGCTGACGCTGCTGCTGCTGCTGCTCCCCCCTAGTAGCGATACCACTTCTGCTGCTATCATCAGCTGTTCGAGCAGGATCCTTGCCCGCTGATGGAGGCAGACGACTAGCTGCTGCAGTCAGGAACTCGCTGGCGTCCACTGCCCCTGCCTGTTCACTTAGCAACATAGCACTGTGGCATCCCTTCAGGTGCCTGACCATGGCAGTTGTTCCAAGGTTGGTGAGCACCTGCCCATGCTTCACCGCCTTCTGGCACAAACTGCCCTGGGATCATCTGCCTGTACCAACTTAAAATGCTCCTCACCCATACCGAGGATTTTTGGCCCCCTCCTACCTTTTGGCCTGCACTGGGTGATGCACCACTGACAGCGCTGCTGGGAGGTGAAGAACAGCACCAGACATCTGCTCCTTGGGAATAGTGTCTGCCTCACTGTCGCCAATGACAGTGATGTCCCGCAAAGGGGAGTACTGGGACCCTGAGGCTGATGAACTGCCCACCATGCTGCTGCCACTCTCTCTGTGCCCCCTATAGCTTCTGCTGCTACTGCTGCTGCTTCTCTCCCTGCCTCTAGCAGCCTGAGGATCAGACCCTGCCTCTAGCAGTTGGGGTGGGATCCACCAGCCCTGCACTGCTGGCTATTGCCTCAATAATGGAGGTCAGGGACATTGGTGGCCCTGGAGGAACATCCGACCTCAAAGTACCTGCATCTTCTCCTGCAACCGCTTCAGCGGAGGCAGCCGCAGCCTCCTGAAGTGCAGGCCTTCTAGTGTCCTGCATGGCAGTGCAGGACTCTGGCAGGAGGTGCCGCCAAATCACACCCCAGCTAGTGCCACTGCTGGGAGCCTCTGAAGCCTGACTGCCAAAATCAGGCCTGTGCAGTTTGGGGCATGGTGATGGGCTCAGACTGCTGCTGCTGCCTGATGCCGCTCCGCTGGCACGGTCCCTGACACCTCTGCCACATGCCCCATTGCCCGCCTTACGGGCACCATAACAGGCGTCAAGCCTTCCCGGTCTCTGCTTCTGGGTCTCTGATGGCCAGCCATGCCACCACCAGCCCCCTGGGGGTCCCTGGAGCACCCCAAGCCTCACGGCGGGTCCTAACTCCATTGAACATTCGGCGAGACTGAACTTTTTCGAACTGAACAACTGAACCTGAACTCAGTTTTCGAACTGAACTACCGAACGGCTGAACATCCAAACTGCACTCTATTCGCACATCTCTAGTTTTCTGCCTTCCCTTTTGAAGCCTTGTTGCATAGTGGGTCTGGTATGGCCTTCTACTTATAGTTTACTTAGTTTCCTTGCAGTAAGGTTCCTACTAGGGATGATCCTCCCCAGGAGAATTACAGATCCGGATCCATATTACAGTTCAGATCTTTAATTCCAGATTTAATTCCAGATCTTTATTATGGATCCGTATTTAAATACATTAAAAAAAATTATATAGTTAAAATTAGGGATGTGCGAATGCGGTTTGGAAGTTCAGAGTTTGGCCTGAACTCGGCCTGTTCGGACGACCGAACCTGAACCCAAATCCAAACATGAACTGACCGAACCAAACTAGATTCCGAACGTCGAAATGACCGAACAGTTCAGTCAGTTCGGATCGGATTACGTTCGGGTGAGTTCAAGAGGCAAAAACGTGTCACTGGAAGGCAAAATGTGACAGGGAGGGGGAGTCAGCTGAGGAGCAGACTTCCAGGCACCAGGGGTGGAGAGGTTTGGAGTAGCAGCAAGCCTGCCAAATCACCATCCCTTTTCACCATCCACTGATCCTTTCCCTCTCCCTCTTATTTCATCACTGATTCCCTTCCCCTGTTTTAAGATATGGATTAACTTAGAGAAGGATTATTATTAGATTGATTTTCAGTTCAGTTTTGTATCCCTCCCTGTGTTCTTTGTGTTTCCCCCTGTGTAATATTGTATATATATATATAAATAGTTATTAGATAGTTATTAGATAGATACACATAGTATTTAGCTTAGTTATAGAGACAGAGAGAGATACAGTGTGTTTGTAGAACAAGGTCTTTGTAGTTAATTATTAGGATATTCCATTTAGTTCAATAGGTTTTAGAATAGTTAATAGCAGCTAGATTTAGTGTAGAGATGGATATATATATAAAAAAAGAAACAGCCACTCCAGCCCCAGGACCCACCGTCAGGGTTTTGGGGCCAAGTTACCGGCAGGGAGGGCTGTGGCCAATATCCAGAAGCTGCCACTCTAGCCCCAGGACCCACCATCATGGGTCTGGGGCCATCATTCCTCACACAGAGAGCCTTTCATTCCACCGCATCAAGAAACAGCCACTCCAGCCCCAGGACCCACCGTCAGGGTTTTGGGGCCAAGTTACCGGCAGGGAGGGCTGTGGCCAATATCCAGAAGCTGCCACTCTAGCCCCAGGACCCACCATCATGGGTCTGGGGCCATCATTCCTCACACAGAGAGCCTTTCCCCGTATGCCCGAACTCAACCAAACACCACCGAACCGAACTGCTGAACCCGAACGTGGCGACCGAACCGAACAGCCCAACCGAACGGGCGAACCGAACCAGACCGAACCGAATGGCCGAACCCAAACCATGATCTGTTTGCCCATCCCTAAAAATCATCTTTTTAAAAAAATGTACGTGTGCAAAATGTCCACCTGTCCATCCTGCGCATGCACAGTCTTTTCCAAAATGACAGTGGCAGAATCACTGTCATTTTGGAAAAGGGTAGTCGGTCTACACATGCACAAAATGTTCACTGAGCATGTGCAGACTTGGCTGCCCTTTTCCAAAATGGTGGTGATGCTGCTGTCACCATTTCAGAAAAGACTGCATGTACAGAATGGTCTGGTGGCCATTTTGCACATGTGCAGTTATTTTTTTATTTTAACCAAACTGCAATGGGGGTGTTGTGGCTAGGTCTGAATTAATCTGTAACTGCCCATAGTGAGCAGTTACAGATTTAATCCGAATGCCTACCCCTGGTTCCTACTTTTGTGTCCCTGCCTCCTTTTCTGAGTGTTCTATGACTATTACCTGGTTATGGGGTTTTTCCCTGTTCTCCCCTCTTTTCTGCCTGACTGCTGCCTGGGTGGCTCCCGTATTCCCTATTGATATTCTATTTCCCTGGATTAACTTCCTGTCTTTATCTATAATTGTGAGTCTGGAATTTGGGGTCTGCTATAACTCTATTACCTTGTCCTCTGGATATTGGGGTGTGGGCCATGGGACCCAGGTGTGGTGTCACTTAAGTGCAGGCTTTTACCCTGTAATGGGGCTACATGGGGCTGCCCTTGGTGGCAGTTCGGAGGCTACAGCTGGTGAAGAATACAGCGTCTCGCCTCCTTATGGGAACACGTTGCCACAAGCAATTAACACCAGTGCTCCGTTCGCTGTACTGGCTGCTGATAATCTTCCGGGCCCAATGCAAGGTACTGGTGATGACTTTTAAATCTCCAAACAGCCTAGGCCCCATCTATCTGAGGGACTGCCTGGCTCCCTGTGTCCCGTTGTGGCCTCTGAGATTGCCTGGGGGCATCTTCCTGGAGACTCTGTTTTTTCACTGGGTCTTGGCTATGAATAGGGCGTTCTCTCAGCTGTTGCACCTTTTCTGTGGAACTCCCTCCCCCAGGAGGTCCACCTGTGTTCAAGCCTGGTGGCCCTCCGGAGGCAATGGCCAAAGGTTCGTAAGATCATTTTTTTCCGTTGGACTTTTGGCAGCGAGGACTGAAGGGGTGTGTGTGATTTAAGGGGGAGGATGGATTGGGAGGTAGGGATAGAGATTAGGTGGGAGGTTGTTGAAGGATGGGAGTGGGTTGGGTCTTGGGTGGAATTGTATTTTAAATGTTTTTATATTGTATTTTATAATTTTTTGTAAGCTGTCCTGAGCCTTTAGGGAAGGGCAGGATATAAATATGAATAAATAAATAAAATAAACACCATATGTTGATGCCTGTGGGAGTTTGAGGACTGTAGTGTGTGGTGTTACAAGGAATCCCTAGCCAGGCTTTACCCTTCCAGACAGTTCCCTTACACCAAGATAAAGCCTCCATACAGTGGAATCCACTTGAGCAGAGCTTTCACGATTTGAATTTCTGGATACGTGGAATTCTGAACCCTGATAACTCAAAGTTTTAAGGTGTATTGTGTATACCAACCCAGCTACAAATATTAGAATTTTTGTGTGTATTAATGGTTTCTTGGTAGCTTTTGACTAAAATACTGTAGTTATATAACCTCTCAGGGTGAGATTTTATGTTGAGGAGGCTGGAAATAGCCATTAGGGAACATCAGTTCTCTCCAGCTCTTTGGACATGCAGGTTCACACTGACAGCCAGGCAGAGCCATGCCTGTGTTTGAAATCCTATCCATTCTGACACATGGAGTCTCAAACAGGCTGTAAGGAGCACCAGACTTCCCAGTCTCCGGCCTCCCCAAGACTCCCAGAGTCAGAACTGACAATGCACACCTCTGCTCTGCCCCTCTGCTCTGGAGGAGAAGGAAGAGGACTGGACACGGAGAAACCTAGTGCCAACTTAAGCTACTTTCAGACCTGCTCCTCCCCCCGCCCCCCCGCGCGCATACTTTGGCTGCGAGAGGGAATGCACAAGCCAGGATATGAGCAGGGTTCGGCCGGTCTGGAAGCCCCCTCGTGCAGCTTTGGCGACGCAAACACACAGAAATACAGAGCAGGAAATCCTGCGGGGGGGACGCAGGTCTGAAAGTGGCCTCAATCTGAGCTTCAGTTTTCTCTGTCTCCAGCTCAATTTCCTTAAGGTCTGCTTAAGTCAAATTTCTGATAATTTGAACACTTTTACTTGACTGGAGAAATTTGATTTAAGCAGCCTCTACTGTCTATTATCATTTTTGTAATAAATCATAGAATTTTAGTATAAAGTCAATAGCTGTCAAAGCATAATATTTTATTGGAAGATGCAGCCATTTTACATTACACGTGGAGGCAAGCGAGTTTGATTTGAGGAAGCAGAATGTTATACTTCTTATTGTGGGAAAGAAGAGACTACCAGCCTTTGATCATGATACATTAGTTACCCTGTGGAGCTCGTTCCCATGGGGTAGTGTCATGGCCAATATCACTGCGTTCAAGAAGGCTCAGATAAGTTTACAAGGGAGGTTCATCAGTGCTCATTAGTTGAGAATAGATGGTCCGGAGGGAGGGGGGGGGAGGGGGAGAGACGGAAAATCTCTTGACTGCCAGGAGCAAGCAACAGGGAATGGATTGCTCCATACATACCCTGTTTTTTCTCACTTCCTCTGAAGCCGCCCGTGCAGCCAGATATTGGGTTAGATGGATCTTTGGTTTGACCCAGTACAGAAAATCTTTGTTCACGTATTGAAAAAATTCCATTATAAATCAGGAGTGAGACCATAATCTGGGTTTCCTTCCCACAACGTATTAGGGGTTAATACATTTTGTGTCTCCATAAAACAAATTGCAAAATGTTACATAAAACTGCTGAGGTGAAGATGCAAAGAGTACAGATGGAGTGGTTGTGAAAAGAGTCTTCTAAGACACAAGATGGCCTACCAAATGAAATGGAGCGCAAACTTTTCTTTTTATGATACTGATATGGCCTTCATTTATTCCTATTTTGTGTGCTCTGAACAATGTACCCCTCACTTTTAATAGCATTGTGGTAAAATCAATCCACAAGAGCAGTAAATAGGGCAATGCTACTTTGTGACACCCTTTATGTTGCTTCAAGTATGTCACACTGTTTTCACAGCAAGAAGAGGCCATTATTTCTCTCAGAAACTAATAGCAAGAAAAAAATAACATCTACCTATCATTGTCTTCCCATTACTTCAGGATAATGCAGTCTATGATGTAAATCATACTTACATTCAAACAAGATGTCACTGGGATGGGGCCACAGTCCTGACACTTATTTGTGGGTAGACACCTCCCCCTCGACAATGGCAATGAAGTGATTTAAGGATTGCAGCCTGGGTGGCGGTGGTTGTTTGTTTATATAGCGCCAGTTGATGCACCTGGCACTGTACAGTCAGTTTTTACAGACAGGTCCCTGCCCTATAGATTTGGAATATAAGTTGACATTTGTAAGGATAACTAGCAGTGCCGACCCCACCGATTTTAAGCCCTTTGGATTTGTAACTTTGGGAGACCACTGGCCTAAGTTCAAATTTCCCAATGTGGGGTTCCCTGCTGGTCTACTGTAGGTTAGGAAAGGGTCTGTTCCTTGAGGCAGAATTCTCAATTCCAGATGGCAATGAAGAGAAAGAGAGAACAAAGGGGGGAAATGCAAGGAGGAGACAGAAAATGAGAGAAAGAAAGAACATGTAATAATTGCTGGGGGCACAGAAGGTTTGGGAGGGAAGAGTTATGCAATTGCATTATGGCACCCATGGATAGTAGCCTGCAATTTGACAGGGTGGATGCAGTTCCCCTGCAAACTTGGCAAACTGAGTGTCTGTGCATAAATTCCGTGTGTGTAAAATGGAGATAATCCCCCCCCCCCAAATCAGGTGGAAACAAAAGTGACCCTGCCACTGCAGCAACTCAGGAAGCTGTGGCAGACATGGCCTGGACCAAGTTGGGCTGTTCACCATACATTCCCATGGCCAGGCTGCCAGGGAAGGCGGGGAGACACAGGAACATGCAGTTGGATGGCCCTGCCCCCGAACTGCACCCAGTGCCAACCCAATCTGGGTCAGGACACAATGGGTCACACCCAGGGGCGGCTGGTGGCTTTTTAGTTTGGAGGGGCAGTAAGGCCGCCCGGCGAGCTGGTGGGTGGAGCCAGGGCAACGGTAGGCAGAGCCAGGGCAACGGTAGGCGGAGCCAGGGCAACGGTAGGCAGAGCCAGGAGTTCCCAGGGTTAACATTAGATGGAAGAAAACCCAGCCTAAAATGCACTTCAAGCTTAAAAGGGAAACAGTGGCAAAACCCTGGCACAACCCAGGAGCTCCCAGGGTTAACATTGGATGGAAGAAAACACAGTCTACATGCACATCA
>QEPC01014088.1:2016139-2030643 GCA_003113815.1 Sphenodon punctatus | reverse complement strand
GCTCCATTGACACCATATACCAAAGTCTTTGCAGCCACGCCAATCTGGTGAGTCCTTTAGCGTGTTTCCATGTTTTTGCTATGGTATGTATCGCTGCCAAGCAGAGTTTTTGACATAGTTTGATTTGTGAAACCTTCAAGATGTTTGGGAGGTAGATTCCTAGTAGTGCAATCTCAGGCTGAAATGGAAGGTTTACCTTCAGCTGTTCATTTATTATACCCCAGATTTTCTTCCAAAAGGTTTCCACCTTTGGGCAGTCCCACCAGCAACGTATGTATGTGCCTCTCTCCTCACATGCCCTCCAGCAATTGGGGGAGTAACCTGGTGTTATGGCATTTATCCCAGCTGGAGTAAGATACCACCGTTGAATCAATTTAACCAGAGGTTCTTTTACTAATAGGGATCTGGAACTAGCGGCCATATACTCCCATACATTCCTCATTTCCCCATCTGTTATCTCTCTCTGCAAATCATCCGCCCATTTTGAAATATATCCCGCATCTGGGAAATGATATAGTTTTTTCACAATTTTATACAATATGGAAAATATCCCTTGTTGGCATCCGGCATTAAACAAAACTCTTTCCAGATTTGTGGGGTTTCTGTGGTATTGATCTCTATATTTAGATTTATTTACTGCACTGTGTAAACGGCAATATAACCAAAACTCCACCTTCTCCTCCAAGGTTTCTTCTAGTGCCTCCCTGGTCTTGAACTTATCTCCTTCAAAAAGATGTGTTGCCCTGAAAACCCCCTTTTCCCCCCACCTTTGTAATGTTTCTCTTTCTTTCTTATTCCACTCCGGCCCAATCTTTTCTAGGGGGGTATATGGGGTCCTGTCTGACAACGTCTCCATCTTGCGGCAGCATCCATGCCAGGCTACCATGGCAGCGTTAGCAAATGGGTGGTCCCTCCCTTCCTTCCCTCCTAGTCTCTTTCTATCATTGTCCTCAAACAGGTCACTACCTCTTGAAATCCCTAATATCTCCAGTTCCAGTTCTCGCCATAGTGGTTCTTTCTCCTCATTATACCAGATTTTAACCGCCCTCAATGCTGAGGCCATACCATATAGTTTTAGATCCGGTAGGTTACAACCACCCTCCTCCAGGTCAGTCTTTAAGATGGTTCTACGAACCCTCGGTTTCTTTTTCCCCCAGATGGTGAACCTTATTATTTTCTCTAGTTTTTGATAAAATTCTTTAGGAATTTGCACCGGTAACGCCTGAATCGTGTATAGTATTTTTGGCAATAGTTGCATTTTGATTATATTTATTTTTCCCAGCCAGGAGCATCCCAGCCTATGCCAGGAATGTTGTTTATTCTGGAATTCTTGTATCAGAGGTAAGTAATTTAACTTATAAATGTCTTTCGTGTTTCTAGCGAGCTTTACTCCTAAATATTGTATATATTCTTTTTTGATTTGAAATCGTGACATGGGGGAGTCCCATGATTCCCCCCCTGGTGCTTGGGCTCCCTGTAAAAGCATCAATTGCGTTTTCTTTGGATTAATTTTATATCCCGATAGACTCCCGAATTCTTCTAACGTATTTATAAGCTCCGGCAAGGACGTCTGAATATTTTTTAGTGTCAGGAGCATATCATCCGCATAGACCATTGTTTTATGTTCCCCTGATCTGCTCTTGATCCCCTGAATATTTGGATTTTGGTTTATTGCAATTATTAGTGGTTCTATCGCCAAATCAAAAAGTAATGGGGAAAGTGGGCAGCCCTGTCTGGTACCCCGAGCCAAGCCGAAGGATGAGGTTAATTCCCCGTTTATCAGTATTCTTGCTGACGGTTTCTTGTATATACTCTTTACCCATTCTAAGAAGGCCCCTCCAAATCCCATTTGTCTCAGCGTGTTCATGAGAAATTCTTTTTCTAGCGAATCAAACGCTTTGTTAACATCTAGAGAGAGTACCGCTGCCGGCTGTTTCTCTCTATTAATTTTGTATATAATATTTATAGCCCGTCTTATGTTGTCTATCCCCAGCCGCCCCCCTATAAATCCCGTCTGGTTTGGGCTAACGATCTCGCGGATGATAACTTGTAGCCGATTTGCCAGAATTTTGGTGAATATTTTGGCATCCGTGTTCAACAATGATATGGGTCTGAAGTCCCCACATTCCTTCCCCTGCTTACCTCCCTTGGGACATAGCGTTATTGTGGCCATGTAGAACGTCTCCGGTAATTCCTTATTTTCTTTAACCGCATTAAACACTTCTTTTAGTATAGGTATTATCTGCTCCACGTATGTTTGGTAAAATTCTGGTATGAAGCCATCTGGCCCTGGCGTTTTATTTTTAGGGAGTCCCTTTATCACCTTTTTAATCTCTTCCCCTGTAATCTGCTCATTAAGCCACTTACTCTGGGCTTCTGTGATTTTAGGTAATTTCAGTTTGTTCAAATATTTCTTGATTTCAGCTTGGTCTGGGTTACCAGAGGTATAGAGCTTTTTGTAAAATTGCACTATATGGTCTCTCATGGCTGTTCCTGCTATGTATTTTCCCTCATTGGGTTGTAGTAAGTGGGGGATCTGTGTTCTCTTTTTTCTTTTCTTAACCATCCAGGCCAAAATTTTGTCTGACTTATTACTTTTAGTATAATAATATTGATTTGTGTATCTTAATTTCCTTATGATTATTTCAGATTCTTTAGTCTCTATCAGACCCCTGATCTCAGCTCTTTCCTTTGCACCCTTCCTATTTGGCTTGTTTTTCAATTTTTTATCTATCTGTTGGAGTCTAAGATACAGCTCGTTTAATTCTGCTTTTTGTTTTTTTTTATTATAGGCCTCCAGCGCGATGTATTGGCCTCTCAAATATGCTTTGGCTGTTTCCCACACCATTGTCTTGGAGACTTCCCCATTATCGTTTATATGGAGGAACTCCTCTATTTCTTGTTTTATCTGCTCTTTGTTCAATGCATTTAATAAAGTTGCTTTGTGTAAAAACCAATTTCTTGGTGTGAACCTTTTTTGTTGTCCTGTCTTTACTGTTAACATCACAGCACTGTGATCAGTAAATCCCGCCGTTTCAATTTCACACCTGTTACTCCTGCCCCACTCCTCATTAGTCATGAAAAAGTAATCTATGCGTGTGTATGAAATATGCCTATTTGAGTAGAAAGTATATTCCCTGTCCTTTTGATGTCTGAGCCTCCACACGTCTACCAAATGAGCTTTTTCTATGTCTCTCCTGATCTTATTTTGTCCTTTTTTCAATTTCCCTCCTCCTGACTTATCCATCTGGGTGAGGGGGCTGTTCAGGTCACCCATCATGATCAGGATACCCTGCCTGTGCTGTTTCACTATTTCTATTATTTTGTGTGTAAATTGCGTCTGCCCCGTGTTTGGGGCATAAAAGGTACAGAAGGTGTATTTTTCCCCAGCCAATGTTCCCTGTACCAACAGATATCTGCCCTCCGGGTCTTTAACTATACTGTCTCTCACAAAGCCTATTTTACTATCAAATGCTAATAATACCCCTGCCTTTTTATTTCTTGCATTTGCAAAAATTATAGTGTCATAACCTTTGTCCCGCATCCTAACATTATCTTTGTTTATCAAGTGGGTTTCCTGCAGAGCCGCAATTTGGATCTTATGCCTTTTTAAGTATTGCCATGTTTTTTTCCTTTTTGTAGGGCAATTCAGTCCCTTTACATTCAACGTACACACTTTTAACTCAGCCATCCTTTTCTATTTGAGCCTTGCCATATAGTCTTTGTCTCCTGTTTTTTATAACCACATGCTCCCAATCCCTTTACCTCTCCCTTTTCCCTTTCCCCCCTCCTCCCATCCCTCCCCACTTTCTCTTCCCCAATCCCAATACCTGTCTCCTTCTTCCCCCTGCAAGGGGTTGCAAAGGAGCCTTTGAGGGGTTTGCCATGGAGTCGCTTTGGTTCCGCCTGTCTCCCTGCCAAACCCGCCCTTATGTCCAGTTCACTAATGGACCCTAAGGTCCCTTACTCTGTCCTTTAACGCTGTTAATTCTTTCCCTTTTCTCTCTTCTTTTCTCCTTTTCTTCTACTCCCTTTCGTTCAGTCTCTTTCTTTCTCTCATTTTCCAGTTTTTTTTTTTTGTTTTTATCTCTGCTCTGTGTATTCATCATTTCCCCTTCCATTCATCTCTGGCATTTTGAATTTCAAGTACTTTTCCAGTGCTTGCACCTCATGGAAATTCCTCCTCCGCCCTTGGTGTACAAATGAAAAGATTGCTGGGTATCGCACTTGAACTGGTATTCCTTGTGCCTTAAATTTGTCCAAAAAAGTATACCACCTTCTTCTTTTTGCTATGGTGGCTGGGGCCAGGTCTGGTTGAATCATCACTCTGTGGCCTTCAAATTGCAGATCTTTCTTTTTCCTGGCTTCCCATAATATCTTTTCTTTATCTTGGAATTTTAAACATCTGAATATTAGGGCCCTAGGGGGTTCTCCCACTTTAGGTCTTGGTCTCAGAGTTCTGTGCGCCCTTTCTATTTCTATGTTGTGCAACTGCTCTGCTTGTGGGAAAATGGCTGACAGTATTTTCTGTATCAGCGCTCTCCCGCCTTGTGCCTCTGTGGCCTCCGGGATCCCCTGTATTCTCAAGTTGTTTCTCCGTCCTCTATTCTCAAGGTCTTCTAATTTATGCTGCATTCCCCCCACAGCCTTTTCCAGTGCCATCAGCCTCTCCTCCCATTTCTCTCCCTTGTCCTCTCTCTCCTTCATTTTCATTTCCAGTTCACTTACTCTTGAGGAGATTCCATCAAATTTGCTGTTGAGTGATTCTACTACGCTGTTCACTCTTGTTATTCCCTCTTGCAGAGTCTCCCACTGCTTTTTTGAATCCTCATGTTGGGCCCTGATTGTGTGGGTGAGGGTTGCTATCTGCAGAGCCATGTCGCTCTGTTCCCCGCTCCTGGGCCCTGCTGCTGCAGCTGCCATTTTAGGCCTCGTGTTGCTTTGCTCCTCTCCCCCCGCACTGTCCCTTTCTGCAGGCTTTTCTAGCTTCTCCGCTTTGGAGAGCTCTTTTTTTTTTTGTTCAATTTGGGCTGCTGGCAGGCTCTTCTTAATGTTCCTACCCATTTAAAAGTGTTTTGTTTCGGTTTTACCTTTCATTTAACAGCGTTTTCTCAGCAGGGTTCAGGGAGCTCTCAGCAGACGCGTCTACTGCCTGTGCATGCCCAGTGGTGCCCCCCCCGAGCTGAAACTCCATTCTCACCTTTCTCAGCAAGAATCAGGGTTCTCGGCTTGTTCTTGCAAATGAGAATGAGCTGAAAAACTTCCTGGATTCTTGCCAAGAAAGGCAAGAAACTCTAGACAACTCTCCCTCCTCCCCTGTCATGTACTCATCTGACTGCTCCAGTTGCTGGATCTCTCGTTGCTCCAGTTCTCTGTGGGGATTGCAAAGCACTGAGCCAAGGATGAGAGTGTATCCCTACTCCCTCCCCCTACACAGGGCTGTAAAATGGAGCTTGGGCACTTCCTGAGGTGCTGCCCTGACAGGGGACAAAGGGAACCTGGCCCCCTCTCTTCCTCTGCCAAAACTTTAGATTGTAATCTCTCAGGCAGGGACTGTGTCTATCTTATTCTTTGTAAAGTGCCAGGTACATTGCTTGCGCTATATAAATGCTAATAATAATAATTAATTAATAATAAATAAAGCAGCACCCTGGGAAGTGCCCAACCCACTAGGCGACTTACAAAGTTCTGTGCCAGGGCAGATAGTGGATCCTTGCTTTCTCCCCCCATGCAGGGCTGTGCAGAGGAGCTTGGGCTTTTCCGGAAGTGCTGCTCTGGCCGTGGGGAGTGCCAAGGCAGTCCCTTGGGAAGCCAGCTTTGCAAAGGGCTACTCAGCTCTAGCCAGAGTGGCCCCTTGCAAAGCCGCAAGCTGCTGCCTAATCAATTTCAGGCTGATACTGACCAGGCAGCCACTTGATGAGGGGCTTCCCTGGCATGGAGGGTTTGATCTCAAGCTCATGATAAATCTCTGGTTCTTGTTCTCCCGAGATTTATCATGAGAATTGTTTTGATTCTCATTTCAGCCCTAGTCGGAAGCATGGAATCAGCGGAAACTGATGAACTATTGACAAACAATCACAAGCACGCCCAAAAGGTCAGTATTTCCCTTCAAAACAGGATTGCTTGCTCTTGTCTCATTTCTATCTGGATGGAGCAAAGCTGGAACCAGAAAGTAGGTATGGGTGAAAGTAACTGAGGGCTGGAATGCTGAGACTGGGAGGTGGATAAGGATGGAAGGAAGCAAGAACTGGAGGGTAGGCAAAATGGGAAGTAGCAATGGCTTGAGTGCAGTAACTAGTGAGCATGCGAAACTGGAGGTATTCATGCGAAACTGGAGGTATTCACAGACTGGAACCCAGGGACAGGGGATGAGCCAAGCAACACAGAGGCCTAGGAATCTGGAATCTGATCTGTTGCAATAGCAAACTCAAGGGGAGACCCAGAAGTTAAGTACCTTCAACCAGCCAATCCCGGCAGAGGTCACACCCAACCACCGTGTAGGCCAAGCTGCTATCAGGAACAGAATATTTGTATGCTTGGATCAGAGTCCTTAGCTGCTCCCAGATGGCTAACTGGGCAAGGCACCAGCTCCAGAGGTAGAGGTCACTGGTTCAACTCCTATAGGCCCTGACACATAATATAGATCAGGAGCAGGCAAACAATGGCTCATAGGGATGGGACTCTCAGTATTGCTGAAAACCGAGAGTAGCTGATAATGGTTATATTGGATTAATCTGATATCTCAGTTCTTTCTTGGTGGTATCGGATTTTTTACATTGTTTTTTTAATCAGATTTTTAACATTGCAGTTTTCCCGATTGAAGTAAATGGGGAAAACCACAATGTTAAGAATCTGATACCAAGACAACCGAGAACAGGTATGTTCTGTACAGTGTCAGGCACATGGCTGGCGCTATATAAATGTTTATTATAATAATAATAATAATAATAATAATAATAATAATAATAATTAATAATAACAGGTAGAAATACAAAAAATATAAAAATAAAAAATATAAATATACAAATAAACATAAAAACAACTGCAATACTTAAAAAAAATCTTGATCTGCATAAAAGAACCCAACCCAGCTCCCCATTAACACATCTCCTCCTCCCCCTCCCCTTTGCCAGATGACTGATGGAAAAGCCAGGTGTTACAGCTTTGCTGAAAGCAAGGAGATCCTGGATGAGGTGAATCTCCGCCGGGAGGGTATTCCACAGTGATGGCATAGCCGCTGACAATGCCCGCCTGTCTGTTCAGACCCACTGATAATGCAGGACCTCCAGGAGGGTGCTCCCGGATGACTGCAGGGGCCACCCAGGGGGTGAGGCGATCCTTCAGGTAAGCAGGGCCCAGGATGTGTAGGGCTTTAAAGATCCAAACCAGCACCTTGAATTGGGCCCAGAAGACAATAGGCAGCCAGTGCAGCGCTTGCAGCACTGGTTGAATGTACTCCCTGCAGCCCATCCCAGTAAGAAGATGGGCCACTGTATTTTGCACCAGCTGAAGCTTCTGAACAATCACCATGGGCAGCCCCATCTAGAGCACATTGCAATAGTCTAGTCTCGAGGTGATAAATGCATGGATGATGGTGGTGAGATCGGAGTCTGAGACATATGGTGGAGCCTCCTCACCAGATATAATTGACGAAAGGCGCCCCTGGCCACAGCCAACACCTGGAGATCCAGGCACATCTGCGAATCCAGGAGCATCCTCAGACTCCACACAGATGGAACCAATGGAGGGTGAACACCCCTGATTACTGATTGAAATTTGTCCCAGAAATCACGACGAGACAGGACATTCCTAACCTCTGACTCTGCCACTGCCTTCAAAGTGGCGGAGTCAAAGTCGTGCAAGTTATTTTATTCACAACATACTCTAGAAACATGTCACAGCAGATTTTGGACAAGTCTAGATCCAGGTGGAGACAGAGTGGACCGACCAGCCAATCACCACATGGAACATCTCTGCCAGACGTGACTGAGTGGACGCTATCAGGGCAGCAAAGAACCGTTTATTTGTTGCCCGCACAGCCACACCACAGATCTTCAAAAATGCTTTATTTATTTATTTATTTATTACTCCACCCCTCCCTGCCACAGGCAGCTTGGGGCGGCTTACAATCAATAAAAACAATTAATTTGTTGCCTATGTTGAAATTGGTCATCTTGGGCATGAGTATCGCATCACCATCACTCTAACCACCTCCCTTCACGTTTTAGCTGCTTCATGTCCCTCCGTGAACCACGGGGACCTGCGGTGATGAAGTGCTGGGAGCAGATGCCTAGGAGCCACCCGATCAATGACTCCTGACAGCCAGGTGTTCTAAAAGACCACAAGGTTATCAATTAATAGAATGTCGTGGTCAACAGATATCTCCCCCAGAGCATTCCTGAACCCCTCTGGTTCCATAAGTCTCCGGGAGTAGACAATATTTATTTATTTATTTATTTATTTCCCTGCTCTTTTACCATGCACCCTCCTGCTCACAGAGCAGCTCAGAGACGCTTACAACAGTAATAACTATAATAATAATATTTACTAAAAGAAACACAGCATATACAATTTAAAATTCATTAAAATACTAAAAATATAAAAATATAAAAAGGGCAGAACCCCCCCCCAACCCACCTCCCTCTCTGAAGGCTTGGCAGAACAGCCAGATCTTACACTGTTTTCTGAAATAGGGGAGGTCTGGGGCCAAGCAGGTCTCCATCAGGAGAGAATTCCACAGCCTAGGAGCGGTCACTGAGAACTCCCTCCCCATCGTCGCCACCTGGGAAACCCAGGGGACTTCAAGTCGGGCATCCCCGGCCAACTGCAGGGGCCACAATATGATCTGGGGCCTAAGGCGGTCCCACAGGTAAGTCAAGGCCAGGTCATTTAGGGCTTTGTAGGTCATTACCAACACCTTGAATTGGGCCCGGAAGATAATAGGCAGCCAGTGCAGAGAACGGAGCACTGGTGTAATGTGCTTATGGCGACCCGTCCCGTTAAGAGATGGGCCGCCGCATTCCGCACCAGCTGCAACCTCTGGACCATCCTCAAGGGTAGCCCCACGTAGAGTGCATTACAGTAGTCTAATTGAGAGGTAATAAAAACATGGATTATGGTGGCCAGATCGAAGTCCAAAATATACGACCACAGCCATCGTACCAGATGTAACTGTAGAAATGCTCCCTTCGCCACAGAGCTGTGGGTCGAGGAGCACCCCCAGACCGGACCTGTGTAGCCAAAGGGGGGGCAAACCCCATCCATGATGGGAGCCACCACCACCCCGGCCCTACCCACCAACATCACCTCCGTCTTGTCGGGATTCAACTTCAGAAGACTTGCCCTCATCCAGTTCCCTACAGCCGCCAGGTGAGCACTGAAACTGCCAGGTCTGGGTCTGCAGAAAAAGAGAGGTAGAGTTGTGTGTCATCGGTGTACTGATGACAATGCACGCCGAACCCTCTCATGACCTCGCCCAAAGGCTGCATATACACGTTGAACAGGAGGGGGGACAGAATAGAACCCTGCGTGACTCCACCTGTGAGGTTCCGGGGAGATGAAATACATTCCCTGAGAACCACACGCTGAGTTCTCCTGGCCAGGAATGAGCAGAACCATTCAAGAACAATTCTGCCCACCTTGGACTGGTCCCGCAGCTGAGCCACCAACATCGCATGGTCAACGGTAACAAATACAGCTGACAGATATAATAAAATTAACATAGAAGATCTGCCCTGATCTAATTCACGGCGCAGGTCGTCAACCAAAGCCATAAGTGCAGTCTCTGTGCCCAACCCAGGATGAAAGCCAGACTGCAAGGGATCAAGAAAACTGATCTGATCCAGATACCCCTGAAGCTGCTGAGTCACCACCCGTTCAATAACCTTCCCTAAAAAGGGAAGGATAGCGAGTCGCCGATAGCTGGCCGGGGAGACAATGTCAAGAGATGGTTTCTTAAGAAGGATCCATACCACTGCCTCTTTGAGGCATTCACTAAGGGAGGCTTTGAGGCATTCCCTAAGGGAGGCATTCCCTAAGGGAGGCATTCACAACCCCCACTAGCAATGGCCCTAATGTCTCCTGGCAAGTCTTAACCAGCCAGGATGGGCACGGATCTAATTCAAAACAGGTGGCGCTTACAGTCCCAAAGACACCGGCCACATCAGCAGGTGACACCCCCTGAAATTGATCCCATGAAATCAGACAAGGCAGGTCCTCCACTACCTCAGATTCTCCCACTGTTATAAGTGCAGCGTCGAAGTTATGGTGAATCCGAGCAATTTTATCAACAAAAAAGTCAACAAACATGTCACAGCGGGCACTGGAAGATTCCAGTTCCAGGCGGAGAGAGGCCACACTGACCAGCTGCTGCAACACCCGGAAAAGCTCAGTTGGGTGTGACTTTGCAGATGCTATGAGGGCAGCAAAGAACTCTTTCTTTACTGCCCGCACCGCTACAGCATAAGCTTTTAAGCTTTATGCTGCAATCAGTCGGCTTCAGCATGAGTCCAGTGCCACCGTTGCACCAACCGCTGTCCTTCCTGCTTCATCCAGTTCAGGTCTTCTGTAAACCAAGGGGACCTGTGTCATTGGCAATCTGGAAGTGGACACCTGGGAGCCGTTTGGTCAATGGCCTCAGTCAACAAATTGTTCCAGAAGACAATGAGGTCATCAAGCAAACGGTCATCAAGATCGGGAGGTAATTGGCTGTTCCCCCAGGTCTTCAGAGGGGAGGGTGGGGGGGTTAATTTCTGTGGGGGTGTTTTAAATTTGTTTTAATTAAGATTTTGAAGACTTTTTATGTTAAAAATTGTTTTATATTATGTTGGAAGTCGCCCCGAGATGCCGTAGGCATGGGGGGGGGGGGGGGGGCATATAAATATAAGGAAATAATAAAATAAAATAAATAAATAATTCCCCCTAGAGCATTCCAGAACCTTTCTGATTCCATAAGTTTCCAGGGGTGAAACAACTGAACTAGTCCTACACCTCTCTGGGGGTAGATGTGCGCCAGGAGACTGGCCTGGAGGAGATAATGATCTGTCCATGACAAGGGCATAGTTAATACATCCCCCACTACCGGATCCCCCACCTCAAGGCCAGTGCAGAATATCAGGTCAAGGGTATGTCCACCATCATGTGTCAGGACCACAACCCTATGAGACAGTCCCATAGTTGTCATGATGGCCATGAACTCACGCTCTGCTCCCCCAAGATTGGCATCAGCGTGGATGTTGAAATCCCCCAGGACTAAAGTCCTTGTAGATCGCAAGACCACCTCCGACACCAATTCAGCTAGGGTGTGTAGGGATGCTGCCGTACAGGTCGGTGCGTGGTATATCAGCAGCAGCACCGATCTTTTTCCAGCCAAATCGAACACCAGATGGATACCCTCCATGCCCAAGATAGACTGCTTTGGATATCTCCTCACAGACCAGGTGTCCTTAAAAATAACAGCTACACTGCCTCCCCGCCCCTCTGGTCTAGGCTGGTGCTGTACAGAGTACCTGACCAGAACAAAGTCAGCCAGAATTGGCCCCAACTCAGTGTCCAGCCAGGTCTCTGTAATACACATGAGGTCAACTGCTTGATCCAGGATCAACTCCCGGATCATTGTAGATTTATTAACAACTGACCTTGCATTAATCAGCAGCAGTCCTGGGCCAGGGGCCCTCCCGTCCCATTCTCAATCACTGCATTACCTGTCCGGGGGCTGCGAGAGGGACAGTAACCAAGTACCTGTCCCTTATTACCAGTGTTACCTGCCTCCCTGAACAACCATAATTGCCCTGGCCCATCACGACCCCAATTGCTGTAGACACCCCCCCGGTGGCTGTCCCGCCTGGTCCCTGAGGGAGATCCCCTCCTCCCCATGTCCCTCTACCCCAACTCCTCTCACAGGGGGGCCAAAACCACCCACCCCTGTTGGGTCACATCCCCTTATCACACCAGGGGAGTACTCCCAACCCTCCCCAACCCAGTCCCCCTCTCCCCCTTATACTGGAGGAGGGAACCATACCTCTCAACCCCACCCTAATCCACCCTCCCCCAAAACAACCCCTACCACTCTGCCCTAATAATCGGCTGTCCCAATATCAGCCTCTTAACTGGTTCCACACCCCTATGGTCAGGCAGGCATGCCAGGATGGAAGCTTGCAGGAGGTAATTGTCCGACCATGGCAAGGGAGAACTCTTTACTCCCCCAATCATCGGACACCCTGCCTCAAGGCCAGTGCAGAACATCAAGTCAAGAGTATGCCCCCTCTCATGTGTTGGGCCCACCACCACCTGGGACAGTCCATGGTTGCCATGGCGACCATGAATTCCTGCTCTGCCCTAGCAATCTCATCTCAGCATGGATATTGAAGTCCCCCAAGACAATAAGCTTAGGGGACTTTTATGGGCCAGAACCTGATTATCTCATGCACATCAGTATAAGCCAGACGAATTCTCAGTGGTGTAGCAATAGGTGGGACAACCAGCCCAGGGCCTGGGCATTCAGGGGGTCTCGCTTGCCCCACTTATTAGTACTGTTGGGATCCATAGTTATCGACTATAGGCAAAATCCTCAGGACTTGGATGGATGGGCAGGATGAATCTACCTGAAGGGAGAGCAGGGAGCACTGGGTTGGCTCTGCTTTATCTAGAATTAAGTCATTATTAATTATTATTATTATTATTAGGCATTTATATAGCACCAGCAGTGTACCTGACACTTTACAATTGTAAGAAAGAGACACGGTCATCCATTTCCCTTTCCTTCTCCCGTCTCTTCTTCTGCAGGTCCAAATGTATCCCATCTGCAATCGAAAGGTCATTGTATTGTTATCCTATTAATGTTCAATTTTTTAAATGACTACTTGTGGTAGAGCTGTGGCACAGAGCAGGTAATTTGGAATATTAAACTTGCCCTAATCACTTGTCATTAAAGGAATCGGTGTGTTTGCTTTCAAAATGACTTGTGGCCAAATGATATCATCAGTGAATGAAGAAATCATTAGCTCACAGTAATTTTAAACTTCGTAACACTGGACTTATGCCGTGATGAACCCTATTTCTGGGCTGTACAGCTCCTTTATGGAGCAGTAAATAATGCTATTTTGTAATACCTTTGTCAGGTTATTGATATATCTCTGGCTGCCATCAGAAAACATCTCCCACCCCTCCTCCAACCAGGAAAAATACTGAGCATTTTAAAAGTACTGTGATCTCAGAGGGATCATTCAGACCTGCAATCCATACTCATTTAATCTTTTATTCTTTTTTATGATCTCATGCTGCCAATGTGAAAGGTGGGTCAGTGCTTAAACACTTGTAGTTTGCACCCATCAGTGCCAAAAAAGTAATTGCTGTCTGATCATTTACTTGAGTAAAGTGCCATGCAAATCAATTACCTATAAATGACTGGCTAGGTCAAGTGTTGTCTCTATACTGTTTAATATTCCAATCATGAGATGAGATTATAAAATAAAACAGCAAGGTGAGAGGAATGTGTAATGGAACAGCTGAAAAGGCGTTTTGACCATACATCCACAACTACTGTACAGTGATCCTTTGGCATCATGCTGAGGCACTAGATAATGATTGAAATGGCATTCCTGTGAGAACTCACCAGTCTCGAATCTGGTTCTCTGGGGGCTCCAGGCAGCTGCTGTAGCTACTCTGCCAGTAGGGAGTCACTCACAGACCTAATCATACCAGCCCTTTGGCTCCTGGTTGGCTAACCCAGCTCTGCACTGGGGCAGCCTGTCTGTCTGAAAATACCCGATGTATCAGAATGCCAAGGTGGCACCCAGGACACGGTCTTGGGGCGATGAGTTGCACAGCTAACTAGTCTTAATTTTAGGGCATATTTATACATCACATCGTTGCTGGATTCACATTTATGGTAGCACTTATTTTCAGCTAACTAAGGTAAAACTTTTATCCAATCAGCTTCTTAGCATACATTTCACCTTTCCCCTAATTTTGCCTGCTAGCCTAAAAGTAACTATACGCTTGACCTCTCCTCTACTTCTGCTTACCAGTCTGACTACTCCTTCCTCACTTCTTCCTTCTGACGTGATGTGAGACTAACAATGGGTGTTTTCAGACGTTACAGGGCCGCTTGGCCCCGTACCGAAAACAACTCTTTCATTCCCCGCCGGGGTCACCCCGTCACGCCATATCAGACGTGCCGGGGGATCCCGGCGGGGAATCTGGGAGGGGGCGGGGCCGTGCGGCGCAACGTGTGGCCGCACGGCCCCACCCCCTCCACGCACCCCGCCGCCCGCCCTCCAGGGAGACGGGCGGGCAGCGGGGCCACTACGGCCGCTGCGTCAGGCCAGATGTGCCATGGCCCGGGATCCTGCCGGGAATCCCGGGCCGTGGCAACCGGCCAGACGTTACTTTTTTTTGGTCCCCGCTGGGGATCTTTTTGACCACGCTTCCCGGGACATTCCCCCGGCTAGCCCGGGAAGCGTGGTTCAAATTGACCCCATGCGGGTATTGACCGTGGCGAACAT
>QEPC01014088.1:1997951-2013023 GCA_003113815.1 Sphenodon punctatus | reverse complement strand
GACCATCCTAACTGGTCCCTTCCCCTTCTGGAGGGGGCGCGCTAGAAGACCGGCCTGAAGGAGATAATGGTCCGTCCACGACAAGGGCACCGCTGTAACCTCCCCCACAACCGGACCCCCTGCCTCAAGGCCAGAGCCGAAGATCAGGTCGAGGGTATGTCCCCCCACGTGGGTCGGGCAGATCACTTCCTGGGACAAGTTCATGGTTGCCATGGTGGCCATGAATTCCCGCTCCGCCCCAACAAGGCCGGCATTGGCGTGGACGTTGAAATCCCCCAGAACCAAAGTCCTGGGGGAGCCCAACACCACCTCCGAGGCCAGCTCCACTAGAGCTGTATTGTGTTGTACTATTGACACTCTTGTAGCTAATGTCTTTGTATGACTTTCTATTGTCTTCTTTTGGGGGGAAAATCACTAAGTATCAGGTTCTATATTTGATGTCCCACAAAATGTTGTGCAGTTGTATGAATACTAATTATCTCCTCCTGCCTTGGAGAACTATTTTGTCTTCTCTTTTGACAGGTTATTCAGCATAAAGAAGACAGACTTTATGTTTACTATCAGAACTGTCAAAGACAATAAGACACACAAAGAATGGTAGCAGGAGGTGAAAAATCTATCTGCTACATAAGGTGTTAGTCTCTCTGGCCATCCTGCTGTGAACACTACACCAGAGCTCACGAGGGTGCTTTGCAGAACTACACGTGGTTGCCACATGCCTGTGTTAGGGGAATTATCAGCTGGGAATCTCAAGAGTTTTTACAGCTATCATGCATCACTACAGCACCATGGCAAGCAGTGGGTAACGAGTGGGTAATACATGGGGAGGTGCTTGTCTGAACACCCACTGTGTCTTTCCATTGGCCAGAACAATGGGTCTTGATCTTTTCAATAGTGATGATAATACAAAGATCAGAAATAAAAATCTCAGCAAGGGCCAGAGTTCTATTAATACAACATTAGTGTCAGTGACATTCTTCAGTGTCTATCACTGTCAGAGTTTGGCATTGGTAGGTCTAGAATGCAAGTTTCCTAGCCAGACACAAGGGCTCTGGAGCAACCCAAGTTCTGCACTTTTCTCAGGGACTTCTCAACCCTTACCCTGATTGGCTGAAGAGCTGTGCCTCAGGATTGGCTAGAAGGACCTATTAATACTTTGTAGGTCAGGGGCCAGTCTTTAGTACTTGCTTCTACAAACCTCGCTTTCACCTGCTGCTTGCCTGGCTTTTGGCATTTGCTATGGACTTGACCACACTTTTGACTCAGTCTTTTGGACTTGACCCCTGAGCCAGGGCACCAGTGCCAGACCACTTATGCCCATGCCCAAGACTGGGCTCCTGTCAGTCTCAAGGCTACAAGAAATGCCCTAATATCCTAAACTGCCAAAGAAAAGAAATAGACACAAGTGCTTGTGGTCCTACTGCTTCTAAGGAAACTTTTATGGAGATCCATCATTAATGAAATACACATTCTAATTCATCTGCAGATGTAATTGAAAAAAATCCATGTATCAACAGCATTGTTAAAATAATATTTCATGTCATGCTAGCAGGGGGCAACTCTATATTTAGGAGACACATATAAATAAGCTTGTTTATTCAGAGTGTTGTATAGAAGACATCCCTTTTCCTTTTAAGGAGATTTGTTAATGGATACACTTGGCAATCAAGTTGCACTAAATCACTAGCTCTTGTACTGAGTGAATTCTCCCCCAGACAGTTACTGTATATTAGCTCATAGAATCTATCCCAATGTTGTTATGGGGGTTTTGTGTGTATGGCTGCTTGGTGATGTACTGAAGTTGCTTATTGTAGTGTGGGACTATTCCAAGGGTGGGGGACCTTTGCGGGAGCTATTTTATGCAATTTTACAATGGCCAATGGGGCACAGCAAAAATATGAAGACAAGTAGAACTATGGGTATTTTCAAATGTGACACTACCACGGGTGGCCATGCTTACTCTGGCATGGCCACCCATGGTGGTGTCACGTTTGTTCCTGCCCGCCAGATGTTAACTGCAGGTGGCAACAAACTTACCCCAGACCATAGCAGGATTATCTCCGGGTTGTGCGCTGGGCTCCCTGCCAGACTGCACATCCCGGAGTTAGCTTTGCCACGGTCTGGGGAAACCTACCCTGGACTGTGGTATAGCGGGCCGTTGCATCTGATGGTCCACTCTACCTCATTCCAGCTGGTGGCCGGAGCTTTTCCGGGTGGGTGCAATGGCCTCCTAGACCACCACTCCCACCTGTTGGGATGGGGGACGGGCCACGTTGAGCAACGCAGGGGTTGGGGCTGCACGGACCATGTCCACACGTCCCCCTGCCGTCTCCCTGCCCCTTCCTCAGCTCCAACTACCATCACTTTTGTTCAACTGTTGTGAAATCATTTTGGTCCAACAAAGATGCCAATTTCTTTGCTACAATGTAGCAAAAGCAAGAGTGGTTCTTTTAACATAAATATGCCAGAACAGGCATTGAATGTTATTGTAACCTATTCTTTGCTGAAATATAACCAAAACACACTGGATATAGAATCATGATATTGTAACTGAATGAAACTTTTGTGTAAGCCACTGTGTTCATTTAAGAATACATAGAATGTTAAGTTAGGTAAGATATTAGTTTGGTTTTTACTGTTAAGAGCATGTAGGATGTTGTAAGGTAATTAATACATTAGTTAGCATATGCATTGATTCACTGACTTAGATAAGGAACAAATGTGTGAGGAGTAAACGGTCAAACAGTCAGAGAGGAAGTAAATTACAGGATAGTTTGTGAACTGGTGTGAAGGAGGCAATATTCCTGTCTATTTGGTGCCTGAGAAAAAGCAGAGACCTTGCGTTCTCAAAGCAAATCTGAATAGTTTATAACTCACAGGGACAGCGGGAAGGTCAGAGGGCTGATAACAGAACCAAACGGTACCAGAAAACATAGATGACTTGGTCAGACAATAAGGCGCCTCCAAGACGGGGGGGAACTATGGGGTGCCCAGGGCCAGGAGTCAGGCCCTCCCTTTGGAAGGAGGAGGGGTAGGACCCTTTTGGTCAGGGCAACCTCTAAGCCAATGACCAAGCAGCAGGTACCCCAGATGTAAGCAACCAATAAGAATGCTCCACAGGTTAGCACTGACAACCCCGCACCCTGGATAATCATAAGGCAGTCACTGGATAAAAGGCCAGTCCCTAGACAGAGAAGTTGCCTCTCACAGTACCTGATTCGCTAGCTCTTTGAGTGCCGACAGGATCGGTGGGGGGCCCACTTTGGAACTTCTCCATAGGAAATTCTGCAAGTTGCTTCACAGCTAGACTTCCTCTCTCCAGGCTTTGGGCCACCGCACTGCCCTCCTTCTGAGACCAGACCTGAGACCTCTGATGCGTAAGAATACATGCTTTCTATGTGTTTTAAGTAGTTAAGAGTAGGTGAAGGATTATATGTTAAAGGTGCAAATGCTTCAGTTACAATTGGTATGTTAAATTGTCTTGCTCATTTGAATAAAAGATCTATTTGATTGAACAAAGAGTCATTATTAGAAACAGCAGAGGAGTAATTCCCCACCCTCTCAACAGTAGTATTTTCACTTGGTCCCGATAGAGTTTAAAAGGGAAATCTGCCTCACCAGGGTGCAGAAAAGCAGCTGAAGCCCCTTTTAGAAGAGGCCTGCTTCACCAGAGTGCAGAAAGGCAGAGGACCCCTTTTATTTCTTTTCAGTGGTGGAGAATGCAGGCCTGATCCTGCCCATGGTGAGGGCTCTCACCATGCGCAGGATTAAAGCATGGCAGCTCCTTGAGCTGTCACGTATGAAAATAATACCCTACATTCCCTCAAATTCTCAAGTTTCATATGTGTATCTAATCCACAGACTGAGTTATTTCAGTGCCAAAGTAGAAGCACTAACTGGAGCCAGCAGTGAGAAGATACTTGCGGGGCATGGGTGAGGGGATGCAGCAGAGCCAAAATAATATTTTCGCTGAATTCACCCTATTTGATTTGGGTTCAACAAAGCCAGTATTAATCTCTATTCATTTCTGTTTCATCGTATCTGTTTAATTTGTCCCAGTTTGGTTTTTCATTTATTTCAGTATTACAGTTATTTTGGTTCTGTCAGTATTACAGTTATTTTGGTATTTTGATTACTTCATTTCGGCACTTTTAGCACTATTGAGTATGTGCAATAGCTGAAAAAAAGTAACCAAAATACTGAAATTGCCAAAATAACCAATCACACCCCCCCCACCCACCCCCCACACAAAAGGCTAACCAAACTGGAATATCCAAATAAGCAGATTGCAAATATTCATTTTGACTGAAGATGTCACTTGGAAAGTGTTTCAGAGTCTGCATTGGTGCCAATACTTTTCAGACTCAATTCAAGGTGCTGGTTTTGATCTAAAAATCCATAAATGACTCTGGCCTCACATATCTGGAAGACCACATCCTCCCTCATGTCATATTGGAGCCTTTGAAGTCTGCCGGGAGTACCCTCTTGGGTATACCTGTCAAAAGTCGGCTAGGAAGAACATGACTGCAGGGTCAGGGGTGGGATTGATACCTAACCCTAAGGCAGTTGCAGAGAGTGTCACCTGGTGGAGGGCGTTTAGAGGTCACAGAGGAACAGGCTCAGGGTATGGGTACTGATCTGCAGTATTGCAGACAGGTTGGAGAGGCTTGAACCAGGCTGGTTCTCTCAGGCTGGAACAAGGTAGCACAGTGCAGGTAACAGGAAACCCCAAGGCCAGGCGTGGATGAGTGGTTGCGGTGTAGTGGCTAGGAAGGCTGCAGGCACTGGCAACTTTGGCAAGGTGAAATACTTCCAGATCTAAGGAAGCAGGCATGGAGGGTTCCAAGGGTAAGACCCAAGCATAAGAACATAAGAAACTCCATACTGGGTTAGACCAATGGTCCGTCGACCCCAGCCTGTCTCCAACAGTGGCCAGTCTCAGTCACTTGGAAGAAGTACTCAACAGGTCACAATGGGGCAATCTGTTCCTTGTTGTTCACTCTCAGCTCCCAACAGTAAGGCTGTTTACCCATGTTACAGGAGGAGGGGAACTTATGTGAGGCAAAATCAGAGCAGGGAAACTTGGGTGAAGCTCCACTCATGGGTGCAGGGGGCAAAAACATCATTAGGTGATTCTCATGGCAATTTCACTCATGGAGGAGAAGGATCAAAATCCAGCCCTGACATCCATGAGTGAAATCACCATGAGCATCTCCTGATGACATTTCTGATGAGCAGGGCTTCATGTGAGTTTCCCCGCCATGATTTTGTCTTACATTAATTCCCCCCTCCCATATAATGTGAACAAGCAGCCTACGAGGTCACGTCCCCCAAACCTAACTGGCTAATAGCTGCTAATGGACCTAACCTCCAGAAACTTACCCAACCCTTTCTTAAACCCATTTATACTCCTGGGCTTGACCACATCTTCTGGCAACCAATTCCACAACTTAATTGAGCATTGAGTGAAAAAATACTTTCCTTTATTTGCATTAAATTTGCTACCTGTTCGTTTCAGGGAGTGTCCCCTAGCTCTAGTACTATTTGAGAGGGTAATTAACCATTCCCTATTAACTTGTTCCACACCATTCATGATTTTATAAACTTCTATCATATCCCCTCTCAGTCATCTCTTCTCCAAGCTGAAGAGCCCCAACCTACCCAGCCTCTCTTCATAGGGGAGCTGTTCCATACCCTTTATCATTTTTGTTTCCCTTCTCTGTATCTTTTCTATTTCTACTATATATTTTTTGAGATGGGGCAACCAGAACTGCACACAATATTCAAGGTGTGGTCGCGCCATCGATTTATATAGTGGCATTATGATATTTTTATTCTCTATCCCCTTATGAATAATTCCTAACATTGTTTGCTTTTTTGATGGCCGCTGCACACTGAGCTGAGGATTTCAATGTATTGTCCACAATGACTCCATGGTCCTTTTCCTGAGTGGTAACTCCTCATTTACAACCCAGCATTGTGTACATATAGTTTGGATTTTTTTTCCCTATGTACATCACTTTGGACTTGTCCATATTAAATTTCATCTGCCATTTTCATGCCCAATCACCCAGTGTCATAAGATCTTCCTGCAATTTTTCACAGTCCACTTGTGTTTTAACTATCTTGAATAACTTTGTCATATCTGCAAATTTGATCATCTCACTCCCCTTTCCATATTATTAATGAATGATGATAGTCACTGGGTGACTATACCATCTGCCCATCAATTTCATACAACAAGGGCATGGAGCATGACATTTTTGGTGGCTTTTCCACAATTATGGAACTCCATCCCTCGGATGTTCATCTGAGCCTGATCTGGAGGCTATGTACAACCTTTTTATTTGGTCAGGCTTTTGGCAAGCAGCAATAGGGTTTGGAGGTGGGAGGTTTGGGTATTTTATGTGTTTCAACCCACCCTGAGCCCTTGGGATAGGGAAGGATAATTTAAATAAATAATTAAGTAATAGATTTGGAGGACCACCTGAAAATGCAAAGAATAGGCATGGGAGAGAAGGGTCTGAATTACGGATCTGTCTTATGGATCCACCCCCTTGCCATGAGCACACACTCTCATCTCTGCTGCCTCCCCCCGAGCATGCTTATTGAGGACAAGGGCACCAGCAGAATTACATATATGGGGGGGGGAGGGGGGCAAGGAGCATGGAAGAGCCTCTTTGCTCATTTCAGAGTGTTGTGATGTCATAATGCTCAGAACAGCAATGCGGTCACATCAGAAACGTACAGGGTGAAGGCAGACCATGCCCTCTTTCTGAGCACTGTGAGTCACAACATGCAGCAATAGCAGGGTCAGACAGGAGCCGAGGGAGGGTGTGTGAAACTACACCCCCCACACCCTTGCATCTCCCAATAGTCATGGTGGGGGTGGGGGGAGTGGGGTGGATCTGTAGCTGGAGTCACAGATTGGAAAGCCTTATTTGGACCATAACTTTGAGACTCTAGTCTCCACCCTTTGGCTATACAGAGCTTGCCAAGTGTTCAGACTTATTTTTGTTTGACCTGTTCTGGTTATTAACCTTATCTGCTCACTTGACTGATAACTGGAAAGAGTTGATATACATTTTCTTCATGATTACTCTATTGGACAAACCAATGAATACTCTAAACTCAATTTGACACCCTGTTTGGATTATGATTTTCTCAGTAATTGGCTTTGGGCCTCTTAAATATCACTGTTTTAATATTTCACTTAAATGTATTTTCGTAAAATCTAGTACACTATTGAGGGATAGAAAGAGTTAACTGTGACTTAGCCAAATTAGCCTCACATAAAGTTTACCTGATTAGTGTTACATAATTCTATAGAAAATCAGCGGGGAATGACTAATCCAATTTAAAATACTGTTGGGTGGTTGGTTTTACTTTGATAAATTGAAGCTTTAGGGAAGATGAGAAAATGTGACACCTAAGAATTCTGTTAAATATCAAGCTGAGTGGGTGGAACACAAACTTTAAATTCAGCTCATCAGTAAAGAAACCATTTATGTTTTCTTTTAGCTTATTAGTAGATAATTGTATTTCTAATATAGTGCCCACCAGACCCATTCAGACTCAGAGCTCCATTGTGCTAGATGCTGCACAAACAGAATTGGTCCATGTGCCAGAGATATTGCAATCCAATTACACACAGCAGTGACAAGAATATTTATCACCCAAATTGCATTCATCAGCTGTCGCTACAAGTCAAAGCTGGCATTCAGGACATAGCAGCCTGATAGGGATGGGCAAACAGAACGGAGTTTGGAAATTCGGTTTGGTTCGGTTCAGTTTGAAATTTGAGTTCGGAAATTCGGTTCGGTTCAGTTTGGTTTGAAATTCGAGTTCGGTTCGGAAGTTCAGTTGGGTCGACCGAACAGACTGAGTTCGGTTGAATTCCGAACTTCCGAACCAAGTTCGGCCATTCAAAACCAGGTTTTTTTATGTGTGTTGCCACTAGGGATGGGAGAACAGAGTTCGGAAGTTCGGTTTGGTTTGAAATTCAAGTTTGGTTCGGAAGTTCGGTCTGGTCAACCAAACAGACCGAGTTCGGTCCGAACTCCGAACATCCAAACCGCATTTGCCCATCCCTACAGCCTGAGTTGTTCTGGGCACAGGATAGGAGACACATGTGCATGTGTGTATACACACACACCTTTAAGAACATAAGAAGTGCCATACTGGGTTAGACCAATGGTCCATCAAGCCCAGCATCCTGTCCCCGACAGTGGCCAATCACGGTGGCTTGGGAGAAGCATCCAACAGGTCACAATGGGGGATCCATTTCCTGTTGTTTTCCTCCATCTCCCATCATGTTCCCTGATCCTGTCTGGCTAATAGCTGCTAATGGACCTATCTTCCAGAAACTTGTCCAAACCTCTTTTAAACTCAGCTATAGTACTGGCCCTTACCACAGTCTTTGGCAGTAGTAAGCCATAGACAGGGACCGCGTCCATCTCATTGTTCTTTTAAGCGCCAGGTACACAGCTGGTGCTATACAAGTGTTAATACTACTACTACTACTACTACTACTAATACTAATACTAATAATAATAATAATAATAATAATAATAATAATAATAATAATTAATAGATTCCACAACCCAATTATATGCTGAGTGAATATTTGGGGTGTAATGGGCCAAATGTTCAGCTGGTATAAACTAGCATAGCTTCATTAGAGGCAAGAGGAAAATATTCATACCTCCTAACATTTTGAGTTGACAAACAGGGACAAGCCCTGCCCCTTAGCCAATAAGCTCCACTCCCCTCATGCACTCACACATACACACACACACAATGTTCCAAGCACATAAAGAGGGCAAAATTCTCTCCTGCTATCATCCCATGGCCAATTTCAGACATGGCCCCCCGTGCATATTTGGGCTGGGGGTGTTTGGGGGGAATACGCAGCCTAAATATGCACAGGGATCAGCCAGTCTGAAAGGCCCCTCTCCCACATAGCTTTGTGGGAAGAGACGCACAGGGATGCAGAGCAGAAAATCGAGCTCTGCATCCCTGCGTGTCTCTGCTGGCAAAGTCGCGCAGGGGGGCCTTTCAGACCAGCCGATCTCCACGCATATTCAGGCTGAGCATTCCCCCCCGCAGACCAAATATGTGTGGATGGGGGGGGAGCATGTCTGAAAGTGGCCCTAGTTTCTTATCATTCTGTTACCTCCCCATTATCCTGGGAAAGGGGTGCCTGAGGTTTGAAGGCCAGTCTCTCTCTCTCTCTCTCTCTCTCTCTCTCTGGGTAACTTCAGACATTATGTTACCACAGTCAACCATGGTGAACCCCCCCATGGTGGCCGCAGTACCATAACGTCTGTTGGGCCCAAAAGGGATTCCCGCCAGATGTTCACCCCTGGCAGGAATCTCTTTGACCACACTTCCAGCCATCCGGCTGCCCGGAGCTCCAGAAGCATGGTCAAAGAGATTCCCGCCGGAGGTGAACTCCCGGCAGGAATCTCTTTTAGGCCCAACAGACATTACAGTACCACGGCCGCCACTGTGGGGTTCACCGTTGTTGACCATGGTAACATTACGTCTGTTACTGTCCCATGGTCCGGAATCAGTGGATGGTACTGGCTATTACCGCCGCCGATTCTGGGCCATGGCCAAGACCCTGGGGGTGGTGGGCGCTGTGGCTGGATTGGCCACTGTGCCCACCTGTCTCCCAGAGGGAGGGCAGTGGGGGAGTGTTGGGGGCGGGGCTGTGTGGTCGCACATTGCGCCATGCAGACTTGACCCCTCCCTCAATCCCCCTCTGGAATCAGCCAGCACGTCTGTTGACAGGCTGGCCGGATTCCGGAGGGGGATGAAAAGGTGATTCTATGCCATGGCCAAAGGGAGGCCCGGCACATCTGAAATCACCCTCTCTATCTCAGAGAAACATTGACACCCCCACCCTGAAAAGGGGGCAGTGGGATTCAGCACCCAAAGAGGGACTGTCCTGCATAACTAGGAACTGTTGAGAGGAATGAAGGCTGATTTATACTTGCTCAAGCTGATCCAATAGTTTGAGAGATGAGAGGCTGGGAAGGACCAGAGTCATGACCTTCTCTTCACCCCAAGACACCTTTGTCCTCCAAAGTGAGCATCTGTTTATGATTGGCCTGTGCACAAAGTACTCTTGGGGCCCCTTTATGATGTGACCACATCCCTTTTCAGAGCATTATGATGCCACACGATGCTTGGAAAGGGGCAAAGTGGGTCAAAGCGGCTTTCCCATGTCTTCTGTCTTCTAACATCCATGCACTGTGGTAGCACTACTGCTCAACATCATGAATATACACCATGTGCCCCTCTCCTTTGTCATCACTCCCCTTGCCCATTTTAGGTTGTAGTTCTAAGCCCCTCCAGGAAGAGACCTGTTCCTTTTCACAACTGTACAGTGCCAGGCATATTGCTGCTGTCACTATATAGATAATGCCAGCCAGAAACCTCTGGTGTAAGAAAATAGTTAAGGTTTGAATAATAGGGCCGGGACAACCGGATCTTCCGGTATCTGATCATGTCGGTACTGGATGTACCGGCATTATCGGATTCAACCCGGTAATCCGGCCCGGTTACCGGATTCCGGGTACCGGATTTTTTTTTACATTGCGGCCATTTAAATGAATGGCCACAATGTAAAAACCCCACCAAAAACCTGCATTTCCCTCCCCGAGTCCAGGCTGTGCAGGTGGAAGGGGGGACACCCCCCACCCACCCTGCCCAGCCTGGATTTTTTAAAAAAATTCCCCTAAGTGACTCTCCACCAGCAACCCAGAGCCAGCCCAGCATCAGCAGCCGTCCCAGCCGCAGCCGGTAAGTATTAGACCTGTACTGTATGATCCCTTGGGGGGTTAACACCCCCCTCCCAGGGATAACCCTACTTCCAACAAGTTCCCACCGGGATCCTACCTTCCAGTTCAGATCCGGGTGGCGGCGGTGGTCCGGAGGCCTCAGCGTCGGCTGTGGCTGCCGGCTTCAGACGCTAGTAGGCCTTCTGGGGAAATCCGGAAGTTCTCTGGAAGGCCTACAGCATCTGAAGCCAGCAGCCACAGCCGGCGCTGAGGCCACCGGACCACCGCCACCACACAGAGCTGAACTGGAAGGTAGGATCCCGGTGGGAACTTGTTGGAAGTAGGGTGATCCCTGGGGTGGGGTGGGTGTTAAACCCCCCCCAGGGATCATACAGTACAGGTCTAATACTTATTGGCTGCTGCTGGGACGGCCGCTGGCTGGGCTGGTTCTGGGCTGCCAGCGGAGAGTCACTTAGGGGAATTTTTTTTTGTAAATCCAGGCTGGGCAGGGTGGGTGGGGGGTGTCCCCCCTTCCTCCCGCACAGCCTGGGAGGGGGAGGGGGGAGGAATTTTTTTATTCCATTGATTTCAATGGGGACAGTGCCCCATTGAAATCAATGGAATAAATCCAGTACCTGTATACCGGATTTAATCCGGGAATCCAGTTTTTTGAAAACCGGTATCCGGTAAATCCGGTAGCCGGTAATTGCCCTGGAGTCCCACCTCTATCGAATAATGTTTTCCAACAAAACCTTTTGAGGGGGAAACAAAATTTACAAGCAAAGCCTTTTACTAAACAAAACCTTTTGTGGGATGGAACAGTATATTCACAAACAAAATTGTTCACCCAACAAAACCTCTGGACTGACACAAATTAATGAAGAATACAACCACCAGAAACAACCATAACCCAAAGAGCATGGGAATTGAAGTTTTGGCTCAAAACACTAGGGATGGGTGAACAGATCACAGTTTGGGTTCGGCCGTTCAGTTCGGGTGCGTTCAGTTCGTCCGTTCGGATTGTTCGCCAGGTTCAGAAAAAATATCGTAAGAGCACGAGCGTGGCGGAAACCGGAAATTCGAGTGCATGTGGAGCTGTGTGGTGAGTGAGTGTATGTTTGCCTGGGTGGCTGTTCAGTATGTGTGTTTTGGCTGTGTTTGGGTGTGCTGCTGTTGTTGTGGTTGGTGAGTGTTGGTGTGTGTTGTGGGTGACTGACTGTGTTTGTTTTTGGGTGTGTGTGATTAAAAAAAAAAAATGAAGAAAGTTGTGATGTTTCTTCCCCGGCTGGGGGACAACTTTTTTTTTTACTTTGAGGACAAGAAAGGCGCTATCTGTTAGAGCGAGCTCACTCGCATGCGGGTGGGTGTGGGGGGGGGGGCATCAGTCAGGCACAAACAGTGGGCATCAGCGGGTGGCAGCGGACACCCCCACCCAAACGTGCCAGGCTAGCAAGGGTCTCCACTCTCCAGTTGCCATCCCATTTCCTACGCACCCCCTAATAAAGGCAGGGTCTTTCCTCCAGCCAGGGTCACATCTCCTGTTGCCATAACTATCACCCCAAGGAGGACAGGATTTGCACGTGCCAGCCAGGGCCTTCCTAGTTGCAATCCCAAGCACCCCAAGGAGGGCAGGATTTGCACATGCCAGCCAGGGTCTTTCCATTTGCCATCCCTACCATCCTCTAGCACCCCAAGGAGGGCAGGATTTGGATGTGTCAGCAAGGGTCTTTCTAGTTGCCATCCCTAGTGCCCCAAGGAGGGCAGGATTTGCACGTGCCAGCCAGGGTCACCACCTCCCATCACCATCCCTAGCACCCCAAGGAGGGCAGGATTTGCACGTACCAGCCAGGGCCTTCTAATTGCAATCCCAAGCACCCCAAGGAGGGCAGGATTTGCACGTGCCAACCAGCCAGGGTCTCTCCATTGCCATCCCAAGCAGCACACCAGGGAGCACAGGATTTGCACGTGCCAGTCAGGGGCTTTCTAGTTGCAATCCCTAGCAACCCCGGGAGGGCAGCATTAGCACGTGCTTTCTAGTTGCAATCCCTAGCACCCCAAGGAGGGAGGAGTAGAGGCATCATCATAAATGCATGATATTACTTTGGTGTTCTTAATGTGTTCCCATTTCAGAGAGGGATTGGATGCTGGCCCCAGCGCTGCTGCCAGGGCCAGTCCAAGGACTTGGAGGACCCCTAGGCAGAGGCCGCTCCCATGGCCAGTGACACCCCCAGACATCCAGCGCCGGACGTCGGATGTCTGGAGGTTCTACAACAAGGGCGACGGAATCGCCACATGCAAGGGGACTGGAACAACAGGGAATTAATTTCCCTATGACCTGTTAGGAATGGAAATCCCCTGCAGAGAGAGATTGGATGGCCACCCAGTCCACGCACTTGTGGAGACAGAATGCAGGCAGGGCTTGACAGACCATTGGTCTGACACAGTATGGCACTTATGTTCCTATCTTTTTCTGCTCTTTTTAGTGCTGCAAGAAAGTTTTCCACCAGCAGAGGGAGGGGACCACATCGGGGCTCATCAACCACATAGAGCAGATCCATGGCCTGAGAGTGAGGCGGCAGGGTGAGGAGTCCGGAGTGGCAGCCATGGAGCCTCAGCGCCAGAAGAAGGGGGGAAGACAACCCATAAATGGCAGCATATATGCTCTCCCCCCCTCCAACCCTGATGTGGAGACCCCCGGGCCCTCGGAGGATGCAGAGGCCAAGGCCCTTCAGGCCAACTTGCAGCGGCCCACCCAGGACTTTGTGGCAGAGGTCCAGCAGTCTGTTGCCACTATGGAGAACCGCCTGGTGGAGCAGCTGCAGGCGGTCCAGGTGGAGCGGAAGAAGGTGGAGGCATACGAGCTGTATGTTTCTGTCGAGTTGGACCGTGTGCAAATGTACCACCAGGCAGTCTCCAGGTGGCATACGGATGTGGCAGAGGCCATGCAGTTTTCCATGAACCACGGCTTTGTGCTGGAGGAGTCCCAGGGGCCGGCCCTCAGCCCTGTGATGCCCCACAATGGCTGTTGCCTTTCCCCCAATTCTCAGGGGACAGGTCCAGTGGCAGAGACTCTTAGTTTAACTAATAAGTTTCCTTTACATGTTTTCTTTTGTTTTTTAAAATGTTGTTGTGGTGGTGGTTGTTTTTTTCTTGTTGTTTAAATAGTTTTAATAAAAGTTGTTACATTTATTGTTATGAACTTTGTTTAACCTGTCCAATCTTTTATCCCTATGTGCTGAAGTTCTGACTGGCAGGTGGCAGAATCTCATACAGCTTGTCGATCCCTACCAGCAGCACCTGCCACCTCAGGTAATGTAGTTATTAACCCAAATATGTGCTGTGCCAGCAGCAGGGTCTCAACTATCAGAAAGCCCCCCAGGAGCTGCAGGGCTTGTGTCTGTGTGGGTGGGTGTGGCAGAGAGAAAGAGAGACAGGCTCCTTGGCAGTGGGAGATAGTGGTCAGAGGGGCTTTTAGTTTCAGCAGCTTCAGCAGGCATCCATGGGTGGGTGCAGAGGAGTAGGGTTTGGGGAGGAGGGGGGCAGACTGGCATGTGGGCACCGGGCTTCTGGATGCAGTGGAATGGAATGAAGCAACCAGTGACTGGAATGATGGTCCCAGAATCTCATTGATGGTTCCTGGGATGGGCGGGCATAACTGAATCAGGGATAGTGGAATGACAACCTAAAGCCTATGGTGCACACTTCATTCGATCAGGTGATAGGTGGTAGCAGGGCATCAGGTACAGGGATGCACACAGGCAGGCAGGAAGGCAACATATAATACGTTGTGTGTTATATTCCATCTCATTACGGTAGGTTTGCTGTGTGCTAAATGTGGCCAATGGACATTAATGGGTACATGAGCACAGATGGGAGTTCTTCCTGGTTCTGGCAGGTGGCAGCCAGGATATACCTACCTCTCCCCCTCTAACCCCCATCTCCCTTGTTCTAGCTGGAAACCTCTCTCTCTCTCTCTCTCTCTCTCTCTCTCTGGCCAATGTGGCCATATAGTGCAGGTGACAGCATGGGTGGGATCGTGTCTGTCTCTCCTTCAAGCAGTGGGTGGACTTTCTCTCTCTCTCTCTTGGCAGCAACCTGGGTGGGCAGACAGGCACCTTGGCATGAGAGGCAGGAAGGCAGACTGAGGCAGACTTTGAGCTTGGCAGCAACCTGGGGTACAGAACACTTGACACAGACAGCATATAGGTCTGGCAGCAGCAGCTGTTTCTTTATGCCATGGCATCATGGCACAGAAAACATATAGGCCTGGCCTGGGGGCCATTGG
>QEPC01014088.1:1975187-1985273 GCA_003113815.1 Sphenodon punctatus | reverse complement strand
GGGGAAGCCCCGAGGGTTTGTTCATTCCCCTTCCCCCGTAGAATCTCCTGCCCCACGTCCCCACAGCACAGGCTAGAAATTCTGCGCTGGGGTAAGCGGGGCAGGAGATTCCACGGGGGGAGGGGAATTCCGCGGGAAATCTGCGAATCGCATACCCGCGTTTGGCTTGGGGCCCTGCCCTTAACTCCCTGATCGAGTGGGGGAGGAAGCTGGCTGGTTTCTTTAACGTGAAGGGCAGCGACCTCCTCTGGGGAAAGCAAGCCAAGCAAGACTCCCCAGTGCACCAGCTGGTGTAGGATGTGTCCACCCGGTTGAATTTGACCTTCTTGATGCTCGAGCAGCTTCTTCAGCAGAAAGTCGTCTTGCATCAGGTGCAACTGGTGACAGACAGAGGGAGAACCTCCAGGGTACGATGGGGCAGAATGGGAGATCCTGGCTTACACGGTCTTTGTCCTCAGACCGTTCCTGGCCGTGACTGAGACCATCAGCTCCTCCACAGCCTCCATTAGCCAGGTGACTCCTCTGGTCCAGAGTCTCCTGAGGAGGCTGGAGGAGATTCTCCAGGGATGGGATTGTGGCCCTCAGGGAAGGAATCTGGCAGATGAGGCGGTTGCCCTGGTGCAGCAGGTGAAGGCAGGACTGAAGCGGGCAGATACGTTTTGGCAACCATGCTGTACCCCAGGGTCAAGGGCAGCATGGCACACCAGACAGTGCTCTATGGGCACTAGAAGGGTGACCTGGTGGAGAGGGTCTGGCAGGCAGAGCGGGCTCTGGAGAATGTGTGGCAGCAGCAGCAGGACACCCCTGGGGATGGTGGGAGTGGAACAAGCCACCCCTTGCAGCTGGCATGGTCTTTCCCTGCCCAAGCCCTAGCAGTAGCAGCACCAGAGGCAGGCTGAGCAGCAGCAGCACCCCTATTGTGAGGAGCAGCAGATCGTATGTGCAAGGCACTGTGGCGAGCATGAGCTCATGCACATCAGGGCAGACAGCGTGGCTGAGGGCAGTGGTGGAGGTGGTAACAAAGGCCAGTTACTTGAGGGAATATGACAACGCCTCAGCAGCAGTGGAAAGCTACCTTGAGGAGGAGCCCTGCATAGAACCCAGCAGCAATCCCTTGGCCTACTGGGCCGGCAAGACCAACATGTGTCTGGCCCTATCCAATGTGGCCAAGGGTCTGTTGTCCTGCCCACCAATGAGTGTCCCCAATGATCAGGTATTCTCCATGGCGGGGGACATTGGCTCGCTGCACCGCCTGAGACTGGCGTCCAAGTTGGTGGAGCAGTTGCTGTTCCTAAAGGTGAACCTTCTGCTGCTGGGATTTCCCAGAGCTGCCCCTGGACATGGATTGATGGTGCAGTGGCACAAGCCATCCCATGCCAGGGGCAGTCTTGGGATGGGGCTGCTCCTTCATCTGGGCTGCTGCTGCTGCTGTTGAGGTGCTGTTACTCCCTCCCAATGCCCAGTGCCCACCTTGCCTCTCTCTCTCTCTCTCTCTCTCACTCACTAGACAGCCTCCTCTGGCCTATCTGACTGACCTCATGAAGCAGGGTGGCAATGCGAAGCTATAAGCCTCTCAGCCGGCCTCTAGCTAGACGATCTCTGCCCGCCTATCTGACTGACTCTCTCTCTCGTGCACACAGCACAGTCTTCGCCAGCCTATCTGAGTACCCTGCCAAGGTCCCAGCCTGCCTTCCCTACTGCCTCTCATGCCACGCTTCCTGTTGCCAAGATCAAAGCCTGCCTCAGTCTGCCTTCTGCTCATGTCACGCTGCCTGTCTGCCCGCCTGCCCACCCAGGTTTCCTAAATCAAAGCCTGCCTCGGTCTTCCTTCTGCTCATGCCACGCTGCCTGTCTGCCCGCCCGCCCACCCACCCACCCACCCAGGTGGCCTAGATCAAAGCCTGCCTCTGTCTGCCTTCCCATGCTCATGCCACACTGCCTGTCTGCCCGCCCTGTGGGCAAAGCTGAAGCCCTGCCCCAGCCTGCTTGTCTCTCATGCCAAGGTGCCTGTCTGCCTGCCCTGGCATCCCTGGGTGATGTGCCCCACTGGCCTGGCAATCCCACTGCTGCTGTCTGCTGGTCCATGGGTGCTCTGCCCTGGCAAATCCAAATGTGCCCATGCAATCCTACTGCTGCCGTCTGCTGCTGTATGGAAGCTCTTCCCTGGCAAATCCTACCATCATGACTCCATGGGTGCTGTACACAGGCAAATCCTGCTACTGCCGCCTCTGCTGTCTGTGCCACGGGTTCTGTGCCTGGGAAATCCAATGTCTGCTTCTGCTGCAAATGCTGCCTCTGCTGTCTGTGCCATGGGTTCTGCTGCTGGGCAAACCAATGTCCGCTGCTGCTGCCAATGCCACCTCTGCTGTCTGTGCCATGGGTTCTGTGCCCAGGTAATCTAATGTCTGCTGATGCTGCCATTGCCACCTCTGCAGTCTGTGCCACGGGTTCTGTGCCTGCGCATTCCAATGTCCGCTGCTGCTGCCAATGTCGCCTCTGCTGTCTGTGCCATGGGTTCTGTGCCCAGGAAAACCAATGTCCACTGCTGCTGCCAATGCCACCTCTTCTGTCTGTGCCATGGGTTCTGTGCCCAGGCAATCCAATATCCGCTCTCTGCTGCCAATGCCACCTCTGCTGCCTGTGCCACGGGTTCTGTGCCCCAACAATCCAATGTCTGCTGCTGCCAATTCCCCCTCTTCTGTCTGTGGCACGGGTTCTGTGCCTGGGCAATCCAATATCCGCTGCTTCTGCCAATGCTGCCTCTGCTGTCTATGCCACGGGTTCTGTGCCTGGGTGATCCAATGTCCGCTGCTGCTGCCAATGCCGCCTCTGCTGTCTGTGCCACAGGTTCTGTGCCCCAGCAACCCAATGTCCACTGCTGCTGCCTCTGCTGTGCCACAGGCACTGTGCCCCGGCAATCCAATGTCTGCTACTGGGTGGCCACACAATTCAAGTCTCAAGTTTAGTTTTATTGTTGGCCATTGGCCATGTCAAACAAGAAATAAGAATAAGTATAATAACAATAAGAACAATAACAGCATAAAATAAGCTATAAATATAGCTAGCAAGAACAACAAAAATTGACACACAAAAGCAAGAAACATTTAGAGCCAGCCTAACCCCTCCCAAAAGCAATTTTTGGCCCCTGAAAAAAACAGAGTAAATTAATATATCAGAAATGGGAAGTAAACATATTATCGGAAAGCCCGCACCATGCACCACGAAAATTGTGGAAAGCAGTCTGTTAGCTAAAGCTTCCAGTATTCATGATCGTAACCTCTTATGAGAACTGGTTCAGGATGCAAACATAAAGCAAGGGTATGCAAACCTGCACGTGACTGGCTTGAATGCCACTGAGCAGATGGCATAAAGAGGACACAATTCAGGCAAAAAAAGCCTTAGTAAGTTCAAGGGCTGTTAAAAGGACTTTAACACAGCAAACAAAGCCAGTACCCTAATCAAGCACACAAAATAAAGCAACGTTAGAATTGGCCTAGGCAACCTTCCCCCTATCCAAAGGTCAAGCAGAATTAACAGCAGTGAAATGAGAGTAAACACTAGTAGGAAGCATTATATTTAACAGCTTCGAACTTAAACTCCAGATAGCAATTCAAAGAAGGGAGGAAATTTCTAGCCTCTGTTTATAAAAAATTATACAGGCTCCAAAAGCAGTGACAGCCCTAGATCTAGGTGAGTCTCGCTCCCCCAATAAAAGAGTAGCCCGGGCGTTCTCTGGCAAGCCAACTGGCATTGAATGAATAAAGGAGCCAATATATTTAACCCTCAGGGAGTTATACTTGGGACAATATAACAAGATATGCTCATTGGGCTTCAGGACCACCATATCACAATGTGGGCAGAGTCTTTCTGCCCACGGAGTTTTCTTATATCTGCCTTGTAAGATGGCTGAGGGAAAAACATTACAGCGCAGAAGGGTTAGGGCTCTTCTCTGAGGTCAACTTGTCCATTTAATTAAATATTCTGGCGGAGGGGAATTAAAGTTGCTAAGGGCAATTTCAGGAGCGATATTCTGGGCAAGTAAGGCAGAGTTTTCTAGTTGTAATTCCTGATCGTAAACTCTCCTCTTAATAAAAGAAATGGCACCTAAAGAGCCCAAGGGGTGGAGAATTTCTTTTGCTAATCCCAACTTGTGTAAGTCCAGTTCGACTAGATCCATCCAACCGCCCTTCACCCTCTCATCAACAATAGAAGACAAGAGAGAAGAGGCCGGTGGAGGAAAGACTGCAACCTTCAACCAGAATTGGAAGATCAGTATTTGGGCCTGTGCCTTGATAGATCTCATGGCTGTTTCTGCACGCAGAATCGACTGGGGAACACACACTGGGAGGCCAAGAACTGAGCAGAGAAAGGTGTTCTGGACACACTCCAATTTCCCCAAATGGCCACTGCATATAGCTGCTGAGGGATTACTTTAGCTTTGAATAGTCGTAGGGCGGGCCAAACGAATTTGCCGCCCTGAGAATAAAAAAACCCTGATAATTGCTCTTGAGAATTTCTGTGCCTGGATCATGGCTACCTCATAATGTGGAGACAAGCCACAAGAAGCAGAAAGAATGACCCCCAGATATTTGAAAGATCGCACCTGCTCAATTGCAGCACCATCCCTATGCCAGGTAGCTTGACGAAAGGGGCGCCCTACAACCAGGACCTTGGTCTTGGAATGGTTAATTGACAAATTTTCCTGCTTGCAATAGAGTGCAAATCTCTGCATACTTTGGCATAAGCCGAACTGAGTTATTGAAAGAAGAGCTGTGTCATCGGCGTAGAGAAGGAGGGGTAACTTCCAAGCACCTAGCTTTGGAGCATGTAAATTATCCAAAGACATAAAGGGCGGCAAATCATTAAGAAAAAAATTGAAAAGAGCGGGAGCTAATATACAGCTCTTTTGAGGGACAAAGCTTTTGTAAGGGGACGGTTGGGGGCAACACAGACCAGTAATGAATTGTTATGGTGGAGTTTGACCATTAAGAATAACAGGCGACCATCAATAGAAGAGCCCTTAACTTTTAACCAAAGCCGCTCCCTATCAATAGTGTCAAAGGCTGCCCTTAAGTCACCAAAACAGCAAAACAAAGGGATTTTTGGAGAAGAAGAAGCATACTTGTTAAATAAGTGCTTAAGGATATTCACGTGGTCCAAGGTAGACTGTCCAGCTCTAAAACCCGCCTGTTCGGGATTAATAATGTTATTCGCAGCCAACCAATCTTGAGATTCACTAAGCAAAAATTTAGCATAAAGTTTCCCTACTACAGAGAGAAGGCTAATAGGTCTATAATTTGCTGGCTCCTGTGGGTCACACTTTTTGAAAATTGGCAGTACAAGGCTCTTCAGTCAAGATTCAGGGATCACCCCGTAAGAGTTGATTGCAGTAAAGAGAGGCACCAACAGGGAGGCCCACCAGGTGGGTTTGAGCGTTAAGAGCTCAGGGGAGATAAAATCTATCCCTGGGGCCTTGCCATTCTTGAGGGAAGAGATAAGCTCGAGAATCTCTGTAGGGGTGACCGAGGGCCATTCCTGAAATCTATCCGAAGGGGCCAGCTCAATTGTTGAAGGGGAGCTATTGGATTTTGCGAAGAGCCCTTCAAAATGTGACTGCCATTTGGTGTGGGAGGGCAAAACTTCTTCCACTGGTTTACTGTCCAAGTTGGCACACTCTATAAGCACCCAGAATTTGCAGCTATCATTTGTTAATAAGGCCTGATGGACTAATTCCCATCTAGATACGTAGAAATCATATTTTTTCCCCTTTATCAGGAATTTATATGAGTTCCGGTGCCTAACCACTGCAAGACTATTCGCTCTTGAAGGTTGTCATTTCAGTACCCTAACGGATTTCCGGAGAGCTTTCCTTGCCAGACAGCATTCGCTATCAAACCAACTAGGGACACAGGCAGGTTTGGAATAAGAGGGCTTATTGAAAGACAGAATTGGAGTAAGCAACTCAATCAGGATTTTGAAAGACTTTATGGATACTTGAGAGGCACTAGAGTTGGAATTACAAATATCCAAGACAAGCTTGGACTCAGTGAATGCCAGGCAAGTCTCTTCAGGGCAGGAGACCATTTTACTCGAGTGTGGCACACATGATGGCTATAAGTAAGGGAGACATTTGAAAGCGAGAGGGATCTTCTGCTAGCTGGAAAAAAGTCCCTGACCCAAAGTACTAAAGGACAATGGTCAGTTTCAGTAGATGTTAACACTCTTAAGTCAAAGCCATCTGAAAGAAATACGTCAGGGATAAAAAAAATAATCTATCACGCTTGCCCCTAATGAAGAAATAAAGGTGAAATGGCCTTCAGTGTTGCCCAGGAGTAATCCATTCAAGATTAATAAATCAAGGTCCTGTTGGAGTTGGTATAATTTGGGGGCCCTAGCACATGTTGTTCTATCCCTGGAGACTCGCATGTTGTTAAATGGGGGAATAAACTTTAATCCAGGTCAAAGAAAGGATAATTCACAGAAGGGTTTCCAGTTCGTGTGTTCAAGTCCCCGCCCACAACCAACAAGACCTCTGGGAATTTGGAATAAGCTCCCTGAATGGCCCCCTTAACAAACTGCCAAATCGCCTCAACATAATATAGAGAGGAAGATGGAGGTACATACAAGTTTGTCAGTAATAAATTCTTGCCTGGCTGTAGACGGCAATGCCATAAGGCAAACTGGGAACCAAAAGACTCCAAGAGACTAACTTTGGAGCATAAGGATTTACGAATTAATAGGGCTAGACCCCCCACTCAATCTGCCTTTTGCCTTGAGAGATACTGCGTGCAGTACATACGAATCAAAACCTGGATACACAATAGTTTCATCAGACCATGTTTCTTGCAACAAAAACATGTCACCAGCATAGGAGAGGGATTTAAGATCCAAATTCCCGCGACGCTGTTTCCAGGCGGAAATATTCCAGCTCACAGTTCTCAGAGCACCAGATCCCTCCATCCTGAGTCAATCCGTAGAAGGTGGAATATCGATGGAGGAGTTAAGAACCTGGGTACCACCCAGAGGACGAGTAGCTGGTCTACGCTGGTCAGGGCCCAGAGAATACATGGGGATATCCTGGCTAGTTGGGGAGCTACCTCAAGGCACCCAGGGGGACTGGCTAACCCAGTTGGACAAACTGGATATACTTTTGACTGCTTTAAACTTAACCCTGCATCCAGCACTAAAGGAAAATGGGCTTGGGGCAAGTCAAGGGTGCCAGGCAGGGAAGCTAAATCACTAGTACCTTTGAGCAATACTGGGTACTCACTCAGGGTACATGCTGGCACCACTGGATTTTCCCCATGAGGCATTAGGCAACATCCTTTCTTTGCCACTCTTCCTTGGGTTAGAAACAAGGGGAGAGGGCAGGACATTATAATGGTATTCACCCTGAATGGTCAGGTTTGCCTGGGCCACAGTATCCACCAAACCCTGACTCAGTTTGAATGGGGAATGACTGTCTCATCATCACACTCAAAGGAACATTTTTGGGCCAACCTTTGAATTAGAATACTCTGTACCAAGGAGCAGTTCAGTACCCTTATCAGCTGGGAGTTTGTTATAGAAAGACCTCTCCCCAGGCAGGGGGCCTGGGGGGCAGAGGTAAGGCTACATTTTGTTTAGTATTCAGCCTTTCTAGCTGAATATGGATGTCTCTCATTTGATTAATATACAAGTTCTGGTTTCTAGTATCCAAAGATTTATGGGTATTAACATTAAGCACCCCTCCAGCATACAGAAGCATTTCCCAACCTTTGCTGCTGGTCAGTTTCCATTTCAGTCGCTGCGGTAAGATCAATCAAATTGACCTTTCCATCCGATGCCACTAGCTGCCCAGACACTGAATTAGCAAGAGGGAAACCACAGGGTAGTTCAGTTGATGTCCTCTGACACCCTTTGAGATTGGAAAGATGAAAAGTTCTAGGAGGTTTTGATATAGCTATGTCTTTGGAGGGCAAAAAGCCCTTGACACAAAGACATTCTTTGTTCTCAAGAAACCGGAATGCTGGAATAAGATTCCAAAGGAGTGGGGATGAAAGTGGCATCTGGACCTGATGCTCCACATCTCTGAACTAGAGCACTCTTTACTAGACTGTGGGTGTTTTTAGACACACATTTCTCCTGGATGTTGCTGTAACATCCAAAACTTTCTGTGTTTCTAAATCACTCATCCAGATCTTAAACATCCGGATCTTTGAACTTCTACGTGAAACTTCTCTCAGGAAGTGCAAAAGGTTCTTCTGGTAAACTGCTTTGCTCCAGGCAGCTGTGGTCACTTGGTTTCCATGGCAGCCTGTCATGCTTACATCTGCTGCTACTTTAGGCTGCCTCAGGGCAGTGTTTGTGTGAAGAATGCATCCAGGAACTGCTTCAAGGCAGTGTGTGTGAAAAATGAACCCGGAACTTACTTGTGGATTTGTAAACCCAGAAGATTGAAACATCCGGAACTTTAACCTGTGTCTAAAAGTGCCCAGTGTGCCTTCAATAAAGCTTAATGGTATGGTCTATGTTTCTCTCACACTGATGTGGTAGGCCTGATTGTTATAAACAGACATTTGTGACCTGCAAGTGGATTTGAATTTATTTATTCCTATATGCTTTTGTAGCGATGCTATTGTTGTTACAAAAATATCTATTGTCCCCCCCAACACACAGTCCCCCTCCCTTCACCAACACACAATCCCCCCTCCTTTCCCCAACACACAAACACACTCACATAGTCCCTCTCACCCCCCCTCCCTACACAGACACTAACTTACACACAGTCACTCGCACAGTCACCCCTCCCACACCTCGGAGTCACTCTCACACTCGCCCCTCTCCATGCAGACACACAGACACACACTCAGACACTCCCCCCTCCCCATGCAGGCAGAAACACACACACAGTCACTCTCACACTCCCTCTTCCACATGCAGATACAAACACAGTCATTCTCAAACTCCCCCCTCTCTACGCAGATACAAACACACAGCCACTCTCAGACTCCTCCCCCCCATGAAGACAGACAGACAGACAGACAGACACACACACAGACTCACTCTCACACTTGCTGCCTCCTCACACAGACACAAACACACACACATAATCACTCACATACACCCCTCTAAAAACATAGAACACTGCTATAACTTCCAATGGCTCAGTCCCCCAGCCCGCTTGCCTGGCTGCCGCAGCAAGTTTCAATATCACCGTGGTGCCAGCACGTGCCTCTGAGCATGTCTGGGCTACAGAGCTTCCCATGTAGTGTAGTGAGGGGCCGGGCACTTACGCTGGCACTGTGGCTTCCAAAGTCTCTGTTCCACTGAGTTGTGTGTGCGCGTTACAGGGCTGCTGCCATGTTTGTTAGTGTGTCATAGTGTAGTCCCAGCATGCCTCACTAACAAACAGTGGAGGCCCTGCTAGGCGCACATACAACTCGGGGAAGTGGGGGCTTTGATAGCCACAACACCGGCATCAGTGGCCTCACTAGACTACATGGCCACGGGCCACAATGCGCAGGGGATAAAGTCAGAGGGGTGGGACCCCGCAGCAGCATCAGCAGTGAGAGCAACCAGTACCAGGTTGGTCGGCTGGAGAAGTTAAGCAAGCAGGCGGGCAGGTGGTGGTGTAAATTCCTCCCCCGCCCCCAAGTGGGGTTGCTGTGAACAGCCAGGCAGGTAGCTAGGTGGCCGGGGGGGAGAAGTTCCTTCTGCCCCCCCCAACACCCCTCCAAAGCTGCTGGCCACTAGTAGCTAGGTAGGCAAGAGGAGGTGTTGCAGCACAAGTGGAGAGGCAGGCAGGCATGCAGCAGCACTGATGTCAGCTGCTATGGTGTCAGGCAGCTAGGCAGGCACGAGGGATGGCCATCATAATCATGTCATGTTTAACGTGTATATGAAGCCGCTTAGGGAGGTTGTACGCAGCTGGCAGGTTAGTTGTCATCAATACGCAGACGACACCCAGCTGTATTTATAGTTTTCATCCAACCCAGGCCCTGCTGTCTCCTTGCTGTCCCGGTGTCTCGCCACTGTGGGGGGGACTGGATGAAGTCAAGCTGATTGAAACTCAATCCTGATAAGACAGAGGTGATGATGGGGGGG
>QEPC01014088.1:1852795-1888540 GCA_003113815.1 Sphenodon punctatus | reverse complement strand
TCTCTCTCTCTCTCTCTCTCTCTCTCTCTCTCTATCTTGGAAGCAACCTGGGTGGGCAGACAGGCACCATGGCATGAGAGGCAGGAAGGTGGGCTGAGACAGGCTTTGAGCTCGGCATCAACCTGGGGTACATAACCCTTGGCACAGACAGCATACCTGGGGACCATTGGCAGCAGCAGCAGACATTAGTTGCCAGGGCAGGCAGGCAGACAGCATGGCATGAACTCTCACAGTCAGGCAGACTGAGGCAGGGTCCAAACTTTGCAACCTGGTCAGGTGGGCAGCATGGCATGAGAGGCAGTAGGGCAGGTGGGCTTGGGCAGGCTTTGAGCTAGGCAACCTGGGTGGGAAGACAGGCACCTTGGCAAGGGAGGCAGAAAGGCGGATTGAGGCATGCTTTGAACTTGGTGGCAAGCTTGGCGGGCAGACAGGCAGCGTGGCATGAGAGAGTCTAAGGCAGGCAGGCTGGGACATTGGCAGCAGGGCACTCGGATAGGCTAGCAAAGACTGTGCAGCGCAAGAGACCGAGAGCCAGTGTCACATAGGTGGGCCAGATTGTGTAGCCACTAGTCATAGACCATCTGGCAGGCTTACAGTTTCCCAATGCCATCCTGTGTCATGAGGTCGGTCAGATAAGGTGACCGAGGCCGTCTAGTATGAGGGGGGGGGCAGGGCGGGCCCCAGGCATTGGGAGGGAGGGACAGCACCTCAGCAGCACAGGAGCAGTAGCCCTAGCCCATATTGAGGAGGAGGAGCCCCATCCCATGACTGCCCCTGGCATGGGATGGCGTGTGCCACTGCACCATCAATCCTTGTCCAGGGGCAGCTCGGGGAATCCCAGCAGCAGAAGGTTCACCTTCAAGAAGAGCAACTGCTCCACCAACGTGGCCCCCAGTCTCAGGTGGTACGGGCATCAAATGTCCCCCGCCATGGAGAACACCCGCTTGCTGGGGACACTGATTGGTGGGCAGGACAGGATACCCTTGGCTACTTTTGACAGGGCCAGTCACATGTTGGCCGTGCCAGCCCAGTAGGGCCTAGGCCAAGGGATCATTCCTGGGATCGATACAGGGCTCCTCCTCCAGGTAGGTCTCCGTGGCTGCTGAGGCATCATCATAATCACTCTCATAGCTCTGTCTTGGAACCACCTCCACCACTGCCCTCAGCTACGCTGCTTGCCCTATTGTTATGGGGGACCCCATGCTCCCCAGAGTGGCCTGCATGTAGGCCGAGCTGCTTCTGCTGGCAACAGGGGTGCTGCTGCTACTGGCATTGCTGCTGCTACCGCTAGGGCTGAGGGCAGGGATAGACCTGACTGACTGAGAGGGGTGGCTGCTCCCACTCCCACCATTCCCAGGAGTGTCCTGATGCATAGCCCTCTCTGCCTGCCAGACCCTCCCCACCAGCGCATCCTTCCGGAGGGCATAGAGAGCTGTCTGGAGTGGCATGCTGCCCTTGACCCTGGGATCCAGCATTGTTGCCAGGACATATTCCTCCCGCTGCAGGAGCACGTCAAAACGCGCCTCCAGCCCTGACTTCAGCTTCTGCACCAAGTCAAGCACCTCATCAGTTAGCTCCCTGCCCGAAGGGCACAATCCCACCCCCCGAGAATGTCATCCAGCCTCCTCTGGAGACTCCAGACCAGAGGGGTCACCTGGCTGAGGGTGGCGGTGGAGCTTCTCACAGTCTCCGTTACAGCCAGGAACAGTCTCAGGACGAAGACCGTTTGAGACAGGAGCTCCCATTCAGCCCCATTAAACCCTTCCAGTGCCCCACAGTCCATCTCCAGTTGAACCTTATGCAAGGTGGCTTTCTGCTCAAGAAGCTGCTTGAGCATCAGGAAGGTGGAATTCCACTGTGTGACCACATCCTGGACCAGCTGGTGATCTGGGGAGCCTTGCTTGGCCTCGCTGCCTTCACGCTCTGGTTGAAGAACCCCGCCAGGTTCCTCCCCCGGTCGATCAGGGAGCTAAGGGTGCCTTCCCCAATCCTCTTATCCCCCAAGCCCAGACCATCCCTGATCACCAGGTGAAGAGTGTGTGCGGTGCAAGGGATGCTGGTGAAGCCCCCGTCACGGACTGCCTTTAGTACATTTGTGGCATTGTCCATCACCACACACTCCTTGGTGAAGGCCATGCCTGGCTTAACCCACTCCCTCACCATGGCATCCAGGGCTAACTCTATGTTCCTTGAGGTGTGGGGGCTGTCCATGACTTGTGCCTGAAGCAGGGCCCACCTATACCCTGCTTCGGGACCCCTCCTGCCACTCCCCAAAGCTGCCTCCGGGATGCCCATCCAGCGCAATCATTTCGGCCAACAGGTGCTTGGCTTTCTCTTGAAAGCCACGCTGCCCTGCTGCCGATGGCCTTGGCAGCTGCCCCTACTCCAGCTCCTCCACGGTGGACTGACGCTGCTGGCGAGGCTCCTGCTGCTGTTCTTTCCCCCTGCTCCTGCTGGTAGAGGCAGCAGTTGGTTCAGGACGCTTGCCCGCTGAAGGAGGTGGGCGACTGGCCACTGCAGTCGGGAAACTGATGCCATCCACTTCCCCTGCCTTCCCGCTTATGACTTCAGGTGCCTCACCATTGCAGTTGTCTCACGGTTGGTGAGCACCTGCCCACGCTTCACCAGCTTATTGCACATAGTGCACTGCACCTCTCTGGGATCATCTGCCTGCACCAGCTTAAAATGTTCCCATACTGATTATTTCCCCCCCCCGCCTTCTGACCCACCCCGGGTGACGCACTTCTGCCAGCGCTGCTGGGAGGGGCAGAACTTGGTGGCACTGGCGACACTGGGAAGAGGGTCAGTCATCGCCTCAGCTCCAGACATCTCTGTGGCACTAGTGTCTGCCTCTGACTCACTGTCCACGATCATGGTGGTGTCCCATGAAGGGGAGTACTGGGACCCTGAGGCTAGACTGCCCGTGTCCGCCATGCTGCTGGCACTCTCCCTGTGCCCCCCTCTATAGCTGCCAGTGCTTCTGCTACTCCTCTCCCTACTGACATTGCCCAGGGATCGGGCCCTGCCTCTAGCATCCGAGGTGGGATTCACCAGCTCTGGACTGCTGGGGATCGCCTCCACAATGGGGGACATTGGTGGCCCTGGAGGAACATCGGAAGCATCAGAACCTGCTCCTGCAGCCGCAGCAGAGACAGCTGCAGCCTCATGTACTGCAGGCCTTCCAGTGCCCTGTGTGGCAGTGGAGGGCACTGTCAGGAGGCAACACTGAGCCGCTGAAGCCTGTTGCCCTAAAGCAGGCCTGCGGAGTTTGGGGTGTGGTGATGTGCTCTGGCTGCTGCTGCTGCTGCCTGCTGCCACTCCGCGGGCATGGCCCCTACCACTTCTCCCATGTGCCCCATTGCCTGTCTTACAGACAGCAGACCGGCCTCTCCTACTTCCCTTCTCCATGTCTTCCAACTCAACCACACACAAAGATTTTATAATCTTTTTTTTACTCAGTTTTTAAATCTATTATTATATCTATCTCTACACTAAATCTAACTGCTATTAACTATCCTAAAACCTATGGAACTAAATGGAATAGCCTAATAACTACAAAGGCCTTGTGCTACAAACACACTGTATCTCTATAACTAAGCTAATTACTTTGTATATCTATCTAGTAACTATCTATCTAATATCTATATATCTATATATACAATATTACACAGGAGGAAACACAAAGAACACAGGGAGGGGTATAAAACTGAAATGAAAATCAATCTAATAATAATCCTACTTTAAATAAATCCAAAACTTAAAACAGGGGACGGGAATCAGGGATGGAATGAGAGGGAGAGGGAAATGATTCAATGGAGGGGGCAGGGAGGAAGGAAGATTGAACACAGGGAACACAGGCAGGGGTAAAAACAAAAAATAACAGCTAAATCTATCTAATATAATCTAAATAAATGATAATATGGAGGTAAATGGGTTGGATGGGTGAAATAGGAGGAGGATGGCAATGGATTGGGGAGCTGGGAACTGCTGGGAGACGGAGCCTTCTGAAAACGCCTGCTGTTCAGGAACAGTGACTAGCTCAGAAGGTGTTGGAAGGGGGGAGGGCAATGAGTATTGATACTTGCTGCACCCGCCTCACCGCAAGCCCCATTGGCTCCATGCAGCCTAGCCCGTGGCCAATTACAGACTGCTAAGCCAGTGGTCTGAGGAGAAAAGGGATGGTGATTGGGCAGGCTGGCTGCTACTCCAAGCCTCTCCACCCCTGGTGCCTGGAAGTCTGCTCCTCAGCTGACTCCTCCCCATGCCTGCCTGTGTCAGGCAGTGCTCACCAACTGGCAGTGGTCACGTTTCTCCCGCCTGAACCACCTGAACTTGATCCGAACCGACCGAACTGTTCGGTCGTTTCGAAGTTCGGAATCAAGTTCGGTTCAGTCGGTTCGGGTTCGGTAATCCAAACAGACCAAGTTCTGGCCGAACTCCAAACTTTCGAACCATGTTCGCCCATCCATAGTAAGTGCAGGGCCTCAGGGTGTGGGGGTAAAGACAGGCCCCAGGGGACAAAGGTGTTAAGGATACGGATCCCCACCCCCTACCCTCTGAAACTGGTAGTTGGCCCTAGGGAATAATGGGCATGGTTGAACCGACCCCCTGCCCTGGAAAATGGGGCGGTGGGGGCTAGGAATATTTTTCTTCCTGTCCCGGACCCCTGTTCCCTTCCGGTTCTCAGTTATCTTTCCATTGAAATCAATGGGAAGAATTCCCATAGACTTCAATGGGAAAGAGAACTAAGAACCGAAACACCTGCCGAAAATCAGGGATCCAAAACCGAAAACATTCAATTGAAACCAAAAGCAGGGTCTGTGTCGCACTCCGATCTTTACTATTGTTTTCATCACACACTTAGAAAATCCAAGTAATAATAATACAGTATTTAGGCTTGCCAATACCATGCATCCTCAGGGCCTCCGGTAAGTAAACTACTTCACCGTGAGGGAGCTGAGAGAAAGAAGATGGATGGATTTTCTGGACAGATGCAGGTTTGAGACAGGATAATGGATTATGTCAGTCTGGCGCTATAAGCCTTTTTTGGCACAAGCTTACACATACACCTATTATCAACACCCATATTGGTGTACCCTGAATTTAAGGCGTCTGGGGCCTGCATGCAACATGGGAAAGAGGGCCATAGACCCCACTATGAACAATCACCGTTGATATGATTGCAAATAGTTAAAGGGGGCTACCTCCAAACACTAATATGGAGTTTGATTGTACGAAATTCTGCTTGACCATTTAAATCGCTATGGGTAAGGAAACAGATTATGGATGCCTGATCCCACCAAGAGAATACAGACTAGCATGCTCCAGATTCAGGGGCTGACCCAAAACATTTCACATGTTCTTGGAGGGGAGATGTGTGATGGGGCTTATGAAAACAACATACACAGATTAACATACATGTTTCTTGTGTGAATACTCTATATTCATGTATCCTAGGCATGTCTGGTATAAATAAATAAAGATTTATTGCGTGACAATAAAGTCATTGCAAGCATAAAAGCAATACACATAAATTAAAACACAACAAACAAAGTGCTGTCATAGCTTAAATACAAACCCAACCATAATACAACATTATACTGTAAATTATAAAATAGATCACAAATTCCAAAAAATACTAGAGAGAACCAAGAACTAAATCACTTTGCAACCTTGACGGGGCGCGCTCAAATATCTTATTCACAGGGGATAGTTAAATAGTAAATTCTAAAAATGCCACATACAAAGTCAGCTGCCCACAGTCCCATAGCTAATTACCAGCTTTCTTTACTTTGCCCACGTTTCACCATATCCTCCAGCCCACTTATTTCTTAGAAGTAGGGCTATATAGTGCCTAAGTGATCACGTATCCCGTATCTCGTAACACACTTAAGGGACCAAGAGGAGGGAGTGGTGGATCTGGCCCATGCTTCTATGTAGATGCAGACTTCACTTTAAGTTTATTCATATAGATTTTCCAAAAAATTTGGCCATTTTATTTGACACTTCAATTGAGAGATCTTCCAGCAGATACTTAACTAATACTCTTGGAGCTCTTCCTGGAAGGTTAGCTATCAAGGGATACACATATTGCTCCCGCAACAGAGCATGATAGGGGCAATCTAGAATCATGTGCTCCAAGGTCTCAATTGATCCTAGATTGCAAGAACATAACCGCTCTGCAAGCAGAATATAGCGACCCTCGGTAATAGAGTTGGGAACATGTTGAACCTTGCTAACATAAAGGGTCTCCTGGACTTGACCATTGAGCTACTCTCCAAATACGGCATTGGAGTGCCTACCGTACTGGACACGATATCGTATGGGCCCAGCACTGTGATTTCCCCCAAGGCAGCACTTTCATCTTGGAGGGTGATATCAGATAGCCTAGGAAATATCAGCTTTTTGGCCCCCTTAAACCCCAAATCCCCCAGAACCTGGTGGGTCTATTCCCATTGATTTCAGGTTGGCCTCAACCCGAGCAATCCAAATATTACTAAACTTATCTTTCTGGACCAAGAGTGAAAGGGATGCTGCTAACTTAAAGAATAAATGGAGCCAATAAGTAAAGGCTCTCTGCCAAAGTCTCACTCTCACTGGTGGAAGCTCACACTCTGCCCTAAGGACCACCGATGGAGTGCCAGGAGGGACAGCCCACGTCTGGTATCAGTCAACTTGTAAATAAGAGATAAATATGATCTTGATGAAATTTCGTACGTGAGAACTATCAGGTATATTGTGAGTGCACAGAACCCGGCTTGCAGGTTTCCTGGGACAATTAGAAAATAACAGAGATGTAGATTGAGCGTTGATGAGTGAGATGGGACCTACAGGGTGGACAGGAGAAAAGGAGATTCATTCACTCATTTTGCAAAGTCCCAGCAAGGACTATGGACTGAAAAGTATCTCAAGAACTAACCAAGAAGGATGGCACATCAGCTGAGAATTACAGACTGACATAGGAACACCAGTTTAGGGTAAGGCTCTAGCTGAGAAGCTTCACAAGGAATGTAGCTCTGCATTATCGTTATATTATATTATTTGACTTGCACTCTTGAATCAATTTTGTACTGTATTTTACCTGATTTTTATCAGTATCAAATTCTTTTAACTAAGCCGCATGGGTTTGTGTGGTACTGACATGACATTGAATGACATCGTCAAGGGGAGCTGCAGATAAGAGACTTGGATGACTCCTTAATTTAATTTCTGTAACTTGAGACCTCTTTACAGGCTGGGGCAGTTCTGGTTAGGGATGGGCGAACGCGGTTCGGAACTTCGGAGTTCGGCCCAAACTCGGCCTGTTCGGACGACCAAACGCGAACACGAACACGAACACACCGAACTGAACCGAACACCGAATGGCAAAATGGCCAAACAGTTCGGTCAGTTTGGATTGCGTTCGGGTGAGTTTGGGTGGCAAAAAAAGGTTCACTGTAAGGTGACAGGGAGGGGTCATACTAGTCACTGAGGAGCAGACTTCCAGGCACCAGGGGTAGAGAGGTTTGCAAGAAATGAAACTATCTGCCTCCCCCCTTCCCAACACCTTCTGAGCTAATCACTGTTCCTGAATAGGGCTGTAGCGGAATATCGCAGCGGTAGCTATTTCCGGCGGAAACAGTGTTTCCACACTTAGTGGAACCGCATGGCAGAGGCTTTCATTCCGCGGTTTAATTCCACGGTTCCGCGGTTCCGCTTATTTAATTCCGCTACTTAGTGGAATCGTGGAAACATGACATTTTCGCTATTTCCGCAATTCCGCCAGTGCCACAAAATAGCGGAATAGCAGTTTTCCCCAATTTCCGCAATTTTTCCGCAATTCCGCGATTTGCAGAATTCCGGCGGAATTAGCGGAATATCCACAGAAAAGTCGCGGTGTGGCGCGGGCAATTCCGAAATGGCGGAATGGAATTGCGGCGTGGTAAAAGCTGCCGCCGCATCAGCCCTATTCCTGAACAGCAGGCGTTGAGTAGGATTATTAGATTGCTTTAAGTTTCATTTCAGTTTTGTACTGAAATGAAACTTAAACCTTACACTGAAACCTTGTGTTTGTGATTCCCCCTGCCCATCCCATATATAGAGAGATAGAGAGATATAGATATATAGAGATAGATAGGTTAGGGATAGTAGTTGTAGGAGCTAGCTTAGTGATAGAGATAGCGTTAGTGATTTAGTTTTAGTGTTTGTAGGAGTAGGCCTGTGTACTTATTAGATAATCCATTTAGTTCATAGCAGTAGTTAGAATAGTTAATAGCAGTTAGATTTAGTGTAGATAGATAGATATAATATTAGATAAAATAAATACATTTTTAAAAACCATATAAAAACAAAAAAACAAATAAAAAACAAAAGAAAACCATATAAAACCCAATAAAAAACCAAAAAAACATATAAAAAACAAAAAAACCACCCATAACATTTCCCAAATGGCCAAACTGAATGGTCGAACGGCTGAACCCAACGGCCGAAACAAACGGCCGAACCCGAACCCGGCGAACTAACCGAACTGCCAAAATGAACGGACGAACCGAACGCAGTTGAACCAAACGGACAAACCGAACGGACAAACCGAACGGACAAACCCGAACCGCAATCTGTTCGCCCATCCCTAGTTCTGGTGGGAGCTGGTTCCAATGGGTACTTTAAGTGGAAACACTAAGTCATGGCCAATCTGAAGAGGGACAGAGGAGGTCCCAGTCCCTTCCCAGTGGCATCTCCCTTGCTGCTACAGGGTCCTCCCAGGGGACCCCTTACTCTGCACAGCAACCCCCTGCTAAGTTAATTGCTTTCTCTAAGCTCACACCCCCTTTCTCACTGATGTGCTGGGGGGGTACACTTCCCCCCACCTACAAAAATCTGCTGGGGGGAAAGGGGGAAGCCTCTTGCCTCGGGCCTAGTTACTAGGTGGAATGGGGGTGAACCCTTGACTGCACCATTCCTGCCCCATAGCACCCATGGTTGAGGGGGGAAATGCTTACAATTCTGGCTATTGAAGGAATGGGGTACAATGGATGTGCTGCCCCAAGCCCACCCCCTGCTGGCCCTCATGTGCAGGGACGCTAGCTCTGGTCCCGTGGAAGAGAAAGGGAGGGGCTTGATCCCAGGTATACTTGCGGCCCTGTCCTGTGCTCCAGCATCTGATGCTGGCACTGCCACCTTGCAGTTAATGGGCACTCCATAAATCTGCCCTCCAATGTGCTTCCCCACTGCTGCAGCTGTACATCCTCTCCACTGCTGGGCTGATGCAACTCTGGTGGTGACCTGCCTTCCGCAGCTGCTGGCCTGCTAACTGCGGTCACAGGTGGACTGGCTTGTTGCTGCTGCCTGGTCTAATTTCACTGAGACTGGAGAGCTCAAAATGGCAGTGTGGAAATCCCACAATATGGGACTTCCTTCGTAACAAGGGCTTCCATTCCCAGGGGCAACCCCAGCCAGGTAAGATCCAGGCCAACTGCAGCCCTCATGGTGTAAAAAAATCCACTCGCCCAATAAAGGAGTGGGGTGTTATGGGATAATAGACAGTATGCTTTGTTCTCTGCTACAGTATGATTTAAGACATATTAGTTTTTAATTCTGACCTCCACACAGCAATGCTAGTCTATATGAAAATGCAGTATTATTAATAAACGATTCAATGACTTTGTCTCCATCTCTTAAATTTTGGACCGACACAACAACCACGCTCTCTTGAGACATCAGATACCTTATAATGGAAGCAGTGCCATTTAGAATAGTTTAATTTTTGGAAGTATATACACTATTCCCGACCACAGCCCCAACATGTGTTTTATTTCTTTGCCCTACCACATGTATACATCTAGTTTTCTTTGATTGAAATGTCCTTGATGCATAGATTGTGCCTTTACAGACATTTAGAATGTGCCCAGCACATAGTAGATGCTGTCATGACATAGGATTAAGAAGACTAATGATAGTAGACCAGAAATTATGTGATTCTGTTGCACACATTCACCATTAATACCCTATATTTTGCTCCTGTGTTCTTATTATGTGTATGTCAGTGAATGCAGGAAATGTTCTTGTGCTTGTATCATGTAGTACTTAGAAGACAGGCCATGTGAATTATTATTTGTTCAGAAACTGTTGTTGGGAATTTGGAGAGCGTATTGCCCTCAATAGATGCAAGTTACTGTTTGGAACTGTTTTCAAGACTCTCACAGGGAGGGTTACCTGTTTCAAGAGTAAGGACATCTGCTCTCTGGGATTGAAAGAGACACTGTTCCTTTTCCTGGTTGCAAGAGGAAGATCAGCATGCTACGAGTCACAGATGCAGGAACAGCAGCAGATAGAGACACAACTATTTCAGAGAACTGGCTCACAACATGGTAGTTTTGCTGGTGTACCCATATAGCCTTAGCATCTTTAAACGTGGAAACACATTTTCAACTCTCCTGAAAAGTTTCTCAGTATTCTTGTCAGCTGAAATTTTACCATTCTAGCAAAGAGGTCAATGTGGGGAAGATAATTCGGATCACATTATCCAGACACATTAATGCCTGGAAAGTTAAGGTGAGTAGCAACTTCCATTATAACACACAAACATTCTATTGCTTATAACATCAAGAATATTTATTCTATCACTTTAAAAGTTTTCATAAAGGGTCTCTTACATGAGAGACTAAAACTGAATATTTCAGCCAGATCCATCGAACCATGAGTGAGATACAGCTGTAAGTGACCACCTCCTATTACTATTATCTATCCATCTGCCTGTGGTGAAAGGGAGACCCATTTGCTTTTTACCTAGTGAAGTTGTCACTCGTGAAATCCACAAACCTCGGAAGTGGGCTGAATCATTGGTCCAAGCAGTAAAAGATAAGCTGACATGTCTGGAAAATGTCCAACTTAGGGAAGCTATTCCTGGGGATCCTGACTCAGAGGAGCTGATTGGTGCTTTTGAACAACTTAATGCTAATCTCGCCAAGATTTATTTTGGCGTAGATGAAGGCTCACGGGGGCAGGGCCTTAAGCACGGACAACCATGGTTTGATAAGGATTGCCATGAAGCTCGAAGTAAACACATACATATATATAAGAACTATAGGAAAAGTTCTACGTCCAGGCTACCTTTAGAATATTTTACATGCAAGAAGCAGTACCAACAGCTAATTGCGCAAAAGAAAAGAATGCATGCAGAGGGTAAATGGGTAAGCTTGATGCAGGCAGTAGCACAAAAGGAGGATAGGAAGTTTTGGCAATTAGTAAGGGGGGCAACCTCGAAGCATTGTGATGCCGGGGTAACTCCTATACCAGCGCAGCATTGGGTGGAGTACTACAAGGTAGTGCAGGAGGTAATTAATGCCGCAACTAAAAACTCGTTGGAGGTGGTGTGGGGTGATTTACACCCCTGGCCTCCAGTGATGGCTGAGGAGGTAGAGCAGGTAGTGTCCACCTTTAGGAATAATAGGGCCCCTGGCCCAGATGGGATTCGGATAGAACTCATTAAGGAGTTCCCGGATTGGTGGTGCCCCCTGCTGGCCGCCTTATTTACAATGATTAACAAAACAGGCAGAATACCAGAACTATGGACAAAGGCAGTGGTTGTCCCCATTTTTAAAAAAGGTAAGAGATCAAACCCTGCCAATTATAGGTTTATTAACTTATTATCTGTTATTGGGAAAACCTACGCCAAATTTTTATTAGGTAAACTGCTAGATTGGATACAACAAGAAAAAATCCTAGCAGAGGAACAAGCGGGATTTCAGAGGGGCTGCTCCACAATAGAACAATGTTATATACTAAACCATCTAGTTCATAAGTATAGCTCCCATACTGGCTCACTCTTTGCTGACTTTTTAGATCTAATTTCGGCTTTCGACTCTCTGGATAGGTCCATTTTATGGCAGAAGCTTCAAAATGCAACTATAGATTGTAGATTACTTAATTTAATTAAAGCCCTGTACGCAAAATCATCTGTAGTGGTCAAAACAGACGCTCAAGGCCACATCACCAAGCCAATAAGTACCTATACAGGTGTTAGACAGGGATGTGCACTGGCTCCAGCCCTTTTTAACCTCTATATAAATTAGGTAATACCAAGTATGTCAAACACGGCCTTGTTTCCACCCAAATTGGGCAATAAAGCATTAGAAGTGTTGGCATATGCGGATGATATTGCCCTTCTATCCCAGACTCGAATTGGTCTGATGAGACAACTTAGGGCCTTCTCAACTTTTTGCGAGGACCATAAACTGAGTATAAATTTTGAAAAAACCAAAGTATTGGTCTTTTCAAAAAAGAGGAAACAGCAGACTTGGTATATTCAAGGGCATTTCATCCAGCAGGTCAACTCCTTTCGATATTTGGGCCTTTTGTTCCATCAATCGTGTTTGTGGAATGAGCATATCACCAGAGCCATCCCAGCTGCAAAAAATACAGCCCGTTCTATTTATGGCTTTTTTAAGAGACAGGGCCAAACTGCAACAGTCTCGGCCCTAAAAGTTTTCAATAGTAAGGTGGGTGGCCAGCTCATATATGGAGCAGAGATTTGGGCTCCTTTCCAAGCACATAGATTAAATCCCGTCCAGTCCAGATTCTTGGCTGAACTGGTCGGGAGGCCCATTGGTACCTCAAATGCAGTCCTTAGGTTGGAAACGGGAAGTGCTAGTCTCCAGGCCCGAGTCATGGTGCAAGCTCTGAGCTTTTGGGCCAAGTTACTTACTCAGCAGTGCTCGTCACTGCTGAGGGAGGCTAGCAAGGACCCTTTTTCCTCTCCCTGGTTGCAACAAATGGAACTGAAGGTTAAACAGCTGGGATTATCTCGAGAGCACTTAGTGCACAAATCAAATAATGCCGTGCGCAGGGAACTTCTTTCCAGGGCTGCAGATATTGGGTGGCAAGAAGATGTGGGTAGAGCCACGCAAATAAAACTAACTACTACTATACAGCTGTTTAGATATTGCAGGCTGGGGAGCAGTTTTCTTTTTCTTTTTTTCCCTTACTGTCTCACACTGAACGGCCTTCCGCGGTTTTAAAGTGTGTATGTGAAATTGACTAGGGTTTAGAAAATTCAAGCCTGCCATCCAGGGGCGCCTTTGGTTATTTATTTTTAAAAACTGAGAGTAGTTTTAAAGTTATAAACTTTTTAATCTCCATTTTAAGGTATGGGAGGGCCCTAGGACAGAAAGTTAAGTAACACATGTGCAGATGCGCGTCTGGGAGGTGGAGGAGTTTCTCCTCTCTGGTTGTCTGCTCCTTGGTGAGGCTTGGGGAAATTGTCCCCTGGGGTTTTGGGGCATCAGGCGGGGACACCCCCCCTCCAATCACCCCCCTGCCAGTCACCCCTGGCCCCCTTCCCCTTGCCACCACAGAGAAGCATGTCTCACCAGGCCCCACTCTGTCCCCCAGTGAGCATTGCCTCAGCATGTCATTGATCTGATCCCTGCTACTCATGGCAGGAATTCATTGGCCGGCTGCGAAGCTCCCTTCCCTGCAGCCCACCCGGGACCCATCCAACCCCCATGACAGCATGGGGGGGGGAGCGGGAGTGAGGAATTACACTGCTCCCCTGTCCCTCCCCCCCTCGCTGGCCTGTTGCTGCAGGTTTTACCTTTTTTTCCCTGTTTGGTGATTACTGCTGCTACTGCCACCACTGTGCACCTCCAGAAAACTGCGGCCTCCAGACACCACTGTTGCTTCAGTTCAAAGGCCTGAACATTTCTAAGGCCCTTGCATTGTGCATGCACACAGAGGGGGTAGGGCCGGACTTAGGAATTTTGCTCCCCTAGGTCCTTCTCAGGCTTCTGTCCTCAAGCCAAGCCCCGCCCCTATGCTGCATGTTCATGGGTGGAGGAGCCCTCTGTGAACAACACAGCATGTGCACCCACAGTGAGTGGGGGTGCATGCATGCACCCGCCCAACATGCATCCCCATTCATCCTCCACTCGTCCCCACACGCGGAGCAACTGGGGAAAATGGTGGTTGCTCCATGGGTGCAAATGAGTGGTGGTGGTGGTGAGTGGGGATGCGTGTGTGGTGGCTGTGTGCACACCCCACCTACACACCAGTACGCCCATGGACCACCACCACCCCACATCCTGCGGAACCATGTAAAAAGGGCCTGTGAGGAGCCACTCAAAGAAGAACAGAATGCTGCTGCCTTGTAAAGAAGGTTCTTCGAGATGGCTTCTACAGTCTCACAACACCCACCCTTCCAGCCCTGCATGGAATTTTTTTCTTATATTCCTAGAAAGGTTTGGAAGGAACTGTCATTCTGAGGGGGAGAGTGCTTTTTATACTAGAGGAGCTTGAGACCATCATGTGTTCTATTATTTGAATATGGTGAGCATGCCATGCACAACCCAGTTGTGAGAATGTTTGGAGCCATCACAACCTTCTGATCGCTCACATGGTGAGGAGTTGTTTGTAAACAAACAGCTTTATCTCCCAGTCCCATCGGTGTCCCACTGCTGCTGCAGCACTATTACTAGCAGGCAGAAGCAGGTGAGGGATGGGGACCCAGTGTGCAGACCTTTGAACTGAAGCAGCAGCCGCAGTGGCTGGAAGTGCACAGTGGCTTGGGTATGAAGGCAGCTTTCTGGAGGTGTGCAGCGGCAGCAGCAGAAGCTTGGTGGAGGTGGTGGCAATTGTATGAGGGAGGTGCGTCCATGTGAAAGAATCAGTGAGTGCATGTGAGGAGCATGTGTGGTGTGTGAGAGAGTGTGGGAGGAAGTGGCGAGTGTATGGTGTGTGAGAGTGTGGTGGGAGGGGTGTGTGTCTATGTGGTGTGTGTGAGTGGGGGAAGGGGCATGTGTGTGTCTGTGGTGTGTGTGTGAGTGAGTGTGGAGGGAAGAGGTGAGTGTGTGGTGTGTGTGAGAGAGAGTGGGGGGAGGGGCATGTGTGTGTATCTGTGTGGTGTGTGAGAGAGAGAGTGTGGGGGTGAGTGGGAAGCAGTGAATGTGTGTGTCTGTGTGGTGTGTGTGAGAGAGAGGGAGTGGGGGAGGGGGAAAGGGGCATGTGTGTGTCTATGTGGTGTGTGAGAGGGGAGGGGAGAGTCTATGTGTCTATGTGGTGTGTGGGGGAGGGGAGAGCTGCGAGTGTGTGTGTCTGTGTGGTGTGTGTGAGAGAGAGTGTGGGGGAGGGGGGAGCAGCGAGTTTGTGTGGGGTGTGTGTGAGAGAGAGACAGAATGGATGTGGGGGAGGGGAAAAGGAGTGTGTGTTTGTGTGGTGTGTGAGTGAGAACGAGTCAGTGCATGGGGAGAGGGGAAAGAGTGAGTGTGTTTGTGTGGAATGTGTGAGAGAGGAAGGGGGAGCGTGTGTGTTTGTGTGGTGTATGTGGGACAGAATAACTGTGAGGAGAAGGGGGAAAGGAGTGTGTGAGCGAGAATGAGTCAGTGTGGGGAGGAGAGGGGAAGGGGTGAGTTTGTGTGCTGAGTGAGAGTGAGAGTGTGGGGGGAGGGGGAAGAGGTGAATGAGAGTAAGAGTGTGTTGGGGACGGGAAGGGGTGAGTGTGTGTGAGAGAGTGAAGGGAGGGGGAAGAGAGTGAGTGTGTGTGTTTGTTGTGTCTGTGGGACACAGAGCATGAGTGAGTGAGGGGGTAAAGGAGTGTGTGTGTGTGTGTGTGTGTGTATGTGTGTGTGTGAGAGTGAGAGTGGGGAGGGAGGAAGGAAGTGTGGTGGAAATTAACACACAAAGACAATGTGTGTCAGTCAAAGGTGAGTTTTATATTCCAAGTGTGTAACATAGCTCAGTGGAGAAAAATAACTGCACAGCCGCAGTAAAAAGAAATCCTTCTCCTCTGTCTGTCTCTCACAGAGAAAGCCAGAAACATATATAGACAGTTCAAAACAAAGGAGATAAGAAGAAGCTGGTAGCTTTCCAGTCGGGTAGTTTTAGTTAGCTCTTGGCTCCAGGCAGACTGTGCTCAAGGTTATAATTCCTTTATCAGGAGTCACAGCCTTCTGTAAGCAATTCCTAAAACTAAAATCTTCATAAAATCTTCGCATCTTCATGAATGTTAGACCCCTTGTCTCTCCCTCTGTTCCCCTTCCTATGTCTCTCCCCCAGCTCCTGTCTCTCAGATTGTAAGCCCTAGGGGCAGGGACCGTGTCTATTTTATTACTTTGTAAAGTGCCAGGTACACTGCTGGTACTATATAAATGTTTGTTAATAATAATAATAATAATAGAATGAAAGATGCTTGGAGGTCAGCTAAAAATGACGTCNAATAATAATAATAATAATAATAATAATAATAATAATAAAAAAAATGCAAGCAGTTCTTATTAGGACAGAGGCCTAGCAATCTTGAAGCAGAGACCAGAAGCCTAATACAGTGAGAACAATCTTTTAGGTTTTGCCCCTTACCAGATTCATCCTCCACAGAAGGGAGTGAGATTCTTTGTTTGTGTGGTGTGTGTATGAAAGAGAGAGATGGGGGGGGGGGGGTGTGCTGTGCGTGTGCTGTGTGTGTGAATTGGAGTAGTGTATCTGGTGTGAGAGAGAATGGTGTGAGATTGGGGATTGCTCCCTGTCCCCATGTTCCCCCTACCCTGGCTATCCACTCTCTCCTCCCTCTGCTCCCCACCTCTCCCCATGGCTGTTCCCTGCCCTCCATGGCTCCAGGAAGTGACCCACTTACTGTCTCCTCCTGCTTAGCATAAGCCTGCCTCTGACTCCTAGCCCACCCAGAAGACCCAGGCTCAGAAGCATCTGAGGTAAGGGCCATCTGGCCAAGAAAATAATGTTTTCCCATTTTTGTGCTGCACTGCTGGGGAGGGGTGTGGGGGTGGGTTGGGGCCATGTGGGGGAGGGTTTGGGAAGGGGCTGGCAGTGGTGTGGCTGTGAGGGGGTTGTTTGATATGTATAATCATTTTTTCAGTGTTTTGGTGTTTGCGATACAACCCCAAATCTGTGTCCTTGTGTGTCTTGCTATATGCGTTTTTATCTCTGTGTGTATCCCTGTGTGTCTCTGTCTTTGTGTGTGTATCCCTTTGTGTCTCTGTGTGGGAGAGTTAGTAGGTGTGGGTGTGTCCCTGTCTGGGTGGGATGTCTGTTCCTGTCTGGGTGGGTTGGGGGAGAGTGTGTGTGTGTCATGGGGGGGGACACTGGGTGGGGGGAGTGAGTGTGTCTCTCTGTGGGGGGAGAGTGCATGGAGGAAGAGTGGGTGGGGGAGTGCACGTGTGGGAGTGGAGGTGGGGGTGTGTGGCCATACCTCCCCTTTAATCCAGGATGCTTATGAAAAATGCACGGTGCAGGGCTGCATTGGTTCCAATACAGCCCTGCACCATGCATTTTTATAAGCGTTCTGAATTAAAGGGAAAGTATGGCAACCCACTGGGGGGGAGTGGAGGTGGGTGTGTGTGGAGTCAGAGGGGGTTGTGCCCTCTTCCCTCCCATGTCCCCCTCATATGCCTGGCCCGTCTCCCCCTGTGCCTCTACTTCTGTACATGGGTGTCCCATCTCCCCCTGTGCCCCATGACTCCTGGAAGAGAGGAGGGAGCCACCAGAATATTCCTTGTGTCTCTTAATGCCTAGCAACCTAAGCCTGCCTTTTATTGTCCTCCAGCCCTCCCAGAAGAGCCAGACCAGGACTCTGATCTCCCATGGAATTTTTAAAAATACTCCAAGGCAGTCTGCGAGCAATTTGGGCTGGATTCCGAGCCCTCTTCTCCCACTGGCCAGCCAAGCAACATGGCCCTCCTCCTTTCTCCCCCATCTCCACCCCTGGGGCTGGGTTGGGTGCATAGGGATGCTTGGGGTTGCCTCCCCTCCCACCTTCCCCACTCCGTGAATATATAAATAATTAGAATAACGTTTAGGTCGAGTCTGGGAGAGGCGAGCCTGTCCTGTCCTCCCCCACCTTGTTGCCAGTGGACCCGTGAAGACCCCCTGAGGGAGCACGCTCACTGGGAGCCCCAGCAGTACCTTGCACCGGAGGAATTTGTGGATTTTCCTGCCTGATTAGTTGAGGGGCAGTTCAGGTGTGTGAGGGGTGGGGTTATATCCCCAATAGACTTTACAAGCTGCTGCTGTGCCCAGCAGCACCAAAGGCACGTGCCTAAGGGCTGTGCGTGCAAGGGCGCGCCCTTGTGCGCACAGCCTTAGGCGAGTGTCAGGCGTAGGGCGCCAACTTTACCTTGATTATTCAGGACTTTTGGTGGTGAATTTTTGCAGCTCCACCTCTGACCAGCCTTTTATTGTTGTCCTGGGGAATCTGTGGAGCAGTACCGTCGGGTAAGCTGCTTGCTCTCAGCTGGTAATCTTTACATTCTAGTCAAAATGACCAAGAAGGGGAAACAAACAATCATTACAAGGGCTCGTGGGAGACAACTAAAACTTACTGATCTAGTTGCAAATGGTCAGACAATCGACTCCAATGTAGGGAATGGACCCCTGCAGACCCCTTTGGATTGCGACTTTGTGACACCAGATGAGCCAGCTAGAATGGATGCCCACTTTGTCACTCCCCGGCAGCCTGCTTCTCCTCCCCACTCTGTGCCACTGGCTCCCCCAATAGTTTCCTCTGTTCATTTGGCACCTTCATGTGGGGACCAGGAGGCAAATACTTTACCACTGGGTTATGATGGGGGGAAATGTATGTATTGTACTTTGGATGTAGTACCTCCGAGTTTGAAGGGTTCAATGTCATTGCTGGCAGTTTGGGTGAAGGGTCTGGAATCACAGCTTCTAGTACTTCAAGCCCAGCTGCAGGCAATGTCAAAACTTTATAAGACATTGGAGGCCACTCTGAGTGAGATGGTAGGCAGGCACTCTACCCAGGGGTCAGTTGCCTCCACACAAACTTTAGATCCCCTAGAACCTTTTTCCATTTTGCCCCCTCTACTGGAATGTAGGGATAGAAAGGCTCCTTCTCTGGCCACTTGCCCTAAGCTACAGTTAATTCATGAAGCCCTGGCACTTATGATTTTGCCATTACCTAATGGTTATGCACCCCCTTGGGACACTAAGTTTAGGATACTTCATCATCTGAGTGCCATTTTGGGGTATATGGTCCCAGCCCATCATGTGGTACGGTTTGTATACCTACCTTTTCTGGGCTGGGAACAGAAAGCTGTTCTTTATTTTCGCACTCAGTCTATTGCTGATAGTTTATGTTTCCAATCCTCTATTTTGGCCTCATGGGGGATTATTACATCTAGGGTCTTTCTGAAACCTGGTATCTGTGCTCTTGCCCATGCTCAGCCTGGGTGTTACCAGGTTGTCTCAGGGCCTAATAGTCCAGGTACCCACGAGACATTAAAGAATCCCAATTGTACCCAGGCAGTGGAGCAGGCATCTTCTTCCTCCCCTATTGAATCCATTAATGACAGGATCAGGGATCTGGCACAGCCAGATTCCCTCAGCTCTCATTTAGAACCCACAGTAATGTCTAAGGAAAGCTCTAGCCATTTTCCTTCCAAACAGCCAGTTACTTCTTGTGGGGAAGGTCCTTTGATGGCTATGCAGCTGGAGCCTCGGCACTCCCCTGCGAGGGACTCCCAACATTACTTGGGGTCTCAGTTTATTGATCAAAATAAGGGGTTACAGTGTGTGGGGTTGGAACTTTCTGCCCGTACTTCTTCTGATAGGGGATATAGTGAGTCTATTAGTCATCAACAGCCCCTGCGCTGCCCTATAGTACTGAGCCCACATTTGGCAAAGCAGCTGCCCATTTTGCAATCTGGTTTCCCTCCTCGTGGAGCTTCGCTATTGGAGGAGCTTAGGGCAGTAGATCTCATGTGCAGGGTCATTGTAAGTAGACCTGCCAGATAGCTTATCCTTGTAGGGGTATCCTTTGGGGGGGGGGGGAGTGATTAATGAATGTATTTAGAAGTATTATTATTGCCCTGTTCCCCCTTTTGTAATTTTATACTAGAGATAATGGGCTTATTTATGTATTATTTTGCTAATCAGTCATTGCTCTATCAACACGTGTATTTCCTATTTATTGGGCATTGTGAAGGACTTTCCCTCTGTTATAGGTTTGTTTATTTAAATTTTAAGATTTTTGCCTACTCTATAGGTTGGTAGCTTTGTAGAATCAGCATACAGAATTGTGGTTTGTAGGTATTCTAAGGCTCCTTTATGCTTCTATGTCCTTTATGCAATTGCTCTTTTGTGGTTGCACATTCGGCTTTTCAGGGTCTTTTTTTACTTTTATGTACATGGGATGTTTCCTTCTTCTTAAATACCACCAATTTCCAGGTGGTAAAGGATGTGGCCCTTATTACCTACTAGATCCAGGTATATCAATTCTGTTAAAAGTATTCTGGATCCAAGCGTTAAAAGGGAAGTCCAGATTTTTTGTAGGCTTTCTAGTTTGAACTCCAGGATAATACCTGTTTATATTAGGAGCTGGGAAGCAGGGTTATTAATATTCATGAACAGTTTTTAGAGAATGGATTTATGTATGTATTTGCTTGTGTATGTTTGTTTGTCAAGCAATGGCCTATGGCTACGCTTTTAATAAACTGAACTGAACTGAATAACGTTTATAAATTAGAAGTTATGAATGCCAGAGATAGAGTGTGATCACCATGCGGGTCCCAAATAAAAGAGAGACAATTAGGACTTTTATTGGACCAACTGCTGTTGGTGGAAATAAAAAACATTTTCAGGCCATACAGGGCACTTTTTCAGGCATGTAGTGTAGCGAGTTAGATATAAGTATATGAACTGAGCAAATGTAGATATGAACTGTAAATGTAAATATAAACTGAGCTACATTGGCTCAGTTTATATATTTGTACTGGCTATGCTACTTGCCTGAGGAAGGGCTCTGTGTGGCCTGAAAACCAACAACTTCACCAACAACAGTTGGTCCAATAAAAGATATAATTTGAACCAAGTAATAAATGATGAGACTTTGAAAATGACAGATTTTACTGTTACGTTGCTCAACATTCCTAATGCGCCAGCAGGAATTTTGTGTATTGAAACATTTTCTGTATTCCAAAACTTTTTAAAAAACAAGAAAATTCAATAATAAAAAACACTCTGGTTTATGATGATAGTTAAGGCTCTTGCAAATTTACTCACGTTCTAAAAAGTCTTGGAAATTGCAAGTTAAGGTTCTGGCCTTAACTCACAAGCCATGTAAGCACTAAACATGCTGTACAGTCTTAGATATTGTGCTTTATTCCAACTTAGGCTCCATGCCCCCACACTTTGCATTGGTCTTTCAGTCCAAATCACCTTGCTCTCCAGGTGGGGGGAAACACTGAGGCTGGGGAATATTTATTTATGTATTTATTTATTTATTTTATTCCATTTATATGCCACCCCCTATGCCTACAGCATCTCGGGGTGACTTCCAACATAAAATAAACAATTTATCACAATTTAAAAAATATAAAAATCTACACAGATATTTAAAACAATTTTAAAATACCCCCATACAAAATTTTATCCCAACTTCCCCTCCCTGCCTCTGAAGGCCTGGGAGAACAGCCATGTCTTCCAGGCCTGACGGAAGGCCAGCAGACTCAGGGCCAGTCATGCTTCCTCTGGGAGTGGAGGGGACAAGTCATGCTTCCTCTGGGAATGGAGGGGGTGAGGGGGCAGCAGCATAACTAGGGGGAGCCCAGGGCTGGGAGATCAGGGGCTAGGCTTGGAAATTGAGGAGTAGTGGGAGTGCTGGAGAAGCACAGGACTGGAAGAGAAGGGGTTTCTGGTGTAGATTGAGGAACGGCAGCAGATCTGGGGAGGGAGCTTAGGTCTGGAAGAGCAGGGACTGTGGGTGGCAATTGAGGGGCAGCAGGAGAGCTGTGGGAGACTCAGGGATGGAAAATCAAGGGCTGTGGGCTGGGATTGAGGGATAGTGGTAGAGCTGGGAAACAGAGCTGGAGAACCAGGGGCTGTGAGTGGGGACTGAAAGGCAGAGGAAGAGCTGAAGGGCCTGCAGGTGGGGATTGAGGGGCAGCAAGAGAGCTGGGGAGCAGCTCAAGTCTGGAAGAGTGGGAGGCTGAAGATGTGGATTGAGGGACAGCAGCAGAGCTGGGGGTAGGGCTGGGGAAGCAGGGGCTGTGGGAGTGTATTCGGAGGCATCATCAGAGCTGGGGGAGTTCAGGGCTGGAGCTTCAGAGGCTGTGTGCATCAACTGAGGGGCAGCAGCAGAGCTGTGGAGGAGCTCACTCCTGGGGAGCAGAGGGTAGAGGTGGGCATTGACAGGCATTGGCAGACCTGGGGGGGAGTTTAGGCCTGGGAGAGCAGGGTCTATGGGTGGCAATTGAGGGGCAGTGACAGAGCTGAAGGAGGTCATGGGTGGGGGACCAAGGACTGCAGGTGGTGCTTGAGGGACAGTGGCAAACCTGGTAAAGGTCAGGGGTGGGGGAGCCAGGGTTGTGGGTGGGTATAGAGGAGTAGAATCAGATATGGGGGGCAGGGCTGGAGTATCAGGGGCTGTGCATGGGGATTTAGAGGCAGCACCAGAACTGAAGGACCTGTGGGTGGGGACAGAGGGGCAGCAGTAGACCTGTGGGTGAGGGGCATCTAGGCAGCTACACAAACGTGAACAGGGTGGCTGAAGAGCTAGCGTGTTGTAGGGTGCTCATGCTGGTGCAAAAACCTAGCTACCCCTCAATCCCCACGTGCACCCCCTGATTTCCCAGCCCTGGGATCCCCTCAGCTCTGCCGCTGCCCCCTCACCCCCTCCATTCCCCATCTTCAGTGTTTCCCCAACCTGCAGAGGAAGAGGATTGGGACTGAAAGACCAAAGCAAAGTGTGGGGGCATGGAGCCTAAGTTAGGAAAAGCACAACATGTGAAACTGGACAACGTCTTTGCTGCTTACATGGCTCACGAGTTAAGTCCAGGACCTTAACTTGCAATTTCCAAAACTTTTTAGTGCATGAGTAAATTTGCAAGAGCCTTAACTACAATTATAAACTGGAGGTTTTTTTTTAATTATTGATATATATACAGGTCCAAAGAATTCTGAAAGACAGAGTGACCCTTGATTTCATCTAATCCATCGATGCTTGCAGGACACATGTATTACAATAAATCCATATTTACATTGCATATTGAATTCTGGTCACATCCAGCTCTTTCATAAAGCCATGTGCAACGTAGCTGATGGAGGGCCCGAATTTTACCTGCTGTTTCCATGGACATTAGGACAAAAAAGATTTCTTTTGTGGTTAAACTATATAAAATGTTCTACTGAAAGTATAGAACGTACAACCAGCTAAAGGTTAATTTAGTGCTGTCACTCACTCCCTAATTCATTGTCTTGGAACAAGGAGCAGATATCTATGAAACCTTCCACCAGTATAAGATAATTTAATAAGAAAGAATGTCTTAGATCTGTTTTTCTTTTTTTCCCCTTTTCATGTTTTTCTCTTTTAAGAAGCCCTATAATTTCATTTTAATGTATTCTTCATCTTTAATATGCTGCATTATTCATTAAAATTTGAGTATTACATTCACAGAATTAAAGTAAGAACAGCATAGGAAATGAAATACTATGATGGCACTTGCCATGCAAGATATATGAGGGGAAAATGAATAGTACTGTATTTTTGAGACTTTAATTTCATTTTGTTATTTGAATAAGTTATTTATGAGCTATGCTGCTGTATTTAATGCAAAATGAGAAGCTGAGACAAGAAACAGCTTTTTTATGATAGAAGGGCAAGTTGGGCCCTCTAATGTTCACAAGCAAAAACCTAGGGTTAATGTGAGTTAAATAGCTTACCTTTTCTATCTTTCCAGCTTGAAAAACAAACAAAACTGGAAATGGAAGAGTTAAAATTGTAGGCGTCTAATCTCACGAGCTCTTCTTGCATTATGCTCCCCTATATTCTCTTTCACCAACAGTGCCCACTGAAAAATGTAACCAAGCTTTAGCTCCAGCTTCCAGGTCATGAAGAACAGTTCACACTAAAATCTCACCGGTACTTTCTCCTTTGTTATGGACTCTGCTTTTCTGCAATGAGAAAACAAATTCCTGGAGTATCATTTTTTAACCATCTTGGGATCAGACCGACCCCACCGAGCACAAAAAGCATTAAAATATGTTAATTAGTAGCTCTTCAAGTTCGAGCTTTTAGGACATTGTCACCGGCACCTCTGGACATAACATACCAAAATTTCAGCCTAATACCGCTTACTGTTTGTCTCCTGTAAACAAAAAAGTGGCTTTTTTCAAACAGACCCCAGGTTTCCATAGAGTTTTCCTACTGGGGTCAAATTGACCCCAAGTCAATGCATTTCAACAGGGGTCAAATTGACCCCAGCTTAAAATAAACCAAAATAAACAGTTTCCAAGGACCATTCAGATAGCAAGGGGACATGGAACTCAAGGCCACTTCAGACTGGCAGCAGCAATGAAAATTAACCCCTTCACTGCTATTATTTTGTGCCTTTGTATCATGGTTAAAAACCCCATGAAAATATGCTAGGTATTGGGTCTACAACTTTGAGCTTTCAGCACATTGTCAGTGGTACCTCTGGCCATAACATACTCAAATTTCAGCCAGATATCTCTTGTCGCTTGTCTCCAGTGACCAAACAAGTGCCAGAGTGCAAATGCACACAAGGTGTCAATGGAGTTTTCCTATTTGGTTTTACACAAACCTTTTCTGTTTCATTTTTTATTTGTTCAGGTAATGTTAGGTTTCATTTATTCTACCTAGTTTTAAGTTTCCCTTCTGGGGTGAGTTTGTGGAGACAAGAATTCAGGGAATGTTAGATTTCATTTCTTCAGCCTGCATTTAAGTTTCCCTTCTGGGGTCAGTTTGTGGAGATAAGAATCCTAGGCAAACAAAGAAATGCAAACAAGCCCTGAAGCATCCTAGGCAGCAACAAAAGAAATGCAAATAGCAGGCTATAAAGGTGCTAAGTGTACTCCACTGTCCTTAGTAAAGCTAGACTATAAGGCACAGCCAGTAATTTGCAGGAGAGAATTTGCATTTGGGGCAAATTTGGGGAGTGAAAACAATCCCCATAAAGCAGACTCTTTCTTGTGTTTCTGGGTGTGTGTGTGCTCCCAGGGCTTTGTTTGAAGGTTTTGGGACACAGACTATGTTTTGGGGATAAAATAGACCCCACCTATAATGGGTTTTTATATGTATCCCAAGACCTGGCAATTGCAATTTTTCTAAAGTTAGAAGGTAAGGGTTTTTAATGAAAAGTGGCCATGACTATCTCATAGAAAGTCCCCATAGAAAATCCAGGCTCTCTTCAACATTTGGTGTAAACAGACAGATACAGAGGATGCGTGCCCACGAAGCTGCTTCTTGGGTGCACCCCCACATCCGCCTGCTTGCAACCCTGCCTGGGTCCATTTTAGATGGACCCAGTGGTTTTCCCTACCCATGGCAGTCCTCCCCCCCACCATACCATAGAGTTGCAGGCATATCGCCCAACGCTTTAGGCTGGCACCCACAACTCTATGACGTTGCCCAGGACAATGACCACCCAAAAGTGGAGTTGCAGTGCGGGTTCGCGGAGCAGATAGACAGCAGTTGCACTTTGGGTTGATGCTCTGGGCAGGGCTGTAGTTGCATACCACTGCGGCAGCTGTTACTGACGGAAACCCCTATTCCATGCATCGTAGCACGGTTTGGCAGAGACAGCTTTCTGACGGCTGCAGCTGCAGTTTGTCGCAAATGGTGTCGCGGCATTGAAACTGGTCAATGGAAGCAGAACTTTTGTGGATTTCAATAAGAAGTGGCACCAACTCCCCTTTCCATCGATCATGGAACTTTGTGGTTATCTGATCATTGTATCACGTTTACGCCGCCCGGAATACAAGGTACCACGAGACCCGGCGGCATGATCAACTCTTGGATGCTGTTGACGACACCCGCATGCCCAATTTCATTGGCTAGGGCTTTCCCAGAGAGACATGTCCCGCCTTCACCATTAAGGATAAACAGGTGTGTTTGTAGCTTTCTTCTCCCTCTTGATCCCCAATCGCAGAGAGAGTGAGTGACTGTTGGAGCTGCGCCACCAGTGTCTGTGTTTGTTAACACACTCTGATTTTCCGCGCTCCGTGACAAAACACCGCATCGCGACTCGAGGAGAGAGAGTCCTATCCCTTCCTAATTCATAGCATACCATTGATTTTGGTTAACATAAAAAAGGTTTTGTGTAAATGCTTGAACTTTTCTGCTAATTCTGCTAATCTGTGCTTTATTTAACTGCTAATTTGGTGCTAAAGCAGCTAAAGTAATTCTGCTACAGCTACACTTTACATTTTCCATTATCCTTTTTTAAAATAAATATACACATATGTTGCTTGCTGCTAACCTTTTAGTATTTACGTATATGTTTATCGCTCAGTTTGTGCTGTTCATTTTGTTCATGATAATGGCTGTTGGTTGGATGGATGGTGGGATCATTGGATTACTTGTGAAAACTGTGCTGTTGGGTTGATAACTGTGGCTGTCTCAATTTGTTTGTTGTGAATGGTGGGCAAACGGCAACCGCAGCTATCGCCTCCTCCCCCCCCATGCTCTCCTGTGACTGACTCCCCTAGCAGCCCCCCGCTGCCTATTCCCGCATGTACTCTGGAGTCCCTGCTCCAGGCTCGCCAGTGGCTTCTGCAGCTACTGGCTATGCCCCCCCCTTCTCCTGACTCTCTATTGAGTGACTCTCCTGGCAGCCCCCCCCACCTATTTCCCCATGTGCTCCTCCGAGTCCCTGCTCCAGGCTCACCGATGGCTTTCACGGATTCTGCAGCTACCTATTGTTCCCTGTGACCCTCATTGTTCCCTGTGACCCTCAAACATGAAGTATTTCTATGACAATGGAATTTGCACCTGTGCCAACTGACAGACCTGGACAAATCACAGGGAAGGGGAAGGGGGTTTTAAAAGCCTCAGACCCTCTCCATTTTGCTCTTCTTCTCTGGGACTCTGAAGGAGTGTGTGATGTGACTGTAAACTCTATCTCTTAGGGATGAGCGAACAGAACCAAGTTCGGAAATTCGGTTCAGTTCAGTTCGAAAATCGAGTTCGGTTCAGAAGTTTGGTTCGGTCAACCTAACTATTCAAGTTTGGTCCGAACTCTGTACTTCCAAACAGAGTTCAGAAATTCAAACCCTATTGAACTAAATGGAAATTATCTTGCTGTTAGACTCTGTCTGCAGGGGCTCCGGGGGCAACAACCATGGCCCCCCCAGGCCCCCCTGCAAGCAAGAACCTCCGGGACTCACCCCAGGTCCAGGTCCCAAGCCAGCCCAGCTGCAGCAGCACCGGAGTCGCCTCCCCGCAGCACAGAACAAACGTAAACCCGCCAGACGCGGCGGGGACAAGCCACGCCCCCAGCAGCCTCGGCGAAACCCAGAAGTGGAACTTCCCCCTCGCCCGCAGCTGCTACGCTGCAGTCAGCTGTGCTAGATGGGCGGCGATGTTCGGAGCGCCTCCAGCTCCGCCCCCCCACAGGGCTTATAGGCAGAGCAGAAGGGCCCTTGCCTTGCTGGTGATCAGTGCTCTGCCTGTGATACCGGCCCCTGGTGACTGGATTGTGTTTCTTCTTGAGTGCTACTACAGTGGGAGAGTGTGTGTGTGCGTGAGTGAGTGTGTGAACGGGAGCGAGTGAGAGCGAGCGGACAGCATGTTGTGGGTAAGTGATTTCCCTTCCTTTATACACCGCGGTGACCCAGAGACCTCTTGTACGGCTGCCCCTCCTTTTCCTTATCCCCCTGCCCAGGCCTCTCACNACCTCCCCCAAGGGCTGCATATATACATTAGGGATGGGCGAACGTGGTTCGGAAGTTTGGAGTTTGGACCGAACTCGGTCTGTTCGGTTGACCGAACTGAACTTCCGGACCAAACTTGAATTTCAAACCGAACCGAACCAAATTTCTGAACTCCATTCTGTTCACCCATCCCTAGTGGCAACACACACACACAAAAATTGGTTTTGAATGGCCAAACTTTGTTTGGAAGTTCAGAATTCAACCGAACTCGATCTGTTCGGTTGACCAAACCGAACTTTTGAACCGAACTCGAATTTCAAACCAAACTGAACCAAACCGAATTTCTGAACTCTGTTCTGTTCACCCATCCCTAATATACATTGAATAACAATGGAGACAGAATGGAACCCTGCAGAACACCACAGGATAAGGCGTGGGGGCAAGATGTCTCAGTCCCCAACACCACCCGTTGGCTTCTCCCCGAGAGGAATGACCAGAACCATTCAAGAACAGTGTTGTCCAGACCCCCCAGGTCATTCAGCCATCTCAACAGCAGCCCATGGTCCATGGTGTCAAAAGCAGTCAAGAGATCTAGCAGGATGAGAAATGTTGAACATCCTGCATCCATCTCCTGGCGGAGATCGTCGACCAAGGCCACCAATGCCATCTCGGTGCCATAGCCGGGGTGGAACCCAGATTAAAACAGGTCCAGGAAACCGATGCCATCTAGATGCACCTGGAACTAGGGCTGTAGCGGAATGTCGCAGTGGTAGCTATTTCCGCCGGAAACAGCATTTCTGCAATTAGTGGTACGGTGTGGCAGAGGCTTTCATTCCGCTAGTTTCATTCCGCTAATTCTGCAGTTCTGCTAATTTCATTCCGCTACTTCCACAGGCTTCGCAAAATAGTGGAAACATTACATTTTCACTACTTCCGCCATTCTGCCAGTGCCACAAAATAGCGGAACAGTGGTTTTCTGTCAATTTTCGCAATTTTTCCTCAATTCCGCAATTTGCAGAAAGCTGGCGGAATTAGTGGAATGTCCACAGAAAAGCCGCGGTGTGGTGCGGGCAATTCCGAAATGGCAGAATGGAATTGCAGTGCGGTAACAGCTACTGCCGCATCAGCTCTACCTGGAACTGGATCGCCACTGCCCGCTCAATAACCTTCCCTAGGAATATCTCCTAAAAGACAGTGCATCCTTGATAACAATAGCTACACTGCCCCTCCCTGACCCTCCAGCTGAGGCTGATGCTGCACAGAGAACACAGACGGAACAAGATCGGCCAGAATAGGGCCTCATTCATTGCCCAACCAGGTCTCTGTAATACACACGAGGTCGGTGTCCCACTCCGGGATTAACTCCCAGATGGTAGATGAATATTAACCACTGACCTCGTATTTAGCAGCACCAGACCAAGGCTTGGGGTCTCCTTGGCCTCAACCCACATCCCACATGGGGGGCACAAGGCACCACTCCCTCCTCACTGATGAAACACCCCTCCCTTTGGGCCATATCTCCCCTGACCTGTAACAACCCCGATAGCTGTGGAAGTCCTCCCATCTAGGGCTGATGCGGCAGCAACTGTTACCGCGCTGCCATTCCATTCTGAGAACTCGACATGTACTGTGACTTCCCACCGACTTCCCCTCGATATTTCTGCAATTCCGTATTTGTTCCCTACATTAGTGGAATAGCCACAAAATGTTGCCGCACACAGCAAGCAGTTTTATGCTACATGCTGCCTTGAGTGCGAGTCCGTGGCGAGCCGTGAGATTCTCAGACTCTGAATGAATGATGAATTAATCATTGATTAATACATTGAAGAAAGGTGGGGGGTGGCTACCTGCTTCATCCTCAACCTTCCCTGTGTGCGCCGGGGGCCGACGGGTGCGGGGCTATACCTGGATCATGTGGCTAGGCTAGCTGATGAGATCATTGCTGCTGCTGACTCTCTGTGTTCTGTCTCCAACTCTGTCTGCAACTGCCGCTGCTAGTTACTCTGTCTGGGAGTAGTTCAAGACTTGAGAGCTTCAATCAAGTACGACACCTGACCCAGGTCCTGATGGTGGTATATATGGAGGAATCTCATCATTCTCTTAACTGGCACTGTGGTGTAGTGGGGAGCGTGCCTGCCTGCTGTAACTCACTTGGTCTGTAAAGTGAGTTACAGCAGGCATCATATAATAGTTTACTTATTTCACTGTATTTAACATTTTGAAAGAAGTAAACTATTAAATAGTTTACTTATTTCATTATTTAATAAACTATTTATTTAAATAGCTTATTAAATAATTTATTTAAATAGTTTACTAAATAAATAATTAAATAAATGAACTATTTATTTAATAAACTATTAAATAGACTATTTAAACTACAAATAAATAGTTTAAATAAATAAACTATAAATTTAAATATTATTTAAATATATACATGTTAATTTATATATCTAACCTATAAATTTAAATGTTAATTTTGTCATGCCGTTTGACTTAAAATGTATAAAATCCTATTGCAGGTGAGATCCTCGTTGATGTGGCTTCTGCGATCTGGTCCACAGTATGGACGTCTGCGGAATCATTAGAGCAGATAATTAGGGAGCAGCATCGTCAAGGTAAGCAATGCATATTCGTATATTTCATTACATACTTTAAATAGTTTTAATAAACAGCAGCACCATAATTCACATCAGATGGTGCATCACAAATAATTCCCCTATTCCCTAATTAACAGAACAAAACTTTGAAGCAGAAAATGAGAGGCGCCACCAGGAATATATTTCCCTCCGAGGCTCCAGCTCAACCTTGCAGATGTGCTGGAGGAAGTAAAAGCAATCCGACTGCTCTGAGTGGAGAAGGGCAAGGAGGAATAAGAAATGAAGAGATGCATGCTGCTGGTGTTGTGGTGCAAATTGTTTAATCTTTTTTTTCCATAGTTTGTATATTGTTAATATTTTATATTTCTTTTTTTGTACAGCAGTAAATTTTTAAAATGTTTTTTCAAATAAACCTTTTTTTATTATTCCTTGCATTTGTTTATTTTTTTTACTCTTTAGCCAGGGTAAGGAGACCAAAGGAAAAGGATTATCAGTACCATTACAGAACTAACTGAAAGAATAAAAAGGATATGTACATATGAATAGAAACATATACAGAAGTAGTTGACTTACTACAGGCCACTACAGTGCATAAACTGCATATACTTACTGGCCTCCATTTCAACCCATTCAGTCACTGTAATGTTTAATGGAAGTTGAATGGCCAGTGAATGGTAACTATGGGAGTTCGAAGAGATTCAAAAAGTGGTGTGTGTGTGCCCTGCCCTGTGTATCTGTATTGGGGAGGACTGCTGCTTAAAAAGCCAAATTATATGGGTACAACTTTTAATTCTATTGATTAGACACTTTTAACATCTGGACATGTTACCAACCGATGATATCTTTTCAAAGTATCTTTTATCTAGGATGTCTTATATAGCTTTCTTTATTATGAATACATGGGTCGCCTCTTTGAATATGCCAGTTGCAGAAAATAAGCTGTCCATTCATTTCTCTATCACTTGGAGCATAGCCAGTGCGACCAAAAGCTATGATTTGACTTCTGGGGAGATTTTCAGTCTGAGCGGCTGAGGCTACCTCCCTTTTCTTACACACAGTCATTCTTTGTTTTCTCCGAGATAGTGGCTGTCTGTCTGTCTGGTAATGTAATGTGTGGTGGCCATGGAAGAGATACATTTTTCTGCAAGTGTGCAGAGTTATTTACTGCTTTATTCTTATCATGGACATTCTTAATTTGTGCCAGCATGATGAACTGAATTGGTACAGGCCTCATCCTTCTAATGTCTTCTCTGACCACCATGGCAAAAATTAATAATCAATTCATAATAATACATTTATGATGCAAAGGACATATGATATTGTTCCATCAAAACATGAGTGGTGTTGAAATAATGAACAAGAAACTCATTTGCCCTCTCTCAGTTTGTACTAAAAGTAGGGAGACACACACCACATGACATGAAACTCATGGGTGGCAACTTAAGAAGTTAAAATAATTTACAAAAACCATAATTTTCACTCTGCAAGCGAAAAGCATATATTTTGTTTGTGGTCCATTATCAGCTACTACTAGCCAATCAGGAAACAGAGTTATATAAGGGAACATGATGGGACTGGGAGAGCTGTGGAAAAACAACATGGAATGGGTCCCCAAGTGTTGGTGGGTGGTGGCACTGGCTAAGTTCTCCAAGCAACCGTGATTAGCCATGGCCACTGTCAGAGACCAGATAATGGTCCTCCTTGGCTAGCCCTTGTTCTGTTCTCCGACCAGACTCAGAGTGAGTTAGAGTGACTGACAGTTTTACAGCCTCGAGTCTGATCCCAGGTCTATCAGGCATGAACCCATGACACTGTCGTGCAAAAGCCTACCCTTTGGCCTCACATGGTTGCATTGCCTGAGTCCTTTCCAATTCATGGATCTAGTCTATGGATCTAGACCGTACCCCAAGCACTGAACAAGAGCTCAGATGGGGAGGGCATGCACTGGATCCAAGGGCTGAATATAGGAATTGGAAAGTGACCACATAAAAATTCTCCACCCCTGCAATGTATGGGGAAGGGGCACCAGGGTGTGGACTGGACTGCAGAAAGATAAGAGTGTGGTAAAGCGTTGCAGCAGGGAAAGCAAAGCATACATAGTGAGAAAGGATGCAGGATTTGATGGATTTAATTTCTCAGTACAGGGAAAGATACTAGCCTCATTTGGTTTGCTGCCGCCTATCACTGCCATACCAGTGCAAACCTAGGTTCATGTCAGAAAAACCCCGTATAGTGCATCTGCACTACATGCATGCATCTATCTAGATTGCAGAAACAGTAGATACAATACAAGCAGGGACAGGGAGGGTGGGTGACTGTTGCAATTTGCAAATCAATGCCGCAGGTGTGGCCCTGCCCTGGCCAAGCCTTTGAAATAGCATTGGAATCCAATGCTATTCAGTTACAGGAAACCCCTCCCCCCCTTACTAGTGTAGTGTCCTCTAAAGTGTGGCAGGCTGGGCTGGCTCTGTGCTGCTGGCTCACCAGCTGGCTATGGATCATGGCTACATTCTGCTTAAGATTCAGAACGCCCCTACTCCCTCTGCCCCACTGCCAGTGCCTGCCTGCCTGCCTTAAATGTAAAGACTGTGTGTGATCATCATGGAGTCAGTACAGCCGGCTGCAGCTTAACTTAAGTAAAAGTTTATTTTTCAAAATAACTTAAGTAAAAACATTTTTTCAAAATGTTGGGGGGAAAAAGGTTGCGCGGCTGGGCTGGGCCAATTACCTTTCCAGTTTCCACCAAGTTCAGACAGACCGGTTAGTACTACTAGCAATAAATTGCTGCTGCATGCAGGGTTAGGGAGGGTATGGCTGGGCAGGGGGGGAAGGTCGCCGCCTTTTAATTGTCTTGCTTGCTTTCTCTCATCATGGGGGGGTGACACAACCTGCTTCGTTCATTCGTCACCCTTTCCCTGTGGGCGCCACTAGGGGGACACAAGCCCATGTTATGTGTGTAGACCCTAGGCTAAGGCTAGGATGGAGGGGGAGGGTAGGAGAGTAGCAAAATAGTGAGTGTGTGTGTCTCTCACGTCAGCATAGGTGTGTGAATGCTGCTAATAAAGACCACCACCAGTTCCAGCTTCCAAGCCTGAAGAACCCTCTTGCCAGAGGGCTGCAAGAAGAACACATCTGGCATAGAAAGAAGCCTCATTCTCAGCGCTGACACCATTGGAAACATTTTAGCGTAGATGGGGGTGGCGGGCAGAGTGTTCGCCTGTTCGCTTCCCATCCCTACCCATTCTAAAAATTTCCTAGCAGTTCTCAAGCTGCTTGCAAAGCCCACCACCACCTGAAGTCTAGCTCCTCTAGGGCTAGACTGCAGCAGCAGCTATAGCGTGTTTGGCCAAAACGGTCTTTGAAGTTCCATCATTTTACATATTAGCATTAATATGTAAAATATGTAAACATCCACATGTAAACACCCAACATATGTAAACATCCACATGTAAACAACCAACATATGTAAACATCCACATTTAAAACACCCAACATATGTAAACATCCACAGGGCACACTGGCACACCACACCACAGTAATTGGTGGCTGCATAAGAAATTACAAAATTACATGAGAAGAATGGATGGATTTAATTCTATTTGTACTAGAGCAGTGTCTAGAGGGGGAGGGGAGGATTAGTAATTATTTACCCCCACTATGAAACCTCAAAAGCCTCCCTGCTCCCTCTCTCTAGCGTCAAGACATAGCCCGCCCCGTCTCCCCATCCCCAAATCACACCTCTCTCACTCATAGTAATTGTCTTAAATTAAATTGCACCTCAAAGCAGGAAAGAACCCAGTGTATGATCTGTTTAAGATTTAAGTACTATAATCATGTGGCCACAGAGAGCAACAAAAATATGAATAGGGATTGGGCAAGGAGCAGCTCGGGACGGAGCGGGAGGGGAGAACTATTTCCACTTATCTCAGATTCCACACTGTGATTTGGGAACAGAATGAGATCATTGCCCCAATGGTCATGTTGATATACTGTGACCGCTGTTGCTATAGCAAACCATCAGGCCGCTGTGGTGCATTGGTTAGGCTGCCAGGTGACGGAGTTGTGGAAACCAGGGTTCAAATTGCCTGTCAGTCAGCTCAGCTGGTTTTTTTGTTTTTGTTTGTTCCTACACGCTTTATATTATCTATTCCCCTCTAGTGCGCTCTGTTTTACTTATACTTACTGTGTCAGCGCGGTGCCAGGGGGAGGGGGGCTCCACCATTGCCCTGCTGAGTCCAACTAATTTTTAACTCCTGAGTCCCTGAGTCTACCACCACCCACACATCTGTCTGACTCACTGNGTCTACCACCACCCACACATCTGTCTGACTCACTGTATAAAAACAGTGCATGAGCAATGCATGTTGCCATCCTTATCGTTTTGTACTCGTGCACATCTTATACCCTTTGGCCGAACCTTTTTTTTAAAACAAATAAACCCTGGGGGTCAATGAGAAAAATTCCTTAATTATTTAATTCACTACTTGTTTGAAAGCTTAATGCGTAGACTCTGACTCGTGAGTTTAACTTCAAAAATGTTGCTTGCATTTACAATGGTTTTGAATAAGAAAAGAAACACTGATGCTTTGAGAGAGAGACAGCATAACGTGCTGGAGGGGAGCCTGGCTGGCGACGGGGCTGCACGGCCCGGTCCGCGGCCCGGGACACATCCATCATCAGAACCAGAACTGACAGTAGTGACAGCCAGTCTGTCGGATTGCGCTTAAAGAAGAATCTTTAGAAAATATAAGATGGCCTGTGCTGCACTGATTAAAATTGGTGAGTGAAACAAAATCATTAGCTCTAACATATTTTTATTTAAATCTTAATTTTCTCAATCAGTGTGACTGAAACAATTCCTTTAATTTGCAGTTGAAATACTGGTGGATGTGGACTTGGCAGTGTGGGCCAATGTCTGGACAAGTGCTGACACCCTTCAACATATCTTAGAAGAGCAGCAGCGTCAAGGTAAGCAGTTTATATTTCTTTTAAATATTAATAATAAAGATTAATATTAATCAAAATGGATCACAGAACCATTCTCCATATTCTTCTACAGAACAAAACTTTGAAGTGGCGCATGAAAAAAGGCACCAAGAGTATATATCTCTGCAATGAAATCTGGCAGAGGTGCTAGACGAACTGCAAACCGGCATCCTGCGTCAGATGATTGCGAGTGCCACCACCACCCACAGTCACCACCACTGCCAGTGCTGCTGCCAGCAGCATACAATATATGAAGCCCGCCACCCAAATAGCCCCCCCAGGTCTCCATGTTTAATGTTTAAGATTTATATGTTTTATAAATGTTATAATGTTTAAATTTTGGACTGCATGTACCTTTTTATAAATAGTTATTTTTAATAACCCTTTTAAAATTATTCCTTGCATGCATTTGATTTTTAAAGTGTGGTGTGTGTGCCCTGTGGATCTGTATTGGGGAGGGGACTGCTGGAACCAGTATATGGATATGGGTACAATTCAATTAGGAGAGTTATATTGATTGTAAGACACACAACATCTGGACATGATGGCAGTG
>QEPC01014088.1:1726194-1792587 GCA_003113815.1 Sphenodon punctatus | reverse complement strand
GATTTTAATTCAGATCTTACAAGTAGTTTCTGTTGGTTAGGCGGCTGGCGAAAAGCCACAAAAGGTGGATGGTTGATGGCTTTTTGAAGACGTGGTGAATTCATAACCAATGGGTAGCTTTCTTTAATTGCCAGGTGATATTGAGGCGATGCTGGGTGAAAATCTACTACAAAAGGGAAGTGGTGTTCTTTGTAAGTATGAGTCTCCCCCTTGTGTAGGAGGGATTCCCTTTCTAGTATGGATGCCCTGTGAATGTTGTAGTCTATGACATTGGAAGGATAGCCCCTAGTGAGAAGATGCTTCTTGAGTTCTTTGCTTCGTTGGTGGTAAATCACATTGTTGTTACAGATGCATCTAATCCTGAGACTCAAGCTATAAATTATGTTCTTCTTTATGTGTCTTGGATGACAAGAACTCCAATTCAAGTAAAGGTGAGTATCTGTAGGTTTGCTGTATAAATCTGTGTTAATATTATTTTGCTCAATGTTAAGAAGGACATCTAGGAAGGGAATGTAGGAATTATCAATGTTGCTGTTGCATGTGAACTTTATTGTGGGATGGATGGTGTTGGGATAGACCTTAAATTGTTCAAAACTCTATTTGCCACTTGTCCAGATTACAAAGATGCCATCAGTGTATCTCCACCATATTAGAGGTCTGTGAGTAGACTCCTCCAGGATACTTTGTTCAAGTTTGCCCATAAATAAATTAGCATAGGATGGAGCCAAATGAGTGCCCATAGCAGTACCTTGTACTTGCAGGTAATTTTTGTCATTAAAGGTAAAGTTGTTGCAGGTGAGCACTAGTGTAGCTAATGAGGTGATGACTTTCGTGGGGGGTCCTTTGAAAGTTGCTATTTAAAAATACTTTGAGAGCCTGAATGCCACCATCATGTGGTATATTGGTGTAGAGAGAAGTGACATCGAATGTGGCTAGTATGGTATCTTTGTCAAAGTTATGTTGATTATTCAAGGATTCAATCTTGAGGAGGAAATCATTAGTATCCTTGATGTAGGATGGGAGGTTTGGTACTAGATGTTGTAAGTGTAAGTCAATATAAAGAGAGATCCTTTCAGTAGCAGTGTTATTGCCTGAGACAATGGGCTGTCCTGGTTTGTTAGGTTTATGTATTTTAGGCAACATGTAAAATCCTCCAGGAGTAGGATTTGGGTTAATGAGCAGATCAGCTGTATCATAACTAAGTAAGTTCCTTTGTTTAAACCGTTGTGTGGTGGTAGAAATGTGGGTATTAAGATCTGCTGTAATGTCTTGGTCAAGGAGCTTGTAAGGCATCCAGGCTCTCAAAGTTCGGATCGATTTCAGTTTGGACGGTTCAAGTTCGGTTTGGCTGTTCAGTTCGGTCATCTGAATGGACCGAATCATGTTTGCACTTCCCTACCGATGGGGCAGCCTTGGACAACCTGCCCCCTGCACACAGACATGGGACGGCCTTGTGCTGGGCCACCAGCAAGCGCACTGGAAGAAGGGGGGACAGCTAACCACCCTGCTATGTACCTCTTGTCACACAGTGTGGGTACTGCCAATGGCAGAGCGTTGTGGTCACACTTTACCCACTGCCTTGGCCTCTGGGACCATGGCAGATTCTACCATGCGTTGCCCCAAGGGTTCCCTTTGTAGCATAGCAGCTCTTTTCCAGGCATGCAGTGTTTGGGTGCAGCACCAGAAAGGGCCGACATCACAACATGTGTAGGTCTCCACCCGCCCACCTCGATTGCTCCCCTGTAATGACAAAGCAGTCACAAGGTATGTAGTGCTGTGTGGCATGGGGCCCGCCCAGTTGCTGTTGTGGCAGTGGAGCATGTGGTCTCCTGTGGTGGGGGGGGATGCATTAATAAAAAGAAACAAAAACCCACCGCAACTCTCACCAATCTTCCCACCCCCTACCCACCCTTACCCCTCTCCCTCGCCAAATGCCTGATGGAACAGCCAGGTCTTACAGTTCCTATGAAAGGCTGGGAGGTCTGGGGCCAGACAGGCCCCCACCAGGAGGGAGTTCCAAAGGCACGGCACGGCCACCGAGAATGTCCTATTCTGCGTGCCCCCCCAGGAAACCAGGGGGATCTCTAGCACGGCACCCCCGGATGACCGCAGGGGCCGGTCTAGAACCCGGGGAGTGAGGCGATCTCTCAAATAGGCAGGGCCCAGGCCATGTAAGGCTTTATAGGTCAAAACCAACACTTTGATTTGAGCCCGGAAGACTATTGGCAGCCAGTGCAGAAATCGGAGCACTAGTGTAATGTACTCCCGGCGTCCCAGTCCCACCAAGAGCTGGGCCGCCGCATTCTGCACTAGCGGCAGCCTCTGAGCCATCACCATAGGTAGCCCCACAGAGAGCGCGTTACTGTAGTCTAAACGAGAGGTAATAAAGGCATGGATGATCGTGGCCAGGTCAGGGACTGAAACCAATGGCCAAAGCTGCTGCACCAGATGTAACTGGCGGAAGGCACTCCTCGCCACAGCCTCCACCTGGCAATCCAGATGAAGCTGCGCATCGAGGAGCACCCCTAGGCTCCGTACCTGGGAAGCCAGCAGAGGACAGATCCCATTAACCGAAGGAGCTGTTACCTCCACCGACTTACTCACTAACATCACCTCTGAATTGTCAGGATTCAGTGAGTCAGTTTGTCCTCATCCAATCCCTCACAGCTGCCAAACTGCGGGTAAGCACTGAGACAGTTGGGCCTGGGTCGGTTGAAAATGAGAGATACAGTTGGGTGTCATCCGCATACTGATACAAAACACAACTAATCACACCTCTGCATTCCGTGTTCTTACTATATTTTATGTAAATGAAGCTACACAAACATACAGAATATCTTTAACAAGAAGTGAAAGACAAAACATAGATAGATCTAAGTAGACTATTTAAATAAACCGGCGTACTGCATTAGACGAAGAGGATCCTTAGGTGGAGAAGATCCCAATATATCAATAAGGGAAAAAAACAGTCCTGAGCCCATGGACGATTTTCAATGTATAAACCAACGTTTCGCTTCTTCAAAAGCTTCTTCAGGGTTCCTTCTCTGTTTTTTCCTTCCGTGAGCTTAGGTTACGTAAGCTACGTTTTACTGATGCAGAACTATAAACCACAGTACAAAGGATTCAGTAAAGTACATGGTATGCAACTACAATATAAACATAACAATGACCAAAATTGTCTTCAGACATACATAAAATTAAAATAAAATATTTGGCCCCAAGCTCCCTTGGTGTCAATCTGACTCACCCTGCCCAGGATTCATAAATTTTCAGCATTCATCCAGGCCCAAATAGGGCCTGATTCTTCCTGAATGGGAAACAAATATAGATATAATTCTACTCCCCCCGTCTTCATAGGTACCATTCTCTTAACCTCCCTAAAATATTTTAAATTCTATAAGATCCAAAGGGATTTCTTCATTCAAATGGGGTTTAAACAATGGAATGCTCAAGGGCTGTTAAGTCCTTTGTGGATCCTTTACACAGGTCAAGATGTAATAAACATTTCCAAAATGAAAGAAGCTGCTCACTTTTGATTCCTTTCACAAAAATATCCCTTTTGCTCCGGGGGATCTTCCCTTTTGGTTTTGTCTAACAGGGGCTGAATTTAGTTTTAGTTTGAGCTTTGGGGCTTAAACATTCTCCCAAAGTCAAGGTCTTCATAGTCAACTCAAATAGCTCCCCTGGGACAAATTAACTTAAAATGCCTTAACCAAAAGGCACCAAAAGTATGTGTAAAGAGCATGTTCTCTTTTTTTTTCCTTCCCCATAAACAAATAAGCTCTTTGAATTTCTTGGGGGTACCTGCTTAGCAGACATGCTTTATCTCATGGCTTAATCAATTACTCAAAGGTTGTTTCAGTCTTTTATAAAGCCCTTTACAAAGGTCAAATTTAATAAACATTTCCCAAAATAAAAGGAGCTACTCACTCTTAATTCCTTTCTTAAAGATAGTTCCTTGTGGCTCCTACTTCAGTCTTTCCCAGGGGGATCTTCCCCCTTTTTTTGGTTTGTCTTGCAGGGGCTGCTGCTTGCTAGTTCCTACTTCAGCTGCAAGCACACTTCTAAAGTTCAAGCTCTTTATAGCCAACTCAAGCAACATCCCTGGAACAGTTTAACTTGATTACCTAAACAAAGGGCCCCAAAGGATGGTTAAGGCATGTTCCTTTCTTAAGCCCATATGCAAAAATTAAGATTTCTTGAAGGTACCTAATGCTGTACAAAGGATACCCATATTTATATATCCTAGCTAAAATAGGATATCAATAAAACTATCTCTGGGGAGAGAGATCCAAAGTCCTCAAGGAAGCATGGGGCACTGAAAGCTCAATGTATCCAAAATTAACCATACACAAGAAGGTTACAGACCATTCTGAAGAGTTTAAACCACAATAGAAACTCAAGGAGTTTAAAAGATCATATCTAGCAAATCATTAAGTCCTAAAGGATGAACTGTATCCAGTGTAATAATCCAGTAGGACGCATATACATGGCTGCATATACATGTTGAACAGGAGAGGGGATAAAACCGAATGCTGCGGAACCCCACATGAGAGGTCTTGGTAGGATGAGAAACAATCACTGAGCACCACCCGCTGAGTTCTTCCGTTCAAGAATGAGCAGAACCATTCAAGAACGATCCCGCCCACCCCCACACTGGCCCACAGGCACGCCACCAACATCTCATGGTCAACAGTATCAAATGCTGCCAAAAGATCTAACAGGACCAATAGGGTTGAACGACCCTGATCCTTCTCACAACGGAAATCATCCACCAATGCCACAAGTGCTGTCTCAGTGCCATGACCCAGATGAAATCCAGACTGAGAAGGATCAAGATAACCGATGCGGTCAAGATGCTCGTGTAGTTGTTGAGCCACTACCCATTAAATAACTTTCCCTAAAAAGGGAAGCTTAGAGACAGGCCGATAGCTGGCAGGGGAGTCAACGTCAAGTCATGGTTTCTTGAGCAGAGGCTGCACCACCTCCTCCTTGAGGCAGCCCGGCACTCTGCCCTCCTGAAGGGAGGCTTTGGCCACCCCAGCCAGCAACGACCCCATGATCTCACAGCAGCTCTTAACCAGCCAGGACAGGCACAGATCTAATTCTCAAGAGGTGGCTCGAACTGCCCCAAGCACACCCACCACATCAGCGGGTGTCACCGACTGAAATTGATCCCACAAAATTGGACAAGCCGGGGCTTCTACAACCTCTACCTCCTCCACTGTATTAAGTGCGGCATCAAGGTCATGGTGAATACAAGTGATTTTATCAACAAAATAATCCGCAAAAATGTCACAGCGGGGAGACAATGACTCAACTCCAGGGTTGAGGGAGGCCGGAACGTCCTAATAATAAGAGCTGTTCGACAGTGGAACAAATTGCCCTGGAAGGTGGTGGGTTCTCCTTTACTGGACTTTTTCAAATAGAGGCTGGACAGTCATCTGTCAGGGATGCTGTAGCTGCGGATTTCCTGCACTGAGAAGCAGGTTGGACTAGATGACCTCTGAGGTAACTTCCAACTCTAGGATTCTATGATTAAACCTCCTTTTGAGGTATTTTCTTGAAGTCACTGCTAGTCTTCAATGGTGTAAAGTTGAAGACAGATAAAAGTTCACATTGTTGGATGTTTTGGGGGGCAAATCTTTTTAGAGAAGGAATTCACTCTTGTTTTTAATCTGAATTGTAAGGCTTGACTAAAACAGTGCCTATTTTTTCATGACAAAATCCTCTCACAAGCCATCTCATCTCACAACCATGAGTTTCAGTTCCAACTGGAGTTTCTGTGGTGTGCCTGAAGAGAGTTAATTATTCTTTTGACACATTTTACGACTGCTTGTAAGCAGTTCTGAACTGAACACACACAGGTCTGACAGTGCTTATCTGAAAGCTACCACCTGGCTCTAGGTCAGAGAAGGGAAATGGTTTAATTAAAAATGTAATACTGCTTTTATTTTAGAAGAAAGGAAAGTGAAGCTAAATGATTTTAATAATTAAATGTAATGCTATATTTGGTCCTTTCTTTCTTTTGTTCTGTGAATTTGCACAGTACACGGTTGTTAAAACAATTAGAGTGAGTTCTCACAAGCAGGACTGCACTGCAGTTGTTTATCTGGAAGAATCCCTGCGAAGTAACCATCTACCTTTGGCACGGTTCTAAGTAGTGAGCACTAGCTTTCAGGGGGAACTGGGGTTTCCTCTCCTGCTAGTTGGGCAGGAGGCAGACAAATGCAGCAGGGGTAGGAAAAAGAAAGACTGTATCACATACAGACTGCATTAGGGGTAGACAAACCAGGAAGAGTTTGTCTAGAGAACTAAAGGGGAAAAACAAGCAGGATTGCTTGTCTCTGAATTGGACAGTCATCTCCTCCAGAGTAGAACCCTTCCTTCCCTGATTTACCTTGTGGAGGTAACTTTATGTGCTTTAACCCCTCTGTTTGTGTGAACAAGAGTGAGGGCAAAGCAAACTAGAGAGTTATTACTTCAGAGCAAGTGGTTGTAAGAATTTGAAGAAGCTGTTTGAGGCATAAACTACCTGGAAATAATTCAAAGCTTAGGTTTGTTTGTTTATTTTTTCCCAACACCGCTGGTGCTAAAAAAAAACATTCTATCAATGAAAAGCAGCTTCCTTTCATCAGAAAGCATAGTATTCTGCCTGGAGTGAATGTTTTACTGTGAAGTTGGGTCTATGTTTACTAGTATTTGAAACCACATTGAGTGAAAATTCACACGGCATTCCTAAATAAGGGCAGAGGGAACTCTTTTCCACTGCAGTTTGAAGAGAAACCTCCATTGTAGAGTAAATGTATATTTTTGTCCTATCACCAGAGTCTAAACTTATTACTCAAGATTTCTCCTTGGCACATACTGAAGGGGCTAGACATTCATGTAATCTACACTCCATGTAGACAATTCTGAATGTGCTCAGGAACAAACTTTTTAAAAAGTCAAACAAACGCCTTTGATTCCTAGAAGAAGGCATTTCTGTTCCAAGAGGCTACATGAGAGCCTAGATGCTTTGTTAAAGTTATGATACATTAAGCACTTGCTTAACCTATATCTCACCTATAATGAGATCAAATCTTCAATGTAGATAGATGGTTGAGATTTGGGATGAGAAGCCATTAGTGGTCTCCATGTCTCAGCTGATCTGCCTGTATTCTGCCTCATGAGAATGTATCAGGGACCGGTCTGTTCCCCTATATGTATTTATATCCATCCACTTTAGTGGATCACCAACTGAATTCTTACTGTATTATCCCACGAAACCACTAGTTCTTAAGCAGGTTTACCAAGCATAAATTACTTTTGGAATAATTTGTCTTCAATAAAGGTGTAGCTAATAGGGACTCTGTGACTACATGAATTTTTATATACCTGTCAACCAAATTAGGGATGTCGCTGTAGAAGCTAATGCTTAAGGACGGCGTGCAGATTTGTGCTGGCTTAGGCATATGGCACTTTGTTATCTTCTCCCACAGCTGAACCTGTGGCCTCAGGGAATGAAATGAGCTGCAAGGATCTACTCGTGAACTCCCCTGCTGTTATGTCATTGTGTGGTGTGATTTGCCTGCTTGTAGAATAAGTCTTAATATATTATATACTCTTTTTCCTGGACAATGCTGCCTCTTGGTAGTGCCTTTCTCTATGGTCTATGACAGGGATAGGCAACATTCTCAGGCCCAAGAGCCACATGAACACCTCCATATGGGCCAAGACACAAGACACACACAGGTGCCTCTTTGAAACATCTCTTAGGCTGAGCGTCTTGTCCCTTGTGATTGGCTTGTGAAGCCAGTCACTCTGTGGTCCTAGCTGCTGAGATTCTGAAGAGCAGCTGCAGTTCAGCTGCTCAGAATCTGGTGCAATGAACTAAGACATTGGATCAAAAAAGCAGCATGGGGTCTGGGATTGGCACTGGCCTTCAGTTTGTCCACCCCTGGTCTAGGGAAATAAGCTCAATCTGCAGTCCTCAGCCACCTCCCTTTGCTGTCCCCTTCAGCACTAAGGACAGCTCCTTTCACTCTAGTAGTGAACAGCACACTGCCAGGTGATCTCAGTCTGCTAGTTTTATAGACCCAGAAGTGGGCAAGAACAAGAGAAATGGGCAGGCTAAGCATAAAGGGCCAATGCCTGCTCCATCATAAAGCCACACAAATGTAGCAGATTCTCAGGGATTATTTTGTGCAGCTCTATTACTATCAACGCAAGATGAGGACCTTCTACAGAAGCTTTGTGCCCACCATACACTGGCTCCAGTCCTATTTTGCTAGCACTGCAAGATCTGAATGGCATTAGGCACCCTGCTGAAAACATAATTGAGCCACAGAGTGTAGGGCTCATGTTATATTTCTGTGCACTGAGCAGAGGAAATGGAGTACCCAAAGGAGGGCTGTCACCGTAGAAGAAGCGGCATTTGGATTTGTGTGGCATGGGCTGTGCATGGCATGATTAGGAGAAGCACTTGAGTCATGAGTTGCATTGTATGGTGGATACAGGCAAGAGAGCAACAAGGATTCCAATTAAGTCCCAAACCCCATTGCGATCTCCCTATAAGACCCTGCCAGACCCAACACAGTTCTTTGTATCGCCATGCAGGAACTTTGACCTCACAGCCTCCAGGGAGCTTTCCACAGGCCTACAGCAGCAGCTCCAACAATCCACTTCCTCAGTGGGTGTCTTTAGATGGACACCTCCCCACCCCCCGGACCAGCCCCCCCATCCCTTGTGTGCAGCCCTGACATTGCTGGGTTTAAACAGACTCAATGCTACCACAGCCCAAAGTCCACCCACATGGCACCCCCTACCCCACACCATAGAGCTGCGGTCAGATTGGCCGTCAACTCTAGGCTACCGCCAACAGCTCTATGGCATTGCCAGGGCAACCCCTGGACTACAGCAGAGGTGTAGTGGATAAGGTGCTGGGCTTGGATCTGGGAAGCCAGGGTTTGAATCGTACCCTAGCCACAAACTCCCTGGGTGACCTTGGGCAAGTCACAACCTCAGTTCCCCATCTGTAAAATGGGAATATGCGTGTGTCTGTCTGTCCCTGTGTTCCCCTCACCCCTGTTGTAAGCCCACTGGACAGGGACCTGTCTTCGAAAATATGTGACTGTAAAGCGCTGTGTACACCTAGTAGCACTATAGAAATTAGTAGTAGTAGTAGCAGTGGCCCATCCACTGAGTAGATGGAGTGCTGCTCTGCTCCCAGATGGTGCTCTGGGTTTGGGTGGCCTGACCCACTTGCGGTGCTCCAGGATGTTCTGGAGCGCTGCCCCAGAGCACAAACAGCCTGCTTTGCCTCACCTTTAAACAGACAGTCTACCTGGGGGTGAGGCAGGGCAGCTGTCTGTTTAAAGGTGGCCCATCACCATTCACTGCCCCTGATCACTTCAGGGGAACACAAGAACTTATCTCAGCAATTCCCTGGCTACCTGTATGCTCCTAGTGCCTGCCCTGTTACCCTGCTCCAGCCTCCCTCAAGCCTCACTTTGCAATCCACTCTGATTGCCCAACTCCTGACGTGGCTTTGGTTATGGCTGGCTTTCTGTTTTGGCTTTGGTTCCCCAGTTCTGACTCCCAGACTCTTGACCTGGGTTAACCCTGACCCCACTCCCAGCTCACCCCCACTTACGTCCTCAGCAATCTCTGTCCCTACCTACCATCTACTGGGGCTGCAGAAAGCCCCCTGGAAAGAGGAAATGGTTGTAGAAGCCATTGATAGAGGAGTAAACGTCTCCTTTACTGGAGGAGACTAGTCCCTGGAATAACAGAGGAAGGGATGATCTGAGTAACAGTTTTAGAAGTGCAGTTAAACTTTGAAAATGTATATTAATACACATGGGAGGAACAGGGGGTGACAAAATTCTGTTCTGAAAGGGAGGTATTTCAAAGCACACTATGAAAAATTAGGAGATTTATCAGATTTGCTATATGTTCTGATATCTGAAACATTACAGTACTATAATAAACCAGTGTGAATGATGGAGGGAAATGGTGATAAGAAACTAGTTTTCATTTTGAAGCTTCCAAAGGAAGGTTGCAAGCAGTATAATGGAAAACAGCTTTTAAATGAGAAAAACAGTATCTTGCCTCTGTCACTTTAACCAAATTCTTCCTGGGTGTAAATTTAAGAATTCCAGGATAATATTCAGACAGTGTAATCTCGTAACACAATCTCTGTTTTGTCCATTACCCCTCAGTCCCTATCTCCTAATTGCAGGTATTTTTCCTTATCCAAGAGATATTCTAACAATGCATTCTCTTTTCTGTTGATAGCCAAAAAGCATTTTACCCAATCAGCATATGCTGCTATCTCCTTGGTACAGTACAAAAAAGTCCCATAGCTTGAGAAGGTGAAATGTAAAGTAAAAGGCCCACTTTCAGTGCCAGCACTATCAATCTTGGCATCTGACTTCTCCTTTGGTATTGCTCTCATTATCTGAGAAACAAGCCATTTATGGGAAGCTTTTTTTCTTATTTTCCAGTAACTTTACAGCCCCTCTTCCAGCTCCCCATGTACATCTGCTGCTCTTCTTCACACAATGGTATGCAGAGAAAGCTGGATGGATAGTGTCCCAGTAAGGTAATTATACTTCCAGTATCACAGCATTGTACTTTCTGTCCATATTAGGAAGGAAGAAGCAGCCATTTTAATCAATATCTGGGGGTTTTAAAATCCGTTTTGTGTCCACCTACTCAATTGTGTAGGGGGACTTTTTAGCCTTGTCATCATCAGTCAAAGATGCCACTGGCCGCTACCCGTATAGATCAGGGATGAGGAACCTGAGGCCCGGGGACCAAATGTAGCTCATGGCTAATTTTAAATGTGTCTGGTCTGGCCCGTGGTTCCCTACCTCCAAGCTCTGAGAGACTGAGCTCAGGGTAAGAGAGCAGAGAAGAGGGCATACATGTACACAAGAATAGGGGACAGATCCAGGATCAAGACCCTCCCTTTCCTGAGCACATCTCTTAAGAAGCCACACCTCCAGCTTCTATGCAGCCGTTGGCGCTTGTGCTAATTTTCAAAGTGGTCAGTGGTCCCTGGGAGGGAAAGGTTTCCTTACCTTTCCTTACAGAGATTAAGGACCCTGTGGATATTTCAGGACCGAAATAGATAATTGTGGTTAGACTGGATTCAATGGGTTCAGAAAAGGACTGGATAAATTCTTAGAGATTAGGCCCATAAGTACCTATTAGTCAAACTCAGGGGATGCAACTTTTGACTGCTGGGCTGGGAATGAATAGCAGGAAATTGATCATTCCATGGTGACCTGTTGGGTACTTCTCTGGAGCCACTGAAGCTCAGAGACATGATGCTGGACTAGATGCACCATTGGTCAGACCCAATATTTGTTTATTTTATATTCATAAAATCATTGCTACCCCGCCCCTCCTGTTCTAAGCAGCCCAGGGCGGCTTACGTTAAAACACATAAAATCAGTAAAAACAATATGTTAAAAAGAGAAGGCACAGAACCACCACCACCACCCCATTCCCCTATCCCACCCTACACTCCATCTCCCTCACCAAAAGCCAGGCGGAACAGCTGGGTTTTACACATATGACAGAAGGAGGGGAGATCCAGGGCCACCTGGGCCTCCACCGGGAGTGAGTTCCACAGCCTAGGTGTGGCCACCAAGAATGCCCTCTCCATAGTGGTTTCCTGGGCCACACGGGGGACCCGAGAAGGGCACTCCCAGTGGACCGCAGAGGCCGCTCCAGAGCGTGGAGAGTGAGGCAGTCCTGCAATTAAGTCAGGTCAAGGCCATATAGGGATTTGTAAGTCAAAACCAATACCTTGAATCGGGCCCAGAAGACCATACACAGTCAGTACAGAGCCTGGAGCACAGGTGTAATGTGCTCATGGCGACCCGTCCACATAAGGAGATGGGCTGCAGCATTCTGCACTAGCTGCAGTCTCCGGACCATCACCTTAGGTAGCCCCACGTAGAGTACGTTGCAATAGTCCAATCTCAAGATAATGAAAGTATGGATGGTGGTGGTCAGATCTCTATCTGAAACATACATCTGAAGCCGTCGCACCAGATGTAACTGGCGAAACACATTCCTTGCCAGAGCCCCCACCTGGGAATGTGGCACAAACTCAAATGAAAAAGTTTAAGGCAGTGATCCAACACTACAGCTCTATTGCAAGTCTTACATTTCTCCACAGACCCTGCTTCCTCTCAGAGCTTTGGTACATTAACTCACTAATAACTAAACTCTTACTTAATATAGCAATAATTGTTTCTCCCTTTGTTGGCCAGGGAAACAGGCATGCAGTGATGGTGGATATAGAGACAGTTACCACCCGTCAAGTACGTTTGCCAGATATTGTCAGACAGAGATCCTCCAGCCAAATGGAAGCAAACAGTATTGTGCCTTTCACTGGTATAGGTCTCTGTTTGCTGTATTTTATTGCAAATAAAAAATCAGCTCTGTTTTGGTGTTTGTGCTGCACACCTTTCTATTTAGCAGGCTGCGGTTATTATTTATTAATTTATAGCCCACCCTATCCCAAGGGCTCAGGGCATATAACATCAAAACAAAATATTCAATAAAAATAGACTCTAAAATCCACATGCATATATACTGAGAAACCTGCCTTGTCTGCTAAATGCCTGGCCCATTAAAAAAGTTTTGCATTTCCTCTGAAAGATTCTCAGGCTCTCACAAGCCTCTAAGGAAAGAAAATTCCAATTTGTGGAGCAACCACCACAAATGCCGCTCTGCCTGCCTTCACAGTATGGACTCAGCCCACATCCACTGATGGACTAACCAAGAGTTCATTCTCAGCTGACCTCAGAGGTCATGATGGGACAGAGGGGAGGTCCTTTAGATATGTGAGTGGGGACCAAACCATTTAATATACTGGCTGCCCCTGGCTACGCATACACTTTCCTGTAAGGGAAGCAAAAAATGAATATTAAAGCAGGTAGAAGGGCTACATAATTAAGATCTTCTTTCCACCTTCTAGATTCTTGTTGACAAACTGGCTGCTGTTCTTAAACTTTTCATTTGCTGAAAAAAAGGGGGTTGGGATTCCAATATGGAGCATCTTATAAAACAGTGTAAAACTGAATTTTGTACATATGAAGCTCCCATCTGATCTATGACCCTCCTGTCTCCTTGTTTAAACTGCAATGCTGGATCAACTCTCCCACTTTCTCTTCCATACTTAATTCTCCTTCATCTTTATTTGCATGCTTCCTTTCCACAGCCTCTGTTCTGTCCGCCTCCAGATTCTGTTCTAGGTCCCTTTGTCGCTACCTGATTTTTCCTCTCCTCCATTGTCGCAGCAGTTGATACTGAGGTCCACACCTCCTTTGACTTTCATTCCCTCCATAGGGCCTGTTCCACCACGTATCAGCTCTCGATCCCCTCCTCACCCATAACATGGCTGCTTCAATTTTTACTGTCTTCCCCCTCTTGGTTGGTTTTCTGTATCTACCAGCAATCTTTCACCAGATGTGCAGGTGTAAGCTCTTGGGTCTGCAGACTGTCATTTTTAATTTAATGTATGTACAGTTTCTAGCACAATGGAGGCTTGACCCTTGATTTGGGCTTCTGGGCACTTCTCTAATATGATAATTGAGGAAAAAAAACTTGTCCTTTGACAGGCTTGTGAGAAGCAGTTTTTTAATTCCATTCCATTCCATTTTAATTTATATCCTGCACTCTCCCATTACAATGGCTCGAGGCAGCATACAGCATAATATATAACAATACATAATGTGCACAATGCACCAATTAACACAAAAACATCATCATTAGCAATACAACCCTCTAAATTAATCAGTTTAACATATAAGAACTTCTACCCAACCCTGAATACATGTACAGAAAAATACATACCCCCTATCAATCTTTTCCCATTACACTCTCCCAACATCAAAACCATACCTACTTCCTACCCCCACCCTGCTGCCACCAGGGGGAGACCCTCCATCTACCCTCCTGCTCTCACTAGGAGGGAGAGTCCTCTCATCTGCTACAAATACATATCCCTCCCTCTCCCACCAAATACTGACAACACCAGCTCCATCTGCCAGACCCAGACGCCGGACCCAGCCAAAGGGCACAGCCAAAGGGCAGGCCCCTTTGGCCGTGACCCTTTGGCACGGGCTCCCAGCATGGCCACCGGCACGGCCATTGGCCACTCCCCATATTTGAGGGAGTGACCCAGAAGCCGGCCTCCTCAAGCCCCACCCCCTTCCTGGGAGTGGAAAAGCTGACCTTCTACCCCAGCTGTCAGATAGAGAGGAGCGTTCCCCGAGTCCGCTGGTGCCCCAAGTCCCGGAAGGGAGGCACAAAAGACCCCCCAGTCAGAGTCTCCAAGGGAGGGGCAATGACACATGTCCTCAGCTGTAATTCCACAAGAGAGGGGGGCAGATGAAACATGTCCCCAGTCATGACCTCCAGAGGGGGAGCAGAATGCCACAACCCCCACACATAGTCTCCAAGCGAGGGGGTTGGCTATCAACCCCCAAGTCCATCTCCAGCTTTAGCCCCCGGCCCGGCATACTGCCACGGGGTCCACTGCCACTGACCCCGTCACCATGAGCCCTCTCACCGCTACTGCCACTTCTTCCATCCTCCCCACACGCTGAAGCAAAGGCGCTTGATGTTGCTGTACCTTATTAAACTTCAGTATTAAAGGTGAAGGTAACAATACAGGCATGAACTAGTGCAGAGAGTTGGGTCCTAAGAATTATACTGTGCTTCTTGCCCCTCCCAGAATCCTCCTGGAAACCTTCCAATTCATCTTTTTGTTCTGCTAAGGTGGATTCTAAATCCAGATAGGTCCCATTTTGGGAGAGTTAATAAGACAAACAGCAGAGAAAATAAGTCTGAAAATACCTGTTTAACCTCTCTGGTTGAGTTCCAGGCTGCCAAATGGGTCTAGGATATAGGGTGTTAACAAATGTGACAGGGGCCCAGTTCGGCCCACTCTGGCCCACCTGGGCCAACGTCAAACCTGCACGTCTGTTCCAGGCCCACCAGATGTGGGCCCGGTTCAGACCCCACTCGGATAGGCAGATGGACCAGAAACATGGGTCCACAAGGAACCAGACCCATGGTCGAGGCCCAGGAGCTGCCCAGGTGGGCCAGGGCAGGCCAGACTAGGCAGGTGCACCTGTTTTCGTGCCCAGTGACCTGACCCAGTGTGGGAGGATGCCATGGCAGCAAGTCAATGGAGTGGAGTCAGATGGCTGCCTGCCCCCTCCCCCATCAGGTCAAGTCGTGGGAATGTGTGTTCTGTTCCCCGAGCTAATCCAACCAAGAGTGGCCACCCTTCTTCAGAACATGCAGCCACTAAGGTGACTGCACATTTGTTTTTACCTATAGAAGAGAAGGCAGCACCATTGAGCTAGGAGCCTGACAGGCATGCCTGGGTAACCAAACCTGTGCCTTGGATATCCCATACATGGCTAGGAGGACCATTCAGACGTGTTCAGTATTTGAAAGCATGGAGCTGAACTGCTTTAAACTAAGGGACATCTGGTGAACCTAATGTTCTCTTCTGCAGAGAACAACAGATAAGCTATGGCTGCCTTTAGATGCAACAGAAAGGGGTGGCTGAATGTGTATTCATACCATTGTATAGTCACACGTGTTTCCCTGTGGGTAATACATTGCAGTACTTCAACACAATGGCTGCCTTTCCACATCCAGGGGCTCATGCTGGAAGCTCTCCTTGAAGAAGCACTCCCATGGAATTATGGGAGCTGTAGTCCATGCAGGAGAACAGTCAGGTCTTCCCTGAATCATCTGCTCTGTGCTGCAGCTAAACATCTCATTCTTCACTGCTCATCCCCTCCCCAGGTGCTTTGGAAGAGCACAAAGACAGCATGCAGCAAGGAACGAGCTGTTTGGCAGCAGTGTAGTGTGGAGGATTCAAGACAGACAGACCATAAATGGCTGTTAACATGCCACCCGATGTCTTTAGACACAACGTTAGCCACAGGGACAGGAGAAACACTCAACTGCTGCACCAGGGACAGCCTGGCAACCAACAAGGAGTTAATGGGAAGCTAACGGGGGGGGGGGGAGAACAGAACAGTGGCCAAAAATAATGACAGTGGTTAGACACAATGCACAGTCACATGGGAAACCTCTTAAGCACCTGATCACTGTTGTGTCTAATGACACCCATTATCTCTTCTGGAAGCATAAAAATACCATAACTTATCTGTTGTTCTCTGCAGAATAGTAGGTTTGCCAGATGTACCTTAGTTTAGAACCATTCACCTCCATGGAACATAAATAGATGCCCTTTGTTTCAGAACCCCATTATGTCCCTGATTAATTAAATTTTATAGCAACCCTAGAGAATAAATACTGTTCAATTGACAGGAAACCCACGGAAGGGACCCCTCCTGAAGAAGAGTTCTGTGCAGCTTGAAAACTTGCATACTCTCCCCAATAGAAGTTGGTCTAATAAAAAGGTATAATCACAACTACTTTGGCCCTATGTACATGGACTGCAACTGTGGGGGTGCACACCGCACTGTGGACGCCGGTGCACACAGGCACACACCCACCCACCCATGCATCCCCACTCTGATCAACCTCTGTTTTCCCCGGTTGCTCTGTGGGGATGTAGGTGTGTGTGTGAGTGAGTGGGGGAGCATGCATGCACCCCGACTCACTGGCCGCGGGATTTACATGAGATGGTACCACTCATGCCCCTGCAGCTCCTTTGTGTAAAAAGAGCAAAGTCTCCTATCTCATAAAAATGATACATTCTGTGCTGTGAGTGTGAATTGCAAAAAATAAGTATGCAAAACTAGCTTGCAGCACAAAATACACAATGATATAGAAACCAGAGTAGCTCAGAGTCATTTAGACTGAATAGTCCAGTATCCTTCCCTAGCAGTGGTTAGTGTAGAGCTGGTCAAAACTCAAGAGGTTTTTTTTAAGAAATGTTAGTTGCTACAACAATCTTTGCCTTAGGAAACTTAGAAATGGGGTTGTTTCATTTGTTTATTTTTTTGTTTTATTTTTTGTTTTTCCACTCAAATAAAAACGTTTTTGTAATGTCTACCAATGATTGTAACAGAAAATGTTTGATAGCAGAGGGGGAAATTGGTTTTCTGCTACTAAATTTCTGGTTGCCAAATATTGCTTTTCTTTTGTTTCTTTTCTTTTCTTTTCTTTTCTTTTCTTCAGAAGTCAGTAAGAAATAATCTGGAAGATATTTATCCATTTTTTTCTATTTAATTATTGATTTATAGTAAGTTTGTAAAATTATTTTCATTTTAAAATTTTCAGTCAACATTAGTCTAAAGCCCTTTGATTTAGAATATATCACCACATGATTTAGACCACATCAGCTTATGACTACCAGCTACCAGGTTAGAAGCCCAAAAGAAGTGCTCTTAACATAAAACACAGAGTTCGGCTTTACTGTGAATGCCAGTTCTTCATATTTTAAATAAAGAGGTCTTTGTTGTTCTTAGCCAAACATTCAATGATGTCTCCATAAGAAGGATACCACTTCACAAAAATTTGTTTCTGTCCATTACTATAATTATGGTCAAATTATAGCAGCAGTTGGTCCTCACAGCCTGGGTTTCCCTTCTGAGTACAATCGTTTAGGGATGACCGAACAGTTCAGGTTCAGTCATTCAGTTCGGTCTGGTTTAGTCTGGTAGTTCGGTTCGGTCCAGTAGTTCGGTTCGGTCAGCGAGTTCAGGTTCGGTAGTTGGGGTCTGTGGAGTTCGGTTCGGTTCAGGCATTCAGAAGAATGTATCACGGGATCCCTGAATCACATCGGAAACCGGAAATTTGAGTGCGTGCAGAGCTGTGTTGTGAGAGAATGTGTGTGTTGTGGCTGGCTGACTTTTTGGCGTGTTTTGGCTGTGTTTGTGTTGGACTGTGTGTTGGTTTTTGTTTGATTGTTGGTTTGGTTGGTTGGAGAGTGTTGGTGGGTGACTGTTGGTGTTGGCGAGTGATTGGTTGTTTTTTTAAAATGAAGAAGGTGACTAAATGCCAGGCCTAGGGGAAGGTCAAGGTGGTGGAGCCAGTGGTGGAGGAAGAGGTTCCTGCCACTGCTGCTGGACCTTCAATGGTGGAGGAGGAGCAAGAGCCAGAGGGCACAGGAGGTGCTGCCACTGCTGCCAGGTTTGTAAACTTTTTTTTTACTTTGAGGATAAGAAAAATACTATCTGTTAGAGCGAGCTCACTGGCATGGGGGGGTTCATGGGTGGTGGGCATCAGTCAGGCACAAAGAGTGGACATCAGTGGGTGGCAGCAGATGTCTACCACAGAGAGAAAGGGTACTGTAGTGTGGGGGGCTCTTCCAGTAGTCAGTCATGAGCACGAGCACCCCCACCGAGACATGTGCCAGGCTAGCAAGGGTCTCCACTCTCCAGTTGCCATCCCCATGCACCCCCAAACAAGGGCAGGATTTGCACATGCCAGCCAGCCAGGGTCTATCCATTGCCATCCCTCCCCAGCACCCAAAGAAGGGCAGGATTTGCACGTGCCAGCCAGCCAGGGTCTCCCCATTGCCATCCCTCCCCATCACCCAAAGAACAGCAGGATTTGCATATGCCAGCCCATCAGGGTGACCGTCTCCGGTTGCCATCCCTAGCACCCCAAGGAGGGAGGACTAGAGGCATGATCATAAATGCATGATATTACTTAGGTATTGTTAACTAACTACTTGTTTATGTGTTCCTGTTTCAGAGAGGGTGATGAGGAATCTGTTGCCGCTGGTGCCAGGCACAGGTCATCAAGGCAGAGGTTGGATTCACCAGTGCCATCCCCAGACAAGTGGCGGAGAAGATCTGATGTCTGGAGGTGGTTTGTGAAGGGTGACACATACGCCGTGTGCACAGTAAGGTACAGGGGCTGGAACTACATGGAATGGATAGCTCTATGACCTGTTAGGAACGGAAGTCCCCTGCAGAGACAGATTGGCCAAATAGCCACGCACCCAGTTGTGGAGACAGAATGCAGGCGCGGCTTGCCAAGCTATTGGTCTGACACAGTATGGCACTTCTTATATTCCTATCTTTTTATGTTCTTTAGATATGCAGCAAAAAATTAAGACTGGCCAGGGAGGGGTCCACATAAGGCCCAATCTCCCACATCAAGAAGCTGCACGGGGACAAGGTGAAGCGACAGGAGTCTGGCGTGGCCATGGTGGAACATCAGCACCAGAAGAAGGGGGAGAAAGCAACCCAAAAGACATGGCAACGCCAGCAAAACCCTTCCCCCTCCTCCGGCTCCGATGTGGAGTCCCCCGGGCCCCAGGAGTCTGCAGTGGTGAAGGCCTTTCAGGCCAAGGTGGAGAGATCCACCCACCACTTTATACAGAGACTAGAGCTGCATGCAGACACAAAGGAGAACCGCCTGATGGAACAGTTCCAGGAGCTCAAACTTGAGAAAAAGGAGGTGGAGGCTTACTCCCAGTACGTCTCCGCAAAGGTTGAGAAGCTGGAACTGTACCACCAGTCGCTTTCCAGGTGGTATTCAGTCGTGACGGGGCCATGGACTTCGCCTTGGCCCACGGGTACAAAATGCCGGAGCACAGGGTGCCCGCCCCTCAGTCCTGTGCTGCGCCCCGGGTTTTGCCTTTCCCCCAAGTTCCAGGGGACAGGCCTGACAAAGACTAGATGTCCAGGTTAAAAGTTAAGTTTCCTTATGTTTGGTTTTGGTTTTATACTGTTGTTGAATGTTCATTGTTGTTTATAAGGTTTTATTAAAAGTTATATTTGTTTTGTTGTTACGAACTTTGTTTGACCTCTCCAATCTTTTATCCCTCTGTGCTGAAGTTCTGGCAGGTGGTAGAATCTCATTGTATATGCAGCTTGTCTGTGTCAGATCCCTACCTGACAGCAGCAGCAGATGTAGCGTTAGCGTATTAGCCCCAATATGTGCCAGCAGCAGGGTCTCAACTTTCAGACAGCCCCCCAGGAGGGGCAGGGCTTGTGTCTGTGTGGGTGTGCCAGAGAGAAAGAGAGACAGACTCTTTTGGCAGTGGGCTTCCATGGGTGAGTGCGGAGGAGTAAGCTGGTTGGGGGGGCAGGCTTGCAGGCAGGTGACGGTGGCCGCTGGCCAGTCAGGCACGAGCAGCGGCAGCAACCAGAATGGAATGACAGTCCCCCGTGACTGGAATGATGGTCCCAGAATCTCGTTGATGGTTCCTGGGATGGGCGGGCATGATTGCTTCAGGTACAGTGGAAGGACAGCCTATGGGAGCTGAATGATGTCCCTAGAAGTAGTGCATGGTTGGGCACACTTCATTCAAACGTGTGATAGGTAGATATAGAAATGCACATGGGCAGGCATATAATACGTTCCACATTTTGTTATATTTCTTCTCATTCTGCTACGCTTTTGCTGCTGCTGGATGTTGGCATCGGGCACAGATGGGAGTTCTTCCTGGTTCTGGCAGGTGGCAGTTGAGCTGGCCTCCCCTCCACCCCATCACTCTCATTATGGCAGGGAGCCTCTCTCTCTCTCTCTCTCTGGCTGTATAGTGCAGATGACAGCATGGGTGGGATCATGTCTGTCTCTCCTTCTAGCAGTGGGGAGACTTTCTCTCTCTCTCTTATTTTTCTCTCTCTCTCAGCAGCAACCTGGGCAGGTGACAGGCACCTTGGTATGAGAGGCAGGGAGGCAGGCTGAGGCAGGCTTTGAGCTTGGTGGCAACCTGGGGTACAAAACCCTTGGCACAGACAGCATATAGGCCTGAGGGCCATTGGCAGCAGCAGAAGCAGATATTGGTTGCCAGGGTACAGAACCCTTGGCACAGACAGCACATAGGCCTGGGGGCCATTGACACTAGCAGCAGGAGACATTGGTTTTCAGGGTACAGAATCCATTCCACAGATGGCATATAGGCCCGGGGGCCATTGGCAGCAGCAGACAGTGGGTTGCCGGGGTACAGAACCCTTGGCACAGGCAGCATATAGGCCTGGGGGCCATTGGCAGCAGCAGACAGTGGGTTGCCGGGGTACAGAACCCTTGGCAGAGATAGTATATAGGCTGGGGGCCATTGGCAGCAGCAGACAGTGGGCTTCTGGGGTACAGAACCCTTGGAACAGACAGCATATAGGCCTGGGGGCCATTGGCACTAGTAGCAGCAGACAGTGGGTTGCCAGGGTAAAGAATGCCAGGGACATTGGTAGCCCTGTAGGAACATCGGAAGCAGCAGCACCTGCTCCAGCACCAGCAGCAGAGACAGATGCAACCTCAAATCCTGCAGGCCTTCCAGTGCCCTGCATGTCAGTGACAGAGGGCACTGCCAGGAGGCACCACCCTAAAGCAGGCCTGCTGAGTTTGGGGCGTGGTGATGTGCTCGGTCTACTGCTGCTGCCTGCTGCCGTTCCCCTGGCACGGCCCCTTCCACGTCTGGCATGTGCCCCATTGCCTCCCCTACAGGCAGCAGACTGGCCTCTCCTTCCCTTCTCCATTTCTCCCTCCAAAATAATGTTTTTAGATTTTATTTTATTTTTAATTTCTTTTATTTTTTATTTAAATTTTTTAAATCTAATATTATATATCTATCTCTACACTAAATCCAACTGCTATTAACTATTCTAAAACCTATTGAACTAAATGGAATATCCTAATAATTAACTACAAAGGCCTTGTCCTACAAACACACTGTATCTCTATCTATCTCTATAACTAAGCTAACTACTATGTATATCTATCTAGTAACTATCTATCTAGTAACTATCTATCTATATATACAATATTACACAGGGAGAAACACAAAGAACACAGGGAGGGGTACAAAACTGAAATGAAAATCAATCTAATAATATTCCTACTCTAAATAAACCCAAAACTTAAAACAGGGAAAGGGAATAATCAGGGATGGAATGAGAGGGAAAGGATTCAATGGAGGGGGGAGAGAGGAAGGAAGATTGAACACAGGGAACACAGGGAGGGGTAAAAACAAAAAATAGCACCTACATTTATATAATCTAAATAAATGATAATATGGAGGAAAATTGTTTGGATGGGTGAAATAGGAGGAGGATGGCAATGGATTGGGGAGCTGGGAACTGCTGGGAGAGGGAGCCTTCTGAAACGCCTGCTGTTCAGGAACAGTGACTAGCTCAGAAGGTGTTGGCAGGGGGGAGGGCAATGAGTTTTGTTACTTGCTGCGCCTGCCTCACCGCAAGCCCCATTGGCTTCATGCAGCCTAGCCCGTGGCCAATCACAGACTGCAAAGCCAGTGGTCTGAGGAGAAAAGGGATGGTGATTGGGCAGGCTGGCTGCTACTCCAAGCCTCTCCACCCCTGGTGCCTGGAAGTCTGCACCTCAGTTGACTCCTCCCCCCTCCCCATGCCTGCCTACGTCAGGCAGTGCTCACCAACTGGCAGTGGTCACGTTTCTCCCGCCCAAACCACCCGAACTCGATCCAAACCGACCGAACTGTTCGGTCGTTTTGGAGTTCGGAATCAAGTTCGGTTCAGTCGGTTCAGGTTCGGTCATCCGAACAGACCAAGTTCGGGCCGAACTCCAAACTTCCGAACCATGTTCGCACATCCATAGTAAGTGCAGGGTCTCAGGGTGTGGGGTAAAGACAGGCCCCAGGGGGTAAGGGTGTTAAGGACACAAATCCCCACCCCTACCCTCTGAAGTCAGTAGTTGGCCCTAGGGAATAATGGGCATGGTTGAACCGACCCCCTGCCCTGGGAAATGGGGCAGTGGGGGCTAGGAACATTTTTCTTCCTGTCGCGGACCCTTGTTCCCTTCCGGTTCTCAGTTATCTTTCCCATTCAAGTCAATGGGAAGAATTGACCCTGGTGCCTGGAAGTCTGCTCCACAACTGACCTCCCCCCTCCCTGTGCCTGTCTGTGTCAGGCAGTGGGTCACCAACTGGCTGAAGTCATGTTTCTCCTGCCCGAACCACCCAAACGCAATCCGAACTGACCAAACTGTTCGGTCGTTTCGGAGTTTGGAATCAGGTTCAGTTCGGTAGGTTCAGGTTCGGGTGTCTGAACAGGCCAAGTTCGGACTGAACTTCGAACTTTCGAACCACGGTCGCCCATCCCTACAGTCGTTCACCCCATATCTAACTCCTGTGCATCTAGACCCTGTAAAATGTAAGAGACAGTGGGTCAAAAAATGTTAAATTAGAAGTCCTTATTTTCTAAATCCAATTATACAGAGGGATGCCATACAACTTGGGACGCTAAGGCTTTCAGACATGATAAAAAGCGTACTTACAGGTGCTGGCGGTGGGACACACATGCAAATTAAGTGTGGTTTGGATGATGTCTAAAAGGTGCCCTGTGCAGGATTGAAGATTTTTGGTGTACTGACAAGTGTGCTTTACTGACCTGGTTTTTGCAGCTCAGCAGAGTGCACTCGTCAGTACACCAAAAAGCCTCCATCTTGTGCAGGGTGCCTTTCAGATGTCATCAAAACCTCACCTATTTTGCATGCATGTACCAACTCCGGCACTTGTAAGTATGCTTTTTATCATGTCTGAAAGTCACCACAGAGCACAAAGGGAAAACAAGACAAGCTCTATATACAGACACAGAGTAGGGAAAAAACAGCCAGGGATACTATCTTCTTTATTGTGTCTGTCTATTGTGTCTTCTCATCTCCTGGAAGCAAAGCTGGTTGGATGAGACACAAGATGGTCACTCTCTCGCGCCACCATTTCTGTATGCTGTCAAGTACAGTCCATCGGAGAAACTGAACTGGACAGACCAAAGAATGCTGGACTAGTTGTCCCTTGAGGTCCCTTCCAACCCTTTCACATCCAATATCAAACATAAATTTCCAACCTGGTTAGATTAGAAGTGAATGGGTGTTCTGGCTGCTACACCTTAATCTAGAAATGAGAATTCAGTAACCAATGCCTTGCAAATGTCTCTGGGGAAGTTGCATCTCCTCTTCTCCAAGCTGTTATCCAGCTGTGTTTGGCAGGGCAAGATGTAATTCAGATCATAAAGCAAGGTGGTAGAGAGGTGTGTGTAGGGGGGAGCTCTCTCTCTCCTCTTCTGTCTAATCCTGCATCTCTATTAATTTGTGTAACATCTTTCTAGATGAATCACAGTGAACCCCATTTGATCCCATTGAAAGGTGAAATCATCTTCATATAAACTCCTGCCAAAGCCCTATTTCTCCTATGATTGTTGCCCAGCTATTTGACTGAAATCTGTCCATGTTCCAATTAATTGAAGAAAAAAAATTCTAAGGGTGAGTGCATTAATTAATTATGATGACAAGAGATATGAGTTCTTTCCCTAACCTATTCTGAGTCCTGAGACTAATAAGCACCAATGGGTGAAAACAGACATGACACTAACTCCACTTTAACACCACTTTAATATTTCTTATGCATGTTGCAAGACTGCATAGGGCACCAATACAGCCCCGTAACATGCATAAGAAATGTTTAAATGGTGTTAAAGTGGAGTTAGCATCATGTCTGTTTTCACCCTATGAAAGCAGAGGTTATATTTCCTAACCCATTCTTGCTCCTGGGACTGAGCACCTAGGGAAGGGGTACATTCCCTAACCTATTCTGACTCCTCCTAGAACAGAATACTTATGATAAGCTGCAACAACTATCATTTTTTTTAGTCTTTCTGAAGACTGAAAGACAAATCTTGCTAATTTTAATGAATCTCTGGTATGACAATGTCCCCAATACAACTTACACACCATAAAGGATGTAGAGCTGGATCTGATTTATCTATCCAAGTACTAGGAGGAGAGCTTATCACATGGAACGCTAACCCTCCCTACAGAAAAGTCAGTGGAATTTCAGATTTTTGACTTGGTAAATGATGGGAATTAAATTTGGCAAAACGCCACTGAAATTTATTCCATGTTTTTTTAAAAAATACAAATGTTTGAGTGTAAATTTCATCAGTTCCAAACAGTAATAATTACACTTAGGTCTTCTTCTTGGCAAAAAATAACATCTTGCACTTGCAAACCAGCTTAACTCAGTCCCATTTCTACCAAGACTGGGAAGGGGAGAGCAGTATGGTGTAAGGGATGCTCACTCCAAAAGGGCAGAGATTCAGAGAGGATAAAACACTAAAACTCATAAACAAATACTTTTATTTTTATGGACGTTTTCAAATTTTCTTTTGGAATTTCAAAATTGAAAGTGACATTTTGAAATCTCTTCAAAAACTGTATTTCTGTGAATGCTTCAATAAATGGAAATGTTCTAAAAACGTAAAAATTAAATGCTGACAGCCACGCTGAAATAGAGAATGTTGACATTTTTACCATTCCCTGTTTCACCTTGAAAGTAAATATTTTTAATATTTTGAAATGGGTCAGTTTTTTTAAAATTCAGTAGAATTTCAACAACTATATAAGTACACTTGTGTCAGCCACAGCCGCCAGTTCCATAGGGGGTGGCTGTGGTTGGGACTACTCACACTTAACCTTGCAGCACCAGTACAAGAAGCGGCCCCCGGGCCAGCCGCGTCACTTCCAGCAGTGCCCCCAGCAGCACCGTCAGTGCCAGTTGCCAGGGCAATCCCTGACAACGCAGCGCTGACAGACCACGCAGCCTCCCAACACCACGCCAGGCCACCCCGCCCACCAGAATGCCATTCCGCTCACCTGCAGGCACGCAGGCAGGCGGGGCCTGGACCTTCTAACAGCAGCGCCTCCAGCATGGCGGCGCCGGTAATCAGAGCCTGAGAAGCTGGCCGCTGGATGCCTTCTGCATTGTGTGTGATTCCCTGATCCTTGAGCTAAGTTCCTTGTGTTCATTTCCTTGGTCTCTTCATTGTGTCTGCCGTATCCCTGTGTTTCCTTCCCTCCTCAAGTTCCGTGACGGTGTAGTGCTTGTGCAAACTGGGGTATAATTAGTAGTAGTGTGTGGTGACTGAGTGTAGACCCTTGTCCTTCCCCCCTGATGTAAGTGTTCCCCATGAGCATGAGTTTCCCCCTCCTAGGTCCCCCCTTCCCCCTCCCCCTGGAGTGTGAAAGCCCTGTTGCCCGCACCCTTGTCCCTGACCTGTGAGCCCTATCCTCCCCCTTGCACCACCTCACTTTCCTTCCTGACCCTCCTCTGAGCATTTGGGTGAATGAGTGGGTCACGCCATCCTTCCATAGCTCTGCACCTAATGATGATAGAGGCCGCTACCCCTTTTGGGATATAGGGCTACCATTCTATCCTGATGGGCAGTTTTCCCCAGGGCCACTAGTGCAGAGCATACAAGAGTTTGCCTTGTGCAAGTGGAAAGGGGGCTTCCCATTCCCTCATCCCCCCTATCCCACTGACAACTTGACAGGTCAGTTTTCATCAAAATTTTGATATGCAATTTTAACTCAGTTCAAACAATTCCATCCACATACACGTATATATATTTGTCATCAATAACAAAAATCCTCTAAATTACTTCTCCACTTTCCCCTTCCCTTCTCAAGTTTCTATTCCCCAGCTCATGGAACATTGCCCAAGGCTACAGGAAATGTGTGTTTGGAGGGTTGGTGCAATTGCCGAAAGGAGAGAACTGTCCCCTTTGCACCAAGCTCAGGGTGGATACCACCCACTGTCATGTACTGGGATGTATTTTTCGATAATTTTATTTTGGCAAAACAACTGTTCCAAATTTCTCTCTTAGAATGTGACATGTGGCTTGAGAATACTGTTTGAGAATTCATTTGTTAGCTCATGTAGGCACAGAGTTAATAGCTAAACCTGTGTAGCTCAGAAAGACACACATAGCCAAAAGGAGAGAAGTTCTCTGTAGACGGCCTATGTTGATTAAAACTGATATTGGTTGGCAGAAGATGGTAGATAAACCAGCCATTCTATTGTTTTAGCCTGAAACCAACAAAAACTGGAGCTTTCCTCCTCAGCTCTGGCTTAAGATACTCATTAACTTAGCCACCATGTGAAACATGCTTGATTCCCCCAGAGGTTTGTGTTTAAAAGATCATAAGATGGCTCCCGAGCAAGAGAAATTCAGTAGGCTCCCTGGAGGCCTTCTCATACAGCCAGGCTGGGACTGGAATCTGGTAAATATGAAACACTGAGCCAGAAATGAAAGCATGTCTTTTTCTTTAAGGTTTTGACTTAGACTAGAAACTGAAGCTATGAATGTTGTTTAATGAATGTCTTTTGTATCATACTGGTTTAATTTGTAACTGAACGTGTTCTTCTTTTTGAACCGTTTGATGTTTTTTTAAAAGTTCAAGTAAACTTATATGCTTTTTATATATATATTTTGTCACGTGTTCCTTTTTATAAATATATTGGCATTACTTTACTTATGAAAAAGATCTTACCTACATAGTAAGGTTTATTCTCAGTGAAATCCACTAATTGGAAACAGTTACCCTATAATTCAGGCCAGACTATGTTTGGTTTGGACCACAAAATAATTTTCTGTTTGGGGAAACTGAGGCACTTTGTGACACCACTCTCAGCTTTTTACACCCATGTTTCTGGAGCAGAAGTTGGCTATAAAACAGACATAATGCCAATTCCACTTTGACACCACTTTAACATTCCTTATGCATGTTACAGGGTTGCATAGGGCACCATACAGTCCTGCAACATGCATAAGAAATGCTAAAGTGGTGGTTAAAGTGGAGTTAGCATTATGTCTGTTTTCAGTAAGGCTGGCATAATTCCCAACTTGGTGTAACTGAAGTGGGGTGTGTGTGTGGCTACAACAATTAGCCAGAACCATGGTGATGCAGCAATCCTAAGCCACTTTCAGACATGCCTCTTCCCCCCCTCCCCCCCGGTGCATATTCTGGCTGTGATGGGGAATGCACAGCCAGAATATGCATGGGGATCAGCTGGTCTGAAAACCACCACCCCGCCATGCGCGGTTTTGCCAGCAGAGACACACAGGGATGCAGAGCTCGATTTCCTTCTCTGCATCTCTGCCGGAAAAGCCGCGCGTGGGGGGAGGGGGCTTTCAGACCAGCCGATCCCCACACATATCCTGGCTGCACATTCTCCCCTGCAGTCAGAATATGTGCGGGGCAGGGGGAGGGGGTATGTCTGAAAGTGGTCCTAGACCTAGTTCCTGCTGGGCATTGGGAAGAGGACTATGCTCTTTCATTGTGTGTCTGAGATCTTGAAGGTTGCCTTGACAGGAGTAGGGGGAGCTGAGCTTTAGCTATCAAACTGAGTCCCTGTATTGGACCATCTATTATTTTTGTGGTGATTTCAGTTAGGAAGGAATCAATTTCAGCTATGTTCCCATCCCTCAAGAATAGTCTTGAATTGCTAGAGACCCACAGAACCAGCTGATGCTGAAAAGAAAAAGTGCCTCTCTGCACTAGAGACTGTCATTTCTGGTTTTGTTAAGCAATCTGAAAACCTAACAGTGCAAAATTGATGCCAGGAGATATATTGACATGGGAATCCAGTCTGACTGCTCTGCATTTAGTACTGATGACTTCTTGAAAAGACAGATGCTAAAATATAGTGACATATTTGCCACCCCTGAGATCTTACAGTGTCAGGTGATTACAATTCACTTTCAGCCTTGTATGAAAGGCATCAGGGTGTACCAGCTAATTAGGCATCCTTGATGTCTCACAACAACACAGAGAAATGCATTATAGGGGAAGGAACTGAAATTTTCTATTGTGTATTTGCTGGAGACATGAGTAGGAAAAGTTTAATGGGGAATGATAATGGCACAAAAGGTAATAGCACTATCGGTTCTTTGCAAAACACTGCTTACTGCTAGGACTGAAGTCAGTGTAAAGTTACACTTAATCATACCTGAGGGTAGATCAAGTGTAAGACAGTTAGCAAAGGCAGTTCTCTGTCGCTAAGCTGGTTGATAACTGCAATACAAATTAGTCCAAAAACCTCTTAAGGTATATAATAGAGTGATATTCTTTATACAGACATCTTTATTCCACTTTAGAATGCCCTAGGAGGTATAAAATTGTCTGATAAATTCTAGATGAATTAATGATTCCAGGTTTCAGGCTTCTTACATGTCTGAAGAAGGGCCCTGTGTGACCTGAAAGATTGCATACCCTCACCAATAGATGTTGGTCCAATAAAAGTTCATCTGAACCACTTTGTTTCTCAGTCTGGTATTGGAATACAGGGTTTTTCAGCTCATTCATCCTATGCTCAGGTTTAAGTCACATATCCAAATATGTTGCTATTTTCTGCTGCATCATGCTAGCTAGCTAGGGATGGGAGAATACGGTTCGGTCCGAACTCGGCCTGTTCGGCTGACCGAACCTGAACCTACTGAACCGAACCTGATTCCGAACTCCAAAACGACTGAACCGTTCGGTCAGTTCGGATCACGTTCGGGTGATTCAGGCGGGAGAAACGTGACCACAGTCAGTTGGTGACCCACTGCCTGACACAGGCAGGCACAGGGAGGAGGGAGGTCAGCTGAGGAGCAGACTTCCAGGCACCAGGGGTGGAGAGGCTTGGAATAGCAGTCAGCCTACCCAATCACCATCCCTTTTATCCTGAGACCACTGGCTTCGCAGTCTGCGATTGGTCACGGGCTAGGCTGCATGGAGCCAATGGGGCTTGCGGTGAGGCGGGTACAGAAAGTAACAAAACTCATTGCCCTCCCCCCTGCCAACACCTTCTGAGTCAGTCACTGTTCCTGAACAGCAGGCGTTTCAGAAGGCTCCCTCTTCCAGCAGTTCCCAGCTCCCCAATCCATTGCCATCCTCCTTCTATTTCACCCATCCAACCCATTTACCTCCATATTACCATTTTTTTAGATTATATTAGATAGTTATTCTAGTTAGTTAGTTTATTTAGTCATCAAATTTGCTATTTAAAATACAAAATATAAATCCACAGTAAGTACAGCATGTGACAGCCAACACCCGAGCAGATAAATTACAGTAGCAGTTGCACCAAGAATTTAAGAGTCAGACTTAGCAACTTTGTTTTCCCGGTCAACCAACAATAAAAACATAGCCACCTCTTTAATTTGTGCCACATGTTAGCTTCAAATGTTCTTCGTAATTCTGCAGTGAGTCATGGACATTTGCCTTCAACAATGGACAGATCCATACCTCTCTGAGGGTAGCGTATCTGGGGTATTCAAAAATCAAATGTGGCAAAGTCTCAACCAAAAATGTGCAAAATGAGCAAAACCATTTTGCCCAAGGAATACCCTCGTTTAAGTTTAAATGTGCATTATTATGTATTTTATATTTTATATTAATTGATGTTTGGTTTGCTTGTTTGTTTGTTTGTGTATGTTTTTTGAGGCAATGGTGAAAGCTAGCCATAAATAAACTTTATTCATTCATTCCTTCCCTCCTTCCTCTGACCTTGGCAGTATTAAACAGATTAAAATGCAAAAGCTTCATCATCCTTCTTAATCTGTGATCCAGAATAAGTTCCATGTAAGGCTCTAACCTAACAGGGATTTTGACCCGAGAATAATGAGATGAGATTTTATTCAAACTGAGAAATTCCAGGTCTTGCTTAAGGGCCCACTCAGTTATTCTTGGCCTCTATTCGCATTTAGAGAATCTACTGTCTGGTAACCCATCACCCTCCATTGGGAGTGCCATATCACAAGTCAGTTTCCTCAAGTGGCTAATCCATGGGTACTGAGGAATTCCTTGGTGGTCCTTTTGTTCCATATAACAGCTGGCAACTAGCATAGAGTACCCTCTCATAATATTTTTCCAAAAGGAGAAAAGTCTGAGAGTTAAGTGGACTGATACTGTTAGCATCCCCGTCTCTACTCTAAGCATAGTTAGAGGTTTTGCTTTAGGGGCTCCCAAAATACTATGTAGGAAGCAGTTTTGGGGCACTTCCATTTTACTCGAACAACTCGCAGCCATTATTTCTCCCCCATAACTCAAACTCGCTATTACCTTAGATCTTAAAATCTCTGCCTAATCGGTGCCACTGGAGCTGCCTGATATAGTTTGAGCAGACCCCCTACTGCTTGCTTGGCTTTAAGTACCAGTCTATCATTGTTCTTATGCCAAGAGTTATTGGAAGTGAACACCACTCCCAAATACGTATATTGGGAGAACAGGGACAAATCCTGATCCCCCACACTCCACTTATAGTTCTTATGGGTCTTACCAAAGATCATTACACTAGACTTCTTCACATTAATAGAGAGAGCATTCTTCTGACTATAAGAATGCAAAGCTGAAAAAATCTGTTATAGTCCTCTCCTTGTCCGGGAGACAAGATCAATATAATCATAGAGAAGGCTGGAAATTGGCTTTGTCCTAATCTGGGGGGACGTTGGAATGGCAATGGCCAAAGTAGGCACCAGGTCATCAATACATAGGTTAAAGAGAAGAGGGGCCAATAAACAGCCCTGTCTCACTCCTTGACGCAGGGGGAACCGTCTCGTAACGTCCCCGCTATTGTTCACCCTTACTACTGCCTCCGTATCTCTGGGTACCCTCATAATTAGTTCTAATAAATCTAAGGGAATTCCCATCTTCTTGAGCTTGAGTCACAACAACTCTCTAGACACCGAGTCGAAGGCCTTAGTAAAATCTATAAAGGTGGTAAAGAGGTTCCCTCACTTAATCACTACATATTTGTCGATGAGATGCTTAAATATAAAGCAGTTATGTGTTGTCGATTTGGCTCTACAAAAACCCGCCTGTTCCTCATTCAGTTGGTGGGCCAGTTCCACCCATTTTTCCAAGGCTGTCAGAAGTGTCCTTGCATATAATGTACCTATTATGGGAGAAGGCTGATTGGTCTAAAGCAAGCTGGGTCTAGCAGGTTACCTTGCTTGAATATTGTCACGGTGATCACTATAGCCCATGCATGCGGGAGGTCTTTGGTGGTATTGACCAAGGTGAAAAAGTTGGCCAGTACCAGGCCCCACCACAAGGAAAAATTCTTAAAAACGTCTGAAGGGATGCCATCTATCCCGGCGCCTTACCGCTAGCGAGTTTACAGATAGCTGTAACAGCATCTTCTTCAGTGACCAAGGGGGAAAATACAAAATTAGCTTGTCCTGGTAGTACATGGTCCAACGTATTTTCTAAAACTGGGGTAGATGGCTCAATTTTCTCAAAACCTTTGGTGTAATAAACCACCCAGGTCTCCTCTGCTATGGGAAGTTCTCTCACACTCCCTTTACTCATACACCAATAATTAATCACCCTCCAAAACTTGGCTGAATCCTTGATCTGATCTGCCACCTGTAACTCTGGCCACATATGCATAGCATGTAACTCTTTCTTTTCCCTGACCATCTTATGGTAATTTCTTCTCATCAAGAGAAATTCCTGCCTGAAATTCCTGAAATCAGTCTGTATCTACACCATTTTTTCCTAGCTTTAATCAGCTTGTGCTTTCCAGTCCTACAGTCCGAGTCATACCAAGACTTTGAGTTAGAAGATTGGTAAAATTTGTTCGGAATCGACAATTTCCTCATATATGGCCGAACTAAATCGATGAGAATTTGGAACTGCTCATTGAATTCCACCAAATGTTGTGAGTTCAAGAGAGCAGTTCTCGTTGTCAGTCCTGTGGAGGACAGTAGATATTGGGCTATTTGATTCGCACCAGACTGGGTCCACTTCAGCCTTGTATTCTCCTTAATCTGCCGAACAAGCTCAGGGCGCACATATTCTACACTCCGAGACAGCTCCACAAGGACTGGGAAATGGGTCCCCGCTGGTCTCTTTATCACCTTAAGATCTTTAACCACAGGAAAGGATGATGCTGATACGCACACATAGTCAACCAGACTTCCCCATTGGCGGAGTCAAATGTAAAATCCCCAAATGGGTCCGAGTTCGTACGCCCCTTCACTATAACCAAATCCTGCTCGGCCAGTAGTTGAACTAATTTCTCCCCATGGTTATTTACTAAACCATCCAGGGATATCCTAGCAGGAAGTCCTGCAAGCAAGTTGTTCCTAAGGGTTAAAATATCTTCCTCTAGATTAGCAGTTCTAGCATTAAAATCACCCACTAGTATTAGATCACTGCACAGATATCTGAGGTTAATCTCAGAAAGAAACTCATTAAACAGAACCCAGCAACTCTCCTCATAATAAAAGGAAGGTCCAGGCGGGACATAGATGTTGATAACTATAAGGTTCCCTAAATTGGGCACTTTAATTGCAATAGCTACACAATTCCGAATACCTGTAGGGAGCATCTCCGCCATCATTGGCCTATTGACAAATAGGAGGGAAATCACACCTCCTGAAAGCCTCCCTTTCTTGGCTTTGGAGACACCGGGTTCTCTAAATACCCTATACCCCTTAAAAAGGAAGGCGGCGGTTTATTCTGTTGTCAGCCATGTCTCCTGGAAACATACAATATCAAAAGCCCCAATAAAATCCCTCCAGTCTCCATCTCCCAATTTTTATTTGAGTCCTTCGATATTCCATGTCAGACAGCTCAACACCACCCAAGATAATTGTCATTGGGTCAATCTTCGCTCAGTAAATAGAATCTCTCCCCCCTCCCAATTGTGCTTTCGAACTGAAAGATCTACCAAGTTTTGAGTTTATTTAGAGTAAGATTATTATTATATTGATTTTCATTTCAGTTTTGTACCCCTCCCTGTGTTCTTTGCATTTCCCCCTGTGTAATATTGTATAAATAGATAGTTATTAGATAGAGAGTTACTAGATAGTTAGCTTAGTTATAGAGATAGATAGAGATAGGGTGTGTTTGTAGGACAAGATCTTTGTAGTTAATTATTAGGATATTCCATTTAGTTCAATAGGTTTTAAAATACTTAATAGCAGTTAGATTTAGTGTAGAGATAGATAGATAGATAGATAGATAGATAGATAGATAGATAGATAAAATTAGATTAAAAATTTAAATTAAAAATAAAATAAAAATAAAAATATAAAAACATTATTTTGGAGGGAGAAATGGAGAAGGGAAGGAGAGGTCAGTCTGCTGCCCATAGGGGAGGCAATGGGACACGTGCCAGAAGCAGAAGGGCCATGCCAGGGGAGTGGCAGCAGGCAGCAGCAGTAGACCAAACACATCACCACGCCCCAAACTCAGCAGGCCTGCTTTAGGGCAACAGGCTTCAGCGGCTCAGCGTCACCTCCTGGCAGTGCCCTCCTTCACTGCCATGCAGGGCACTGGAAAGTCTGCAGGATTTGAGACTGCATCTGTCTCTGCTGCTGCTGATGCTGGAGCAGGTGCTGCTGCTTCCGATGTTCCTACAGGGCTACCAATGTCCCTGGCATTCTGTGCCCTGGCAACCCACTGGTTGCTGCTGCTAATGCCAATGGCCCCAAGGCCTATATGCTGTCTGTACCAAGGGTTCTGTACCCCAGAAACCCACTGACTGCTACTGACAATGGCCCCCAGGCCTATATGCTGTCTGTGCCAAGGGTTCTGTACTCCGGCAACCCACTGTCTGATGCTGCCAATGGCCCCTGGGCCTATATGCCATCTGCGCCAAGGGTTCTGTACCCTGGCAACCAATGTCTACTGCTCCTGCTGCCAATGCCTCCCTGGCCTATATGCTGTCTATGCCAAGGTTTCTGTACCCCAGGTTGCCACCAAACTCAAAGCCTTCCTCAGCCCACCTTCCTGCCTTTCATACCAAGGTGCCTGTCGCCCACCCAGATTGCTGCCGAGAGAGAGAGAGAAATAACAGAGAGAGAGAGAGAGAAAGTCTCCCCACTGCTAGAAGGAGAGACAGACACAATCCCACCCATACTGTCATCTGCACTATATGGCCAGAGGGAGAGAGAGAGAGACTCCCCGCTAGAACAAGAGTGATGGGGTGGAGGGGAGGCCAGCTCAAGCTGCCACCTGCCAGAACCAGGAAGAACTCCCAATTGTACCCGATGCCCACATCCACAGCAGCAAAAGCATACCAGAATGAGATGGAATATAACAAAATGTGGAACATATTATGTGCCTGCCTGTGTGCATTTCTATACCAACCTATCGCACGATTGAATGAAGTGTGCCCACAACCGTGCACTACTTCTAGGGACATCATTCAGCTCCCATAGGCTGTCATTCCACTGTACCTGAAGCAGTCATACCCGCCCATCGCAGGAACCATCAATGAGATTCTGGGACCATCATTCCAGTCACGGGGGGCTGTCATTCCATTCTGGATGCTGCCGCTGCTTGTGCCTGACTGGCCAGTGGCCACCGTCGCCCACCTGCAAGCCTGCCCCCCCACCAGCCTACTCCTTCGCACCCACCCGTGGATGCCCACTGCCAAAAGAGCCTGTCTCTCTTTCTCTCTGGCACACCCACACAGACACAAGCCCTGCCCCTCCTGGGGGGCTGTCTGAAAGTTGAGACCCTGCTGCTGGCACATATTGGGGCTAAAACGCTAACGCTACATCTGCTGCTGCTGTCAGGTAGGGATCTGACACAAACAAGCTGTATATACAATGAGATTCTGCCACCTGCCAAAACTTCAGCACAGAGGGATAAAAGATTGGAGAGGTCAAACAAAGTTCATAACAACAAAACAAATATAACTTTTAATAAAACCTTATAAACAACAATGAATATTCAACAACAGTATAAAACCAAAACCAAAAAAAGAAAGGAAACTTAACTTTTAACCTGTGGTTCTAGTCTTTGTCAGGCCTGTCCCCCGGAACTTGGGGAAAAGGCAAAAGCTGGGGCGCAGCACAGAACCGAAGGGCGGGCACCCAGTGCTCCGGCATTATGTACCCATGGGCCAAGGTGAAGTCCATATCCCCATCACGACTGCATACCACCTGGAGAGCGACTGGTGGTACAGTTCCAGCTCCTCCATCTCGGTGGAGACGTACTGGGAGTACGCCTCCACCTGGTTGTTCTCAAGTTCGAGCTCCTGGAACTGTTCCACCAGGTGGTTCTTCATCGTGGCTGCATGCAGCCGAAGGCCCTATGTAAAGTGGCAGGTAGGTCTCTCCACCTTGGCCTGAAAGGCCTTTGCTGCTGCAGACTCCTGGGGCCCGGGGGACTCCACATCGGAGTCGGAGGAGGGGGAAGGGCTTTGATGGTGTTACCATGTCTTTTGGGTTGCCTTCCCTGTCTTCTGGTGCTGATGCTCCATCATGGCCATGCCAGACTCCTGCCGCTTCACCTTCTCCCCATGCAGCTTCTTGATGTGGGAGATTAGGCCAGATGTGGTCCTTTCCCTGGGCAATCTGAATTTTTTGCTGCATAGCTAAAGAACATAAAAAGATAGGAACATAAGAAGTGCCATACTGTGTCAGACCAATAGCCTGTCAAGCCCTGCCTGCATTCTGTCTCCACAAGTGGGTGGGCGGCCATTTGGTCAATCTCTCTCTGCAGGGGATTTCCATTCCTAACAGGTCATAAGGCAATCCATTCCCTGTAGTTCCAGACCTGTGCCTTATTGTGTATACGGCATGTGTGTCACCCTTCACAAACGACCTCCAGACATCAGATCTTCTCCGCCAACTGTCACACCAGAGTAGTACAACGTGGTTGGTGAACTCAGCTGGCCGCAGGTGAACTGTCAGCATGCTGGGGGATAGCTCCAGGAATGTAAGGTTCCTAGTCACCCCTGTATCCTCCCACTCAGGTGGCCAAGGAGCAGCACACCATCTATCCCTGAAGAATACCCCAAAAACCATTCCACCAGCCGATCGGAGTGGACCTGGAGTTCAGCTTTGACCAGGACCCACTCCCTCCATATGCTCACCCTATTAAACTCATTGAGGAAGAACAGAAGACCCATGGCCCTAGGTTATCTTTCATGTCCCCTGCGACCCTTACATGATGGTGGGGCTGGTGGCTACCTGTCAGCCTCACGTCGAGACAAAACAAGAATGCCCTACTCAGGGCAACCACTGGGCAGGTGAAGTTAAGGCTTCCAATAAGGGACTGAAGCTGCTGAACGGTAACCTTATGGGTCATGAGGCACTGGTCAATTTTGCTGCACAGGACCACCAGCTTATCTCCTGGGAGGCGGGACACCCCAGCCACTGTGTCCAGCTCTATTCCTAAGTACTGTAGAACTGTGGCTGGGCCCTCCATTTTTTCTGGGGCTAGAGGGATGCCTATGATGTCTGCTACCCCTTGGAAGGTCTCCATCAGCCCACTACATTGGTCAGTGCCAGTGCTGCCAATGAACAGGAAATTGTCCAGATATTTGGTGATGTTCCCCCCGGTAGCATGCTGCTAAACAACTTACTCTATCAAGGAACTAAATTGTTCGAATGCCAAACAGGAGATCGAGCATCCCATGGGCATGGCCTTATCATAATAATATCAGCCACAAAAATGGAAGCCCAGGAGATGGATACTATCTGGGTGGACTGGGAGAAGGTGAAAGGTCGACTTGATATGACCAGCAGGGCATTGTGGCCATAGCACTTTACCAATGCGACCACTGAATCGAAGGACACGTAGTGGACCGATGTGAGCTCCCTGGGTATAGTATCATTAATGGACACACACACACCCCTGGGGATATGACAAAGGAGTATCAAATGGAATTCACCTGGGGTCTTCTTCGGAACCACCCCCAATGGAGAGTCTATCATGTTTGGGAAAGACGTGATCAGGAACAGGACATCTACCTTGCCCTCCACTCCCTCCTTGGCTACCTTTGACTTGACAATGTGCTCAAGCCCTTGCACAGATTTTTGGTTGGGGGCCACCCCGTGCTATTGCACGTCCCCTGCCGGTATTTGAAACCCTTCCCGGAAACCATCCACTATGTACTGGACTTGATCCTGGTCGAGATGGCACCTGAGGGCTACTTCCAGCTGCTCAACCTTAATTGAGGTAGGGACTCTTCATGGGACCCGCCTTTCCCCCGCCCCTTTTGTTTCCTTTTCCCGGGCCACCTGAGATGTTCTTGCCTCTGGGCCCTGACTTGGCTCTGGGACAAGTCATCGTGGCATGGAATCCATGGCATCATTGAGGTCAAAGAACGGGGAACCAGGGAAGGGGAATCCAAGGGCACGGAGTAGGGAGATCAAGGTAGGACTCAGGAAGCCCAAGGCGGGGAACAGGGGAGGCCAAAGGCAGAGAGCAAGGGAACCAAATGCAGGGAGTAAGGGAACCAAATGCAGGGGGCAATGGAACCAGCGGCAGAGAGTGAGGGAACCAGGGAAAGGGAAGTTAAGGCAAGGAGTAGGGGGCCAAGGCAGGGAGCAAGGGGACCTGAGGCAGGGAAGGAGAAGTCAAGGCGAGGAACAGGGAGTCAAGGCAAAGAGCAGGGATCCACAGCAAGGAAGGGGGAATCACGGGGAACTAAAGGCAGGGAAAGGGAAGTCAAGGTAATGAGTAGGGGGCCAAGGCAGGGAGCAAGGGGACCTGAGGCAGTGAAGGAGAAGCCAAGGCGAGGAACAGGGAGTCAAGGCAAAGAGCAGGGGTTCACAGCAAGGAAGGGGGAATCACGGGGAACTAAAGGCAGGGAAAGAGAAGCCAAGGCAAGGAGTAGGGGGTCAGGTGAGAGGCAGGGGAGCGGGGAAGCCAGAGGCGGGGGAGCGGGGGAGCCAGAGGCGGGGGAGCCAGAGGCCAGTACTGTTGGAACAGCAAGCTGGTAACAGGGGGCTAAGGTGCCACCAAGAATTGGGGTCATAGAGACAGGGAGGGGGAAGGGGGAACCAGAAATTCCAAGGGAAGGCCCTTTAGGAGTCCAGGACAAAAGGGGAAAGAGTAACAAGGCTACAGATTAAAACAGCAAGCAACTACAGGACTAGGCCCCTCCTATTAACAGGAGGACAGACACACAGAGAATGGGAGACACAGTAAAGAGGTTGGGGCGTGAAGGACACAACCCAACACATAGACAGGACAAGGCATGAGCTAAAGACAACCAACGCACCCCCGTGCAGACAGACCGAGGGGTAGAGAAGCTGGGCCAGAAGGGCCCCAACACAGAGGGAATACATGAGGGACAAAGACCAAGGGCGTTTATAAACAAGACAAAAATGGCGGCTGATCCCTTTTACAGCCACCATTATTTTTGTCCGTTTAAATGTCTGATGCGCTCGGCAGCAGCGTCTCTCCCGCGTCCAGCTGGCCCAGCGATCCTTCTCCCTTAGACGCGGACTGCCGGTGTGCCGGCTTTAACCCACACTTCCGGGTCACGCGGGCAGGGGGCGCACACGCAGAGATGCTCCGCAAGGATGAGCATGCACAGTTACTCTCCGGGACGCGTCTGATGCTCTTTTAAACATCAGACATGTCACGGAGAGTAACGCGGGGTTTAGATGCGGGTTTGAGCCCTCTCCTGCTTGGGAGAGGGCTCATTTATAAATGCCCTTGAGTCAAAAGAAGGGGGGAAGGGTTTCACTCACTCTGAACACAGCAGAGAGACAACACACTGAGATTCATAAAACACAGACGTAAGGAGGGGTGCAAGCTGGAAACCAGCAAGAAGGGTGCAGCATGAAAGGTGGGCCAAGCTAGAATCAAAGAAGGAAGACTAGAAGCTCCACACCTGCTACAGCCGCCAGCAGCCCCAAATACTGTAAGGAGCCAATCAGGCTGTGGCAGCTGGGGCCACACCCTGTACCAGGTGCGAGCGGAACATGGAGATAGAGGGAAGAAAGGGAAAGCAACAAGGCAAGGGGAAAAGCCGCTCCCTGCAGCAACTTGGCCATGGCTCAGGGAGCAGCACACACCTCAGTCAAGGCCCAAGGCCAGGGATTTGAGGCCCAGCCCTGACAGCGGGCGGTGAGTTGGGACCAAACCTAGAGTGCCTGACCCACCTGGGGTGGGGCGCCTGGTGAGACAAGTGTACCCTGGGTTGGAACAGAGAGGCAGGCCACCGGCACCCATACCCCATTCCACCACGGAAGCTGGGTGGAGGCCTTGCCAGTGTTGACTGCCAGTGCCACCCCTGAGATGCCTGGCATGGATGCAACGAGAGGGGCCCCAAGGCCTGGTAGTGAACCAACCACCCTGGGGTACCACCCACCCAGGGGTCCTACCAGTATGGACTGAGAAACCAACCTGGCCACCCCAAGCCCCGCTCCATGGGGGATACCTGCCCTGGTCATACCTTGGACTTCTGTTGCTGCTACTGGCTCATGGGGTGGTGCATAGCTGGCTCACTGGTTTGCCATTACTGAATCGCCCACTCCAAGGCCTCAATCCTTCACCGCAGCTTGTCATCATCCTACCCTTGGGGTCCAGGAGGCCCGTTTGATTCCAGGTGCTGCTGCTCAAGCCTATAGTCAGGGAACAGCAGGGGGGGTTCACCCCATCCCATCCTGCCCCTAGTGGGGGGGGGAGGGCGGCAGTACAGACTGGGCCACCAGGGGTTGGGCAGCCAGGGGAAATGATAATGACTGGGCCAGGGCTGTGCGCCAATCTGGGGAAGAGGTGCTGGTTTAGGGGGGCAGCCCCAGGGGGTTCTGCCCTCAGGCATCTTGGCACCTGGGGCTCCTCAATGTATCTGGATGGGGGGACACCCTACACCCCCCCCCTTCATGGCAGGGGAGGTGACGGTGGTCTGGGGGCCCCCACCTGTGGTTGAGGGGGCGGGGGTAAAGGCGGCCTGAGGTGGTCCACTCCCCCGCCTGTGGCAGCCATGCCCCATAGGAGGGCTTCACAGGCCGCTAGTCTATCCTGTAGGGACAGGACGGCCCTGTCCTGGGCCTGGGCCTGGGCTGGAGAGCCCAGCCCTGCCACCTGTTGTACTACTCGGGGGGGCAGCGACCACACCACCATCTCAGGTTGCCCAAGGGCCACAGGCCCAGCCTTTCCCCAAACAGCTGAAAACTGTGGGGCCAGCGGGGGGGCCAGCTGGGTGTCCCCCCGATGCCTCGCTTTCCTAGTTGCGGCCTTCATTTTGGGCCGAGTCATGGCAAATGTTCCAGTGAGGTAGGTCAGCTATTGGGGGGGGGCCCCCACAAACCTGAGTGAGGTTCACCGTCTCTGGTCACACCCAGAATGCTCTGGTCTCTCTTCATGCCATTCTGGCTCCCTCCTGAGGTTCCACGTGGCAACTAAGCCGTAGTCTGAAAATGGAGAGCCGTGTTGCTCAGCTGCCCTCACCACCTGGAATGAGGATGTGTGTTGGCAGCTATTTGGAGCCCCGCCCCTCCTCTTGAGCAGAGCTCTAATCAGTTAGCATGCTTTTTGCACCAAGCCAGTCAGGACTGCCTAGCAACTGTGGGCAGGTAATTGCAAGCGGTGGCCCGTGCCTTTTCCTGCCCGCGGGTCAGCCTGGCTGCACCCACAGGAAGGGGGGACCCCTTCAACTGGTCCTACCCCATTGTCTGAAGGGGAGAGCATGGCAAGGATCCTGTTGAAGCCAGGTAGGGCTTTCAAAGTGGCAATTCCTGAGATAAAGCAGCCATCCATAAACGAAGTTCTTGTGAGCAATATGGTGATGTGAAGGATCTTGAAGGGATGAGCCATGGGATGCAGAAGCAGCAGAGTGAAGGACCAGCCTCCATCTGAGTGTATGAAGAAGAGAGAGCATATCATAGCACACTGATGCTACTAGGGAAGTAGCCAACAGCCCCCGCCCCCCAACACAGCCCTATAAAACCAGCTCCCTAAAGCAAGCTCCCGCTTCTTTTTCCAAAAAGCAACAATATTAGTTAATTTGTTTTGTATGAGTTTCTGTTTCTCTGCTCCCCTAGTTTCAGGGAAAAGACAGCTGTCAGTGTGGTTAATAGATAAGCACTGACAATATTCTGTTAAGTACTTCTTCAAATTCCCTTCCAATATGCAATTCTAGCTGTTTTTAATCTAGCTGGTCTAATGCCTAATTTTATGTCATTTTCATTAACTGCCTTTGAGTGACCTTAAATTCTTCCAGAAATGGAAAGAAGTGAAGTACATTTTGTCAACTTCAAAATCCACTTCATCTGTCAGACAATGATGAATAATTTCCTGAGAACTAAGAATGGAATTGACATGATACCCTACTCTGACTATTACTACAGCTCTTATTTATTCATGTGTAAACTCATAAATATGATGGATGATCACTCCATGGATCTGAAGAGGAAGTTCATGAGGGATTAGCAAGTAATTAAAATTTACCTGCATTGCTTAAAGAAGATGAATTTATCGCTAGAAAATTATTGCTCCATTGGGATTTCCTGAAAAGGACTTAGGACTTACATATAAGAAAATTCAACCTGCCATTATGTCAGGAAATTCTCCTATACCACACACGTCATTTAAAAAAAACTGACCTCAGCCATACAGTTTAATCAAGATATAAATGTCCTTAATTTTGGTGATTAGACAGAATAGAAAAATCTAATTACAAGATGACATTTATGCATTTGTTTTTGCTGCATGACATTATTAGTACATGTCTTTGCACTGATGTCAGAATTCGTAAGAGAATGAAATGATTATGCATTGTGCTTTCCTAGGAAATCAGTCTTTGATAGGTAGAGAGTATTGTCATTCCTGGGCATTAAGAGATGGTGTCTTATGAACACACATGGGAACAGATAAACGTAATGAGAAATTAATGGACTTTGGAAAACTCTTTTAAGGAAATTTTATTAACTATTAACAATAGTGTCATTTATGTAATGAGCATTCAGTGCTGGTGTATGGAAACCTTGTTAGAGTGGGGGTTTGACAAAACTTATACTTACTTGGGTTCAAAGGTTAGCAATAGCCAACTTTATTCTGGATATATAGCATGATTCTCCTCCCATAGACTAGGAATGCACAAGGTGGTTCTCTAGTCTTCAGGAGTGCAGTGGTGTTATATTGACAGAAGACTCAAGTAAGTGATAGCAGAACTGGGACTTTTTTTTCTTAAAGCTTCCTGTCTCCACCTAAATCAATCTTTCTTTTGCTCTTTCTTTCGCTTCTGCATTTCTGGTCTGAGATCTGTCCAATGATCATAGAAATATCAAAGCCTTTCTATGCTCACTTCCACTCTCTGTGGCATACATCTAATATGCCCAGAAAACCCTCACAGATTAAAAAGGAACATGTCATGTTTTGAATGCTATTTGCCTGCTCAGTATGTGATGTAATAGTTGGCTAGCCTCATTCTCTGTGGTTGGAAAGGCAATGCACTATATCATTCTTGCCAAACCCTGGGGTGTCAGGAACAGGAATGCCAGTGAGATGCTGCCAGAGCCAAGCCCAAGGGAGAGGTGTTCATCAAGCTGTGAAGGGATAAGAAAGTCCAGCAGAATCTGGGACAGGAATGTGGACACTTCCCACATTTTCTATTCTGAAGGCTTGGAGCCCAGAGGTGCTAACACACCCAGAGACATCCCTTCAGATCATAAGTTAAGAACTGTGCAGCATTTAAATATCTGTGAACTACTCTTCATTATGGCACTTTCTGGAGAAAAATGTCCACCAGTTGCAGCTATGGGCTCATTGTTTTGTTCTTGGCATGAAGCTGAGGAGACTCTAATAGTAGTAATAACTTTATTGAGAGACCCGAAGGTCATTTCAAAATACAATATAAACAGTAGCCTTAATAAAGACATAACTAATAAAAGCCCGATTCTGCCATGAGGCAGATAAGGGGCACTTAAAATCATAAGTGCAAGCCAAAATTACTTTCGGAATTACCTTACATTAAAAATTGATTCCATTTAACATCCAGAACCCCCGCACAAAAAGAAGCCATGGACCTGGTAACATATGGGTCTTCAGAGCTAAGTAGCCAAATCAATATTAAATCCTGGTTTGCCTGGGGTTGATAGTGAGGCAGCTGGGCAAAAAACCTCCTTCTCAGATCGGCATAAATTGGGCAAACCAGAATCACATGGGCCAGATCTTCTACTAGCCCCAGAGGGCAGTTTGGGCATAGTCTAAGTTCTCTTGGTCTGCCCGCATATCTGCCACTGAGATTTGCCAATGGGAATGAATTCAAGCGGAACAGCAGCAATGCATGCATTTGATGCCAGTCGGACCATAGCGTAAGATACCTGGGTTCTCTCAGACAGGGGTTGATACTGGCGTAAAGGGGCGCCACTCTCTGGTTAGCCAGGGCTGCAATCTCAGTTTGCCTTTCCTGATCGCCAATCCTCTGCTTAATCATTGCCAGACCTTCCTTATAATTAAAGGAGCGAAGAAAAGAACTTGAGAAACCTAAGTTCCCAACTTCTCTTTCAACTAGCACACGCCAGGGGTTGGTTTCTAAGGCCTTAGCCACCATGTTAGTAAGAGAGTTGGATTTAGAGGGAAACACGAAAATTTTCATCCAGAACTTAACACATGAGACAAGGGCCTGGGACCTCAAGGGTGAAGAAGCAGTTTCAGCTCTCAGCAAAACCTGGGGGGTACCTCTAGGCACCTTTAAGATTGCTCGAAGAAAACAGTTCTGAAGAGTATCTATCATGTTTAGAAATGCTAAGCCCCAGATAGGGAATGCATATAATAGTTGGCTCACTGCCTTGGCTTTAAACAAACGTATAACTGGTTTAACTAGACGGCCTCCATGTGAAAAAAAATAGCCCTGAATAGCACAAGAGGTTTTTTTTGCTAAACTAAGAGCTGAATCAAAGTGGGACCACCAGCTCCTAGATGCTGAGAATAATACACCCAGGTACCTATACTCAGAGACCTGTTCAATTAAATGACTACCCATACGCCAGCGATGGACCACTTTCCTGCTGCCTACGGACATGACTTTGGTTTTAGAAAAGTTAATCATTAAATTCTCCTTCTGGCAATAACCCATGAATTGCTGCATACTCCTTTTGAGGCCATCGGTGTCTAGGATATCAGAACCGTATCATCCGCATAGAGTAAAATAGATATCTTGCGATTTGCAAGATTAGGCGGATGTGTGTCCACTTTGGCCATGTGGGGGACCACATCATTAAGAAAAAAATTAAATAAAAAAGGGGCCAATATGCATCCTTGTCTAACTCCACGCAAAACTCCAATTTCCGGAGTGGGCAAGGAGTTCCGGGAAAAGCGAACCTGCATGGTGTTGTTGGCATATAACTTAGCCATGAGAAATAACAGACGTCTATCAATAGTCGTCTCACTTAGCTTATGCCACAAGCGATCTCTATCTACCGTATCGAAGGCAGACTTCAAATCTACAAAACACAGGTAGAGTCGTGAGCCCTGATCGGGTTTGACATATTTAATAAACAGCTGGTGCAAAATAAACACATGCTCAAGGGTTGACTGACCTTCCTGAAACCCAGCCTGCTCCAGGAAAATTATTTCATTATCCTTTACCCAAAGCTGGAGTTTCGTTAAAAGATGTTTAGCATAGAGTTTTCCAAGCACACTAAGGAGACTTATTGGCCTATAGTTATTAGGGAGGGACGCATCTCCTTTTTTATAGATGGGCACCACCAGGCTGTTGAGCTATTTTTTTGGAAAGCTACCTGTTGCATCAAGATGCGTAAAAAGGGGCGCCAGTACTGAGGCCCACCAAGTAGGATCTACCTTAAGAAGATCTGTAGTGACATGGTCACAACCGGGGGCTTTCCCTGACTTTAGTGTAGATATTAGGTTCTCAATCTCTGCTGGTTGAATCGGTTGCCAATGAGGAAGGTCAGCCAGAGAAAGGCTGCTGGACTTGAAGGGGTTAGAATCCAAATAAGATTTAGCAATTAGATCCACAAAGTAGCTCAGCCATAACCCAGGGGATATAGGGGGCAAAGAGTTTCTCGCAGGTCCATGGAAACTTTGCCTAATAAGGGCCCAGAACTTCCCTGAATCCTTTCCCTGGGCAGCCTCAATAAGTGCCAACCAGTTTGCTCTATGAAATTCAGCTTTCTTCCGCAAGAGTAAACCTCTGTACTCCCTTTGCAATGACGACAATCGAGCCCGATTGGCATGGGACGGGAGACTAGCCACCCTTTGAGTCAGCTGCCTCAAGGTGGTTCTCAGAGTGCGGCAATCCCTATCAAACCATCCCCTGTATTGGGGATGATTTGGTTGTAAAGAGTTTGGTACGCTAAGAGACATTACAATCGTCTCAATTAAAGTATCAAAATTGGCAAGAGGCTCTACCTGATTGTTACTTATTTCGGTGTCTAATCTAACAACCTTTTCTTCCTGTATAAGAAGAGGGAACATTTCAGTCAATTCTTGCTTAGATCTTAACCGAGATGGAATAGCCGTAGTGTTTTCGCTCGTTGCCCTGCTTGTCGAAACTTGCTGCAAAAGATTCTCCCTACCAGCATCATAGATGGAAAGACACAAAGCGAAATGGTCAGCCATAAACATAGGCAAAACCTGTAGTCTTCTAACAATCTGTAAATAATCAGCCTGTATGGCAAAATAATCTATGGTACTGGAACCCAGGGGGGAATGGTAGGTAAAATTGCCTTCCTCATCCCCTGGTGCCATCCCATTTAGGACTACAAGATCCGTGTCATCCAAAAGCCTAGTTAACAAAGGGGCCCTTATGCTGACCACCCTATCTAATGCACTACGAGTGCCACTAATATAGGGAGGTAAACACCCCTCCTGCGAAGTATCCAACGGATTTACCTGCAGGGCTCCCAGGCGGGTGTTAAAATCCCCCCCCCCCCAATAAGGCAGGCATTGGGAAATCTCCCCTGGGCATCCCATGAAAGGGTCTTGATCATATACCAAATCTCATCCTGATAGTATAATGAGCTGCTAGGTGGGATGTAAACATTAGCCAAGAGCAGTTCAAAGCCAGAAGGGAGCAAGCAATGACAAATGGCAAAGTAAGATTTGTACTTATTTATCAAATGGATTTTAATATTAGCAATAGTGGACACCAGAAAAGCCAGACCTCCACTAGACCTCCCTTTAGAGGAGGAAGAAAAGGCTGGAACACTAACAACCTGAAACCTGGGGCAAATTACATCCTTAGTCATCCAGGTCTCTTGAATTAAAACAACAACAAACCACTTCAAAAAAACTTGAAAAGAAGGATCTGCATTATGAGTTGACCATCCACCCACATTCCAACTTGCCAAAGTTGGTACTGCAGGAACACACCCGCTCAGTCACACTGGATCCTTTGGGGCCTCCGTTATCACACGATCCTCCAATAGGCCCAAAGGGGACCCACCCCTGCCTTCATCCTGCGATGTAGACAACCCATGATGGATCAATAAGGGATTCTGGGGACCAGAGGTCCCGAGTGGTGCACTTAAAGGGGTCAAAATCAGAGAGTCACCAACATGGGGGGTCCCCTTTCCCACCGACCCTGGGCCAACACAGATACAAGTGTGCGTGATGGTGAAGTCAGAGCCTAACTTGGAACCACAGACCTCGATCAGAGGCCTATCCTCTGAAAAGGTTTCTAAGGGCGGGATCGATGAGTCAGAAACCCCATTCAAAGAGATTGGCCCTGTTGACTTCCCTACTGGTGACAGCCCAGAGGGTTGTACACTGGTCAGAACTTGCGATCCCCTTGGGGTGACCTGAGAATGGGAGTTTACAGCTATCCCAGCATCCATTTTTTCTAGCTGGGAGAAAAGAGAGTCCATACGCCCTAATACCTCAAGATGGTTATCAAATTCCAGTAGAGGATTTGCTGAGGAAACCACTGGAGAAACTAACTGCACCAGCACATTGTGGCATGGTGCAGTCTCCATTGATGGACAGTTGGAGGTTTCAATCAGCACTCCAATGGGTACCTGAGTTGAAGATTTTACTATCGACCTCTCCGGTGGGCAGGCAATCCCACACTGGTGGCTCAGGGGAGGAATAGCGGAACCAGGGTCCTTTGAAGATGGAAGAACAAAGGGACCCTCCCCAGAAGTCCTAGTATAAGCCCTTGAGATGAAAATAGCCTTCTCCCTAAGGAGGCCTTCCTTAGCAAAAATTAGGGATACCCATCCTTCGGAGTCAAAGAGTATGTTTATGATCCAGCGGCCTGTGGTCATAATGAGATGATCAACTGAATAGATGTTTTTACTTGTGACAGGAATTTTCAGTAGTACCCTCAAATGTTCCACCACTTCCAGGGGGGAGCTCCAAAAGGGCAAATTACCCTTAGGGAGGGAAGAATAGTAAGTATCATGCTACTAGTCAATCTGGTAAACTCCCCATGGATAGACAGCAGGTCATGATTACCCCCAATGGGTACCAGGCATTTAAATGTTGACACATGCGCTGGCAAAGAACTAAGAACCTCTGGGGGGGCCAGAGCACTGGGAGAGGGTACCCTGAGGGGCTGTTGTCAAAAGAGCGGTTTTCCTACCACTATTTCCCACAGAGTTAAGAACAAACTGTTCATTTTGGGCAGACAAGACACTTGGCTGTTGTGAGGATAATTGGCGGGCCAGAGTATCAAATTTAGCATTGAAGCTATGGAGCTGGGAAAAAACTAGACGGATTGTTTGCGACGTAAGGGAAACATGTTCTGCTAATAAAGAAAAAAAACTCTTAGAACTGCCTTGAGTTGGCAGGTCCCCAAAGGGTTCAAGTCCAGAGGCATATGACTTCTGTTTGGGCCAGGAGTGTGTAGCCACACTGGTGGAAAATTTGACAGCATCCTGTAAATCTGCCAGAGGAGCAAAACAGTTAGATCAAGGGACCTCGGCACTCATCGTGTGGGAATTGGTGCTTATACAAGGGAAAAAAACTATCCAACTTTCTCTGCTTAGAAGACTTATATACGGGAGGAGAGGCACTAGCAGCTTCTGGCCGGTTACGTTTTTGTGGTTGCATCTTTAAATAAAACAGCCCTTATACAACCTTCAATAATAATCAGCAGAAAATTCACAAGCACAAGCATATACCACAAAACACCAAAAAAAAAAAAAAAAANTCAGCAGAAAATTCACAAGCACAAGCATATACCACAAAACACCAAAAAAAAAAAAAAAAACCAGATGGAAAGGGAAAGAGGTTCGGACTCGGCCCCACCGGTGCCTAAGACCGCGCGCACAAGGGCACGCCCTTGTGTGCGCTGCCCTTAGGCGTGCTGCCCGAGCGTGCGCCTCCGGCGCTGCCTCCGTTGGTCGGGAGCTTAAGTCCTCTGCCTCTCCAGGAAGCTCCACCCCTTGTCAATTACCCCAGTCCAGCAAGCAGCTCGGTCTCGGGCAACTCTGCAGCTCCACTCCCCACCAGAGGAGACTCTAATAACATTTCTGCAACTTCCTTCACTTTGACCAGATGTTGCATGTAGGGGTGCAATGAATAGTAAAAAAAAAATTGTGTGTATTTTCAAGTTTCCGAGGATCAGCTCTGAGTGTTTGGATGGTACTTGGTAACTCGCCTGAATATTCAAAACTCGGTAAAACTCAGTACAGAGTATTTTCCAAGTATCAAGTTCCCTTATATAGGACCAGGAAAAGCCCCATATGTTGCAGGAACATCCCATACGTTGCCTATCCGAGGATTTACCCAAGTAGTGAGTACGGGACTGAGTACCAGGCCAATTCCTTGGTTACTCGGTACACGGTAAAACCAAGTCAAATACTGAGATACTCATTAAAAAACAAATAATTTTGAATACTGAGTTTCAGCACTAGTTGCATGACATTCACAAGTGGTGCTGAAGTGTCCAGAGTATGCAGACAGTTCCATCTAGGGCTGAGATGAGAATAAAATTAATTCTTCTAAGAATCTCACAGCCCTGGCAAGATCTCGCAAAATTCTTGTGAGAAATTCGAGATTTGGGGAGAAACTTGAGAATCTCAAAAATGTCCCCCAAATTATCTTCACGTGCAAAAAATGGCTGTGCATGTGCAGAATGGCCCTGGTAGCCAATTTTGTGCATGTGTAGACCAATCTTTGCTGTTTTGAGGTTCACAAGAATCTTGCGAGAATTTCACATTTCTCACAAGAATCTCAAGACAAGAAAATCTTGTCAAGAAATCTATTCTCAGTGAGATTTTTGAGAAGGGAAAAACCTCTTGAGTTCTATCTAGGTGCAGATCACTTCCCTGCTGTGCCACCACATGAGTTCATCAGTTTAATAAAAATACATATATTTTCGCAAGTACTGAGTACTGGAGTACCAGGCCGATTCCTCCACCTGATACTCCTTCCAGACCGAAGAGTGGGAACGAAAAGGTCACTATGCAAATCAAAAACAGGCACTAACACTTGTACATGGATGTCCAGAATGCAGTGTGAAACATGCAATAAGATCGTAATATAAATTGCCAAAACCTAGCACATTGCACAAAGGGATATCATCCAGGGAACAGTCTGTGGGAGTGGTAGCTACTGAAACACATTGCAAACACAGCTATGGGAATTTCTGTGATGTTATCTGTGCAACACAAAGACTAGCCATGTGGATAGCATCCTGTTTGAAAACATCCTCTCTGTCCTTACAGAGCACACTGCAGCTACGGAATTCCCTCCCAGTAGATATTCGTCTCTCTCCAGATCTCCCCTCCTTTTGTAGACAATGTAAAACCTGGCTGTTTCACCAGGCATTTGGTGAGGGGGACAGGTAGGGGGGGGAGTTCTTGTGGGATAAGGGGTTATTTATTGTCTTGGGCCTCTATTTTATGGTTTTAAATTGAGGTTTTATATTTTAAGGTATTTTATATTTGTTTATTATGTTTGTTATTATGTGGTGTTCACCACCCTGGGCAGCCATTGGGCAAGAGAGGGTGGGATACAAATGTTGAAATAAATAAAATAAATAGATTTCTGATCTACAATATCCTGCCAGGCAATTGTCTCAGGGCTGGACACGGAGCTTCCCCAGAGCCCCAGTCTCCCATGGGTCTCCTGTCTAATACAGCCCTCCAGCTACCCCAGTCCTATCTAACCCCAGCTCAGCTAGGCAATAGTTCTCTGGCTGGCTACTCACACTCAGTCAAGTCTTTTGTAACTCCTGACAGGCTGAGCTCCTCCAGGAGGACCTACTCCTATCTCTCTCCAAGTGTTTTTAGCTTGGGCCACACCTTTCCCATAGGGGTTTACTTGGGAGGCAGCCCAGCATACCTCCTGTCTTCCAGTAGCTTTTGGCTCAAGCAGAGCTTGTCCCAGCGTCTGCCTCTTCTGCAGTTCTCAGCAGAGAACCTGCCTCTCCTGCAGTCAGGCACAGACCGAGCTCTTGCCTGCAGTCTCCCGCTTCTTATACCAGGAGTGGGCATGCCTGGCCCTTTAGTCTCATAACCCTTAAAGGGACAGTAACCTCCCACTCTCACTCTGGGCTTCTCTCATTCTTTTCTTGTCTCAGTCTTCTGACTGATTCACAATCTCAGGGCTCTGCCATGCCCACGTCCAACCCTTAGGCTGGTGCTCTGAGCCCCCTCAGAGGGGCAGCAACCCCCTCAGGTTGCTCCCTGCCCCACATTTATTTACAAGTGTGTATTATCATAGATTTTTCAATGATTTATTTCATTTACCACCATTGACCATGCCCTCCACTATGGCTGCTTAAAGAAGAGATGGGTCCAAACTGAAAGCTCATTGCAAATATACAAAATTTAGTCTAGTGTGAATCTGAACTCATTATTCACTCAATGGGCTGTTCTGTACACTAACAGTTTCACCATTCACAATATTTTCTACATCTTCGCCACCTTACTGCCCATTTCCTCCTTCAGTTTAATATACAAACTAACCTCCGTTCAAATTTTAATACATGGGGCACCCTGCTATTAACCTCTCTCTCATCTTAGAAGTGACACATCATTGTGACTTTGTTCTTATTGCTTAAGTGGTTTTTAATCTATGACAAGATGCATCTCATTCCCTCAAGGTTATTTTTTCTGAGGAGACCTTATCATAAGCTTTCTCTTTCTTCAAAGCTTTTTGGGAAGTAAATTGTGTCCTCAAGGTAACCTTTCCTGGAGTATTCAACTTTGTTCATAAATTGTAGCCATTTAGAGAGAGTCAAACATCCCCTTAATTTTACAAATGTAATTACAAATGTAATGTTGATGTAATTTTACAAATGCTATTCATCCTGCATTGCAGCAAAATTAGGGTTTCAGCAAATTTACCTAAATTAAGGCAAGGTTTACCAACCTGTAAATCTCCTTTTGGGGTTTGTTTTAAGAACAGGCTCCATAGATTTCCAATAGTAACTGAAGTACCTTGATCCCCAGAGATGATACTTCCCACAGCTAGCTTGTGACCTACTAGAAGAGGAGTGCAAGGAAGAATGCACTGCTGCTGTTAGTGTTGTGCCTATTTTCGACTTCACAGCGCCTTTTCTGAAAGCTTAAACCTCTTAACTTGTTCAATTATTTTTGACTGTAAACATTTCTACAAGATTTTCTACTAGCTTTTTATAAAGTTTTTAGTGCAAAGGACATGAATCTATTAACATTTCAATCATATGCTGATCTAAGTCTGAACAAAAACTCAGAAAGATTTTATCATTTGTGTTAATATTGGCTTCCTTTAATATTTTCTTCTTAAATAAAATGCCATTTCCTAAACCTTGGGCAAAATCATGGTGGTTCATATTCAGTTTGCTAATATGGTGCATGCTGAGTTTGCTAATATGGTACATGTTGCTATGTGGTGCTTTATGCTTAAAAAATGACCCAAACATTGACATCCAATAAAAATAATAATAAAAATAATAGAAAGTGGAAGCCAATGGCTATTATAGCTCTCAGTTCGGCAGCTGGATGTACAATGGCCCCCACTCCCACAGGGCTATGAATCCAAGATCAGAGTGTTAATAATTTCTCCACATTGATGGAAGTTTGACTTGACATATAAGGCTGCATGTAATAAATACAAATTGTTATTACATTATTACTTTTATATCTTAAACCACTTACTACAGACAGTTCCATTGACTTCACTAACCTGGGCCTATTCCAAAGTATGTGCTATCAGAGGTGTAGGGGCAGAGCTGGCACTCCTCTCTGCCCATCCCCAAACCCAGCCATTTTTCAGAGGACTTACTTCATCTGCTGCCGCCGCCACCACCACACTGACTGCTACTCTGCTGCCGCTGGCCTGGGCCCCATGCCGGGCCCGCTTGTCAGCTCCTGGGTTGTGCTGGGTGCCTCAGCAGCATACTGAATTTGACACCGCGCCCGTCACCACCAGAAGTAGCTACAGGCCGGGGAGTGAGGGAGAGGTGGGGCCTCTGCCTCTTCCTCACTCCCTGGCTGAGATAGACAGTGGAGGGGGCCAGGGAGGGAGGGAGAGGTGGGGCCTCTGCCTCACTCCCTGGCTGAGACCGACAGTGGAGGGGGTCAGGGAGTGAGGGAGAGGTGGGCCCTTTTGCCTCTGTCTTTCCCTCACTCCCTGGCAGAGACAGACAGTGGAGGGGGCCAGGGAGGGAGGGAGAGGCGGGGCCCCTGCCTCTCCCTCACTCCCTGCCAGACAGACAGTGGCTGGGAGCTGGAACCCTGAGTGTGCCCCCCCTCCAGGAGTGGGGTCTGAGGCAGCCGCCTCAAACTGCCCCGCAGTAAGGCTGGCCCTGCAGAGGTGGGCTAAGACTAAAAGATTTCTAATCAATATGTGATGGTGAATTTTAAAATTTCACTCCTCAAATCTTTTGCTTATGTAGTTTTGTGTAGCTAGTTTTGAAATTCTAGTTGTAAATGATTTTATAAAATGACCACTTGGAAAACCATAGCAATTTTAGCAATTTGTTTCCTGAAACTGCTGATGTAGCAGTCTCCTGAGGATCACACATCACCTCAATTCATGCCAAAATATGCTGTTTACCATTTTACATGCTATTTCAAAATGTCTCAATTTAATTAATTTAGCAAATTAGTCTGCAACCATCTCAGGCTGTACTGAAAATCACTGCAGCTGGACCTTTAACTGGAACTTCACAACAGACTGGAACATAAAAATCCTGACTCACTTTACGAACACCACATAATAAAAAACGTAATAAACAAATATAAAATACCTTAAAATATAAAACCTCAATTTAAAACCATAAAATAGAGGCCCAAGACAATAAATAACCCCTTATCCCACAAGAACTCCCCCCCCTACCTCTCCCCCTCACCAAATGCCTGGTGAAACAGCCAGCTTTTACATTGTCTACAAAAGGAGGGGAGATCTGGAGAGAGACGAATATCTACTGGGAGGGAATTCCATAGCTGCAGTGTGCCCACCGAGAACACCCTCACAAACATCATCCCACAGGAAACCTGGGGGACCTCTAAAGGGGGCGCCCCTGGCCAACCACAGGTGCTGATCCAGGACATGAGGGATGAGGCAGTCCTGCAGGTAAGTGGGACCTGGGCCGTACAGGGCTTTAAAGGTAATAACCAACACCTTGAATTAGGCCTGGAAGACTATAGGCAGCCAGTGCAGAGAGCAGAGCACAGGTGTTATGTGGTCCTTGCAGCCCATCCCCACAAGGAGACAAGCCACTGCATTCTGTACCAGCTGCAGTCTCCGGGTCATCACCAAGGGTAGCCCCACGTAGAGTGCAATGCATTGCAGTAGTCCAATCTTGAGGTGATGAATGTATGGATGATGGTGGCAAGATCAGAACCCAAGATGTACAGCCAGAAACATCAGACCAGGTGTAATTTATCAAACACACTCTTTGCCACAGCTACCACATGGATATCCAGATGGAGTGGCAAATCAAGGAGAACTCCTAGACTCTGAACCTGAGGGACCAAGGAGGGATGCATGCCATCAATGATGGGGGCCTCCACTCCCTCGCCCTTACCCACCAGTGTCACCTCCATCTTGTTGGGATTCAGCTTCAATCGGCTCGTCCTTATCCGATCTCCCACTGGATGAAAATGAGACTATATGTATGTGTATATATACACTATATGGTGGAGAACTGAATGTATGACTGTATATGAGACTGTGTGGAGAATAAAAGACTGAGGGCTAATTCCCTAAGGACAATGCCGGGGTCTGAGGGACCTACCCTGAGGGACCACATCCTGGTACAATATGATAATAGTTTCTGATTTTGTTTATATCCATTGGCTCATATCCTGACACCTATGGAAATCAGTTTTTCATGCCAAGTTGAGAGGAGTGTAACTCAGGAGAACACCCATGAGTATTGCTCATCTGCTTCACAACATGATCTAGCATTGGAGGACTGTGGGTGAAAATAGACATAACATTCACTCTACTTTAACGTCACTTTAACATTTCTTATGCATGTAGCAGGATTGCACAGGGCACCAATACAGCCCTGCAACATGCATAAGAAATGTTAAAGTGGTTTAAAATTGAGTGAGCATTATGTCTGTTTTCACTCTGTGATTACTGAGGCATGAGGTCAAGGGATTTGTGGTAGTAACAAAGGCAGCTAGTGATACAGTGGGATTTTATTGATTGTTATGACTATAGTGCAATGATGAAAAGTAGTCAATCCTTCATTGTAAGATATCGGGCAGTCTGGTTTGAAGGCATAGAGCTGGGAGGCTCACAGTCTGTTGAGCACATCTCTTAGGCTTAGGGCATTTCACATGGATGCCCCTGAGGGCCTTCACCCCCCTGAGAGACTGTGGGGGTATACCAGAGTCTCCCATGTGCTGCTGTCACTGCTGCAAAAGCCACTGACACGGCCAGGACTGGTGGGGTGGGCCTTGAGATGACCCCCCACTTCCCCAGTGGAGAGGCAGAGCCAGGGATTCCCTGGGCTTCTGCCTAGTTACTAGAAGAGCGTCGGAGGCTGCAGTGGCGCTGCAGGCCACACCCAAAGGATTAGATATATTGACTATATCTATATATATATATACACACAAGTTATGATATATTAAGGGTTAGCTATATTGACATATATATTAAGTTATGATATATATATATATCTCATAACTTAATATATATGTCAATATAGCTAATCCTTAATATATCTCATAACTTAATATACCACCCCATCCTGCCATTCAGTGGCTAGGGGCAGCTCACAATTTTAAACAAAATAAATAAAAAACAATAAAACCATACAAAAATATAAATAAAACCAAGCAACAAGTTAAAAAAGGTAATCTCAGATAATAAAACCCCTCCACCCATCTACTCCCTCTCCCTCACCAAAAGCCTGGTAAAAACAGCCAGATCTTAAACTGCCTTCGGAAGGAGGAAAGATCCGGGAACAGGTGGACCTCCACTAGGAGGGAGTTTCACAGCCTCAGGGCGGTAACCAAGAACACCCTCTCCATTGTCCCCACCCGACTAACTTGGAGGACTTCAAGGAGGGTACTCCCAGATAACCAAAGTGACCAATCCAGAACCTGGAGGATGAGGCAGTCCTGCAGATAGGAGGGCCCAGGTAGTATAGGGATTTATAGATCAAAACCAACACCTTGAATCAGGCCTGGTAGACTATAGGCAGCCAGTGCAGCAAGCGAAGCACCAGTGTTTTATGCTCACAGCGACCTGTCCTCACAAGGAGGCGGGCCGCCACATTCTTGCCCAGCTACAGCCTCGTTATTGGTCTGTGTCAGAGAAGAGCAAAGCTCTTTGTGCTGGACAAAAGCTAGGCAATCACCCAAAGGGACTATCCAAACATGCTGGAGCTCACTGAATTCAGCCAAGTGAGAGGCTGAGAGGAGAAACTGCAGTTAGACACTGTGGGTAAAAACAAACATGACAGTAACCTACTCTGGCCTGAAGACCACTGTCAAATTTGTTCTCGGTCCGCCATATGTTCAGACTGATCCCAGGCATGTTGGTGACTTTCCTGGGCTCCCACCTCAGCAAATGGCCGAGGTCATGGCCTGGTTATCACCCACTCAATTGGGGCAAAGCAGGCCAGAGCATGTTAGCATGTCTTTTCCCACTAGCCCAGATCAGGTCTGCCATGACAGCTGCCATGGTGGCCATTCTACACCACCATAGTTGCCCATCATGGCAGGGGTCGGGGTGCAGCACAGGGGTGGAGCTGGCCAGCCACACACTCCTCTATCTCCCTGCCCTGCCCCCCCGGACTCTGGCCATGTGAATGTTTGTTCTGTAGCCTGACCCAGTCCAGATTGTGTTCATAGTGGCTTCCTGACCCAAGCCAGGCTGCTGCTGCGACACGGTCACATTTGTTTTCACCCTGGGAGAGTTATTGGGAGAAGCAGATTTGGGGACTCCGTGACCCAAACAATCACACAGAGCTGTGATTCTGTTTGGAAGAGAATAGTGCCTGTACTGACTACTCTGCCACCTGGGCACAACCCCACCTCCCTCAAACCAATGCCTTTATAAATGAAGTGACTGTAGCCTAGTGGGTAAGGTGTTGATCTGGGAGAATAAGGGTTCAAACCCTGCCTTAGCCATGAACTCACTTGGTGGCCTTGGGAATGTCACTCTCTTTCAGCCTCAGTTCTCCATCTGTAAGGGATAACAATGATCTATCTCACAGGTCTGTTGTGAGAGCAAACAAGATAAGAGTTATAAATCACTTTGAACACTGAAAGTGCTGTATAAATAATAATTATGGATATTCATATCAAACAGCTCACGACTTCCTTTCTCCCTCCCTAAAGGGAAACCAGCCACAAAAGGTTCCTTTCCTTCAGAAAAGGGAGCAGCATTATTAGATCTTCTCCATGCTCATAAACTACATTTACTCTCCGCACGTTAAAGTTCCAGTGTGTGGCACATGTTCTGCGGAGCCGTCTCTTCACTACCATATGCAGAACCTCTGTCTTTTTGGAGATGATGAAAAAAAAGGCTGTTTATCCATGCAAATCTGCAAAAATTACTTTAACTTTCTTTATATTATTATTAATTATTATTATTAGCATTTATATAGCACAAGCAATGTACCTGGTGCTTTGCAAAGAATAAGATAGACATGGTCCCTGCTCGAGAGCTTACAATCTAAAGACAGGGGGAAGGGAGACAGGGAAGGGGGAACAGAGGGAGAGTTTGTTGGGACACAGTTTGTTGCATGATCAGATTTAGCTGATGTGCATAGCAGTGTATATAATGGGCATTTGGGTATGTATCCTGTATCCTCTTTTGGACCCCACCCATGCTACCCATGCATAATGCTCACACCTTCATAACTCTGAGCAATCACTTTCTGTTTGTCAGAATCCTGTGGGAAAACAGCAGTCAACTGCTGCAGCAATGCTGTGGAAATGGGTTCTGTATGAGTCTTGCAACTGTGTAAAGTTATAAAAAATTCTCTATAGCTCAGCTTCTACCATCAATGTACTGATCAATCAGTACTGAATGGCAGTAAGTTGACATATATGTGGTGTCATCAGCCTGAATAGCTACATATTAGGGGTGTGCATTTCAGATTTGTAATTATGATAAAGAAAATGAAAATTGTGATTTCTGTTTTCATTATTAAAAAAACAAAATAAAAAATAATGTAATAATGGCAAAAAACTGAAAAACATATTTCCAGATTAAGAAAAATTGTTTCTTATTCAATTCTGATGAAACTTAGGGGGATTGTACCACAAATAAAGGGCACTAAGTGTACCAAATTTTGAAAAGGTTGGATAAAGGGATACAGACAGTAGAAGTAATTGAATGTTGTGATTTTAATAAAAGCTTCCTACTCTTTCCTGGCTACACTTTTTTTTATCTTCCATCCAATTTGCATGGAACTTGTAAAAATTATGTCACTCCACTAGTGTACCAATCTTCCAAATTTCAGAAAGATTGGATAAAGTGTCTTGATGTTGGGTGATTTCAGACGTTACGGGGCCCATTGGCTCTGTACCAAAATCACCCTATTCATTCCCCACTGGGGTCACCCCATCATGCCACAACAGACGTGCCGGGGGGATCCCAGTGGGGAATCTGGGAGGGGGCAGGGCCGCGCGGCGCAACGTGTGGCCGCATGGCCCCGCCCCCTCCATGCTCCCGCCACCCGCCCTCCGGGGAGATGGGCGAGCAGCGGGGCCAATGCGGCTGCCACATTGGGCCAGATTTGCCACGGCCAGACATTACTTTTTTTTGGTCCCCACTGGGGATCTCTTTGACCATGCTTCCCAGGACATTCCCCCTGCTAGCATGGTTCAAATTGACCCCATGCAGGTATTGACTGTGGCGAACATCTGGCGGCCGCCAAACAGACGTGCAAGATACATTGACCACAGGTGCGTATTCACCATGGTTCACTGTGATCTCGTAACATCTGAAAATACCCGTTGTAAGCTATTAACCTAAAAGTACATTTTCAGCTGTAACATTTTTATATTCCATCCTGTTTACAAGATATTTGGCAGCAATATATCCCACATCTTCCCTGTCATCTCTGCCAAACTACAGGACAAGTTGATAAAGGGACCCAATTTTATAATCAATTGAAGTTGTCCCCCTGAAGAACATTATTCAGATACATAGCAATACATGCAGTGCCAGGCAGAAGCAGGCACCTGGCATGGCAGGGGGGGGGAGGCTGTAGGAGGAAGGATGGGGAGAAACCCAAAAGACTGACAGACACATTCACTGGCCATTTAATGCATGCTTCCAGCTTTACAGGACCAATCGGTGGTGGCTTCAAGGTGGGCATAGGGGGCAGCCCTGAGGCAGGCATAGAAGGGACATAACTGGGACTTTGGGGATAGCATCCCAGTAATCATGATACATGGTTTACACATCCATGCTGGCCAATTATCATCACCATCACATCCTGCAGCACTGCGACAGAGGACATAAGAGAATATCTATTGGCTCTCTCCTAAACAGATGATTCCGACTTCCCCGTAACAAGTGGGGGAGAGAAGTTGAAAAGGTCACAGCACAGAATGACTATATTTGTTTGACATTTCTGCTGGTAAATTGGCATCACAAACCAATCTTGTACCACAGTGACATGTAAGAGAATCCCTGGCATAGGTTCATTCTCTGAATATGCTCTGCAGGCATATAAAGTTGGACCCCTATATTACATATTTCTGGTATTTTGCATAGATTATCATGAAAGTGAGAGATATAGTCTTGCAAAATTTCATATAAACTGGTTGGACTACAAAGATGTTACAGTCAGATATACATTTATAGGTTAATTGCGTATACCACCAGGACCCTTTATCCAATACGTCTTAAAGTTGTCATAACTATTAGATGTGTGGAGGAATATACACTTTCCAAGTTTCATCTACATTAGATGGTAGAAAAAGAAGTTACAGCCAGGAATGTATATGCAGACCTTTGCAAAATTGCATAATCCAATTGCTTATAAAATCTGATTCCTTTATCCAATCTTTATGGGATTTGGTACACATACATCCTTCCATTTGAGGTACAAGCCTACCAAGTATCATCCAAATATAATGAAAACCAAAAACGTTAGAGCCAAAAATGTGTTTTCCATTGAAACCAATGAAAATTGAAAACAAAAGCAAAAATGAAATTTTGATATTTTTAATAACAAAAACAACTGATTTAAATAATAAAGATAAAGAATGAAAATGAAAAACTACATGGGTCCCTGGTGCACACCTCTAATATTCAGTGCTCTTCAACTCCTGGATTATGAAATCCCTGGCCACTTTGAGAATGCAGTTTAGGAGTTCATTTTGGAAGTGCCCCTGAATACTGTAGCAGTTTTCAAATGCTTCTCCATTGCAGAATTGATGCTGCCAATCAGATCAACCAAGGCTCTAAACACTCCTGGGTTCAAAGAGTCCTCAGTTTCATCATGGCCACGCAATGTCAACTCAAAAGCACTACAAGACCTAATACAATCAATTATTTTGGAAAGAATGTCCTCCTTTCCCCTCTCTGTTGGTGTTCCCCAAGGCTCTGTCCTTGGCCCTCTTCCCTTCTCTATCTACACCCTGTCCCTAGGCAAACTCATTGCCTCCCATGGCTTCCAATATCACCTCTAAACCAATGACACTTGGTTCTGTGTCTTTGCTCCCTCTCTCTCCATATGTTCAAGCTCACCTCACCAGCTGTCTCTTTGATATCTCTACCTGGATGTCTCAACATCAACTCAAACTCAACATGACTAAAACTGAACTCCTTATCTTCCCCCCATCCTTCCTCTCCCTCCTCCCTGTCGATCCTTATCGATGGGCTCGCCATCCTTCCCGTACTCCAAACCCATCGACCCAGTCCTTTCTTTTAAACCCTACATCAACTCTGTTGCCAAATCCTGTTGTTTCTCCCTCCATAACATTGCTAAGATTTTCTCCTTTGTCTCTGTCTCCTCTGCCAAAACCCTTGTTCATGCACTGGTCATCTCTCGCCTCGATTACTGTAACCTCCTTCTCACTGGCCTCCCCTGATCTCACCTTTCTCCCCTTATCTCTGTCCAAAACTCTGCTTCCAGGGTCATCCACCTTGCCCATCACTTTGACCATGTGCAGCCCCTCTTCTCCTCTCTTCACTGGCTCCCTCTTCCTGAACGAATCCTGCACATGCTCCTAGTCTTCACCTATAAAGCTCTTCACAACCTTGCTCCCCCCTACCTCTCTGCGCTAATTTCCATTTGTACTCCAGTCTGTGAACTCCACTCCTTCTCTGCCCCCTCTCTTGCCCTTCCATGCCTCCCCTGCTCCCCAAACTGCCTTCGTCCCTTCTCCCATGCCTGGAACTCCCTCCCTGCCCACATCCACCTCGCCCCCTCTGTTCACCTTCCATGCCTCCCCTGCTCCCCAAACTGCCTTCGTCCCTTCTCCCATGCCTGGAACTCCCTCCTTGCCCACATCCACCTCGCCCCCTCTGTTCATCCCTTCAAATCCCTCTGCAAGACCCACCTCTTCTGATCTCCCTCCCTGACTCCTCGCTCCCCTCTCCTAACTCCTCATGATACCTACCATCCAGTACAATCTGTTACAGGAGGTCTGTGTATTCATATCCTCACCACATGGACCAGCCAGCCATCATACTCAATGTAACCAAGTCAAGCACATGCACCCGAGATCTTGCATCTTTGTGAATGCTATGCCCCTTGTTTCTCCCTCTGTTCCCCTTCCTTCATATCCCCCTCTGTCTCTCAGAGGGCAGGAACCATGTCTATTCCATTACTTTGTAAAGCACCAGGTACATTGCTGGTGCTATATAAATGTTTGCTAATATTAATAATAAAGAATGTACCAGTTGTGGTCAATTTCCTCATTGTGCTTTCTAATGCTCGGAAGGTAACCTTCATCCAGCTTTGACACTATGTTGGTTTTACCAAATGCTACAAGCTTGAAACAGTTGTCAATATGACCTTTTCATTCTTCATGCTTCTTTATCTTGTCAGATGGATGCTTTAAGTCCTTCACTCCAGTCTTTGTCCACGCAACCTCACCACCAAACAGAAAGCATGGAAAACAAAACAAAATAATGCAGTCTTTGAAACAGTGCCACACAGCCACTTCTTCTCATACAATGTTGTGCTGAACCAGTGTGTGTAGTCCTTCCCTCTGTCATGGGAAGCATGTGCAAGCTGAAGATCTGGATGGTCAGGTTCCAGTTCTTTCACCTGAATTGAGAGCTATGAGAACAGCTTTGACATCAGTGATTCCATGGTGTTCATTTTCAGTGGCTCACTCTTTGATGCTTCTGTCCTGCAAAATAAGAATAGATTTTAGGAAATTGTATGGCAGTGAGCTTTGTGCCATCATTATGCACTCTACTACAATGGGTCCAAAGTTCTGAATGAAAGCATAGCATGTCACATACGCACCTTTTCCCCTTGCAAATGATATGCAGAGGTGTGGTGCACACAACATGCCAGGCAAGGAGCAACTGAAGTTGCAAGAACTCACTGGAGATCATTCATAAAAGTTCATTCAAACGTATAGCAATGACTCTTGGCACCCTTCTCGTGTACTCTCTGCTCTTCAGCCAAGTCTCCTGGAACTAAGTTAGCAATTCCTTGGCAGTGACTCCTGAGCTCCTTCTCCTTCTTTTCATAACAGACAAACAGAAAGGTCAGTTTGTCTCAGAGAAGTCATGACTGTCACACAATAGAAGTGGCACAGAGAATCCCACCCATTGGTGATGGCTGCTTTTTGAAAAGCAACACAAATTGTATCAGTAAATCTATTTGAAAGCTTGCAGCCACCCCCACAATTTTCCTCACCCCAACCCACCGTGGGAAAAGAAGTTACCAGTAAAAATTAGAAGCATTCAATCCCCCAGCTGCCTCGACCCAAAAAACAGAAAGCAGACAGTTTAGGCAGAAAACAGCAAAAGGGCCATTTTTATGAAGAGTAGCCATGGCCAGTGAGGGCCCTCACAAAATGGCCACCACCTTTGCACATGTTGGGGCTTGGGAGAGGAGGAGGAACCACCAACAGTGCACAGGCAAACAGTAACACAGAGCAAGCATTAGCAAAGCAAACCATCCTAAGCCAACAATATTATATGAAGTCATTTAGCACACCGTAAAAGCAGCAGCATGGACTGGAGGTTCACTTCTCCTCCAAGACCCAAGCAATGAGCATGCTACACAGTGCACACACTGTTCTCCAGCTACAGTGCACCCAAGCACCAAGCCCCCCACCACAAAAAAAAAATAATATATGACAAAGCAGACAAGAAATAAGGGGGAAACCAGCAAAGGGACCATTTTAAACTAAAAGTAGCCATGGCTAAGGGAGTTTGTTTTTTGCAACAACCAGGTTTCTGTAAGGATGAGAAGCAGCTCCACTGATCCTGATCTGTGTCTCTAGTTGATTCTGAAGAGTTTTAACCACCTTACTCTCACACCATAGGCAGTGTTACCAATGCCTTCCCTTTCCCAAACAAGTCCAAATGGCACAAACACAGCCCTGCCCACTCACTGGCTGCCTAAGTACCTCCCACAACCTGGATCTCTGACTCAGTCCCCTCCACCCACTCCCGTCCCACACAGCTCCTGTTCCCTCCACTCCCCAGGGCCAGGGCCAGAGAGGCTAGCCCAGGGCAGAATATTTACGGCCCAAATTACTGAGTTTTATTTGCTGAGTTCCACTATGGATATCAGCCTGGGACACTAATCCCCTCCTCCTTCTCTACCCCTAAAGTTAACACAGAGAGAACCGCTTCCAGGGGGATGGTACCCCATGCATGCTCTCTTTGTGCCTGGTGGCCTGGCTCCCTGTTCCCAGCACCGCCCCCCATGATTTCACAGGAGGCGGACATCATATGAGTGAGTCCTCCCTCCCTAGCGCACCATCGCAGCACCCAGCAGGGGAGGAGTGAGTCCAACCATCAGGGAGAGAGGCGTAGTTCTGAGCTCAGCTGAAGGCAGCTCAGCACACTACCTAGCAATCAGGTGCATGCACACTGACTTGGGCTGATGCCCTGAGCCTGACCTCACAGCATGGCCATGTTTTTGCTCTCTGCACAGGATTTGGTGATGCGGTCACCGAAGCTCCAACGCGGCAGCTGAAATGGGAGTGGGGGAAGTTCTGGGAAATCAGGAGTAAGCAGCAGGGAGGCGCACACCCCTCTGATCAATATAAGGAACTGCTGCTGAGTCTAGGAGCAGCCACTGAGAATGCCCTTTCCCCAGTTGCCACCCAGGATACCCAGTGGACTTCAAGGAGGGCGCTTCTGGAAGACTGCAGGGACCGATCCAGGATCTGCGGAGTGAGACGGTCTCACAGGTATATAGGGCCCAGACTACCATTGTGTCCAATATAATCTTTAGAGCTTAAAAGGGACTGCTCTATAACTTTATCACCATGATTCCTGCCCTATTTGGACTGACTCCATGGTTCCAACCCTTACTTTGGCTTCTGGGCTATGATTCTGTTTACTGATTCTCAGTTCTGCTTTCTATCATCAGTGCCTGCCGGTGGCTCCTGACTAGAGTTAGAAGTGGTTATCTGCCACTATCTAGTAACTGGTCAGATCTGAGGTATACAGTCTAGTCTGGCAAAGACCAGTTATTGAGTGGTATGCATTTATTGTTTGGCATTTAATGGTTTTACCAATTTATTGTGTTGCCATGTAATACTGTAGTGTGCCCTTTACCATATTGCCATTTACTGTTTGCCCATAATTCCTTTCCTGTTTACTGCACCCACACCCCTTATGGAACTGGTTTCAGAGCAGTAACAGTAACATTTGGTGACTCAGTAACATGGTGATATGGTAACAATGATACAGTGAACTGGTTAGGTGCTGTGATATTATCCAATTATTTGGTTTGTCAGTTAGTTATCATGGTAATCTGTGAATGTACAGATTGTTGCCAAACCATCCAGAATAGCTAATATTAACCACAGATAATAAATTTACTTTTCATTTCAGCTCTACTCCAGACACTGGCTAAGAGCTGAATGAGAATCTGTGTTGATTCTCACAAAATTTCATGCTGAGAACTGACATCTTGGCCCAAATACAAGGGCCAAGATGCCTTGAGATGCATGAGATGTCTTGTAAAAAAAAAAAACACCAACAAGAAATGACTACCAAGGTTATTCTGTGAATGCACAGTCATTTTTGCAGCTCCTGCAGAATGTGGCAGCCCGTCTTTTAGTGGGACTGGGCTGCTGGGAGCACATTACACCAGTGCTCCGGTCTCTGCATTGACTGCCGATAGTCTTCCAAGACCAATTCAAGGTGTTGGTTTAAACCTATAAAGCCCTAAATGGTCTAAGCCCTGCCTACCTGCAAGACCGTCTCACCCCTTGGGTACTGGACCGGCCCCTACGGTCATAGGGGGATGCCCTTCTTGTGGTCCCCTGAGTCTGCCGGGGGTCATGCAGGGGAGGGCATTCTTGGTAGCCGCACCGAGGCTATGGAATCCCTTCCAGTGGGGATGCGTCTGACCCCGGACCTTCCTGCCTTTCGTAAAAGTTGTAAGACTTGACTGTTCCACCATGCATTTGGCAGAGAAGATGGGTAGAGGGTGGGGGAGGAGAGGGTTGGGGGGGTAGTAATATGTTTTATAATTTTATGGTTTTAATTGCTGAGTTGTACTGTTGACAGCCACCCCAAACTGTTTATGGCACGAGGGATGGGATATTAAATATTTGTAATAATAAATAAATACAGGGAAAGGAAAATTACCATAGATGTATGCTGTGGTCCTTTGATTAATACTGACTGCTCATGTGGCTTCTCAACCCAGTCAGGACTGCATATTAGGCTGCTTGCCCACCCTATTGGGCTGGGGGAAACTTATGAGAAGAAAACTCATGGTGGGGAAACTAACGTGAAACATGGAATGTGGGCATGGGGTTTGTGCAAAAACCATCCCTGCCACCTGTGATTGAAAACAGTGTGAGATGCAACTGATGATGCTTTTAACCCTGGGCCTGCACCCACATTCCAAGCTTCACGTTAGTTTACCCACTGTGATTTTTCTTCTTATAAGTTTCCCCGGCCCAATGGGCAAGCACGCATTTTTATATATTTATCTGGCAGAAATATGCACTGAATGTGTGGCACTCTGGTGAGGTCACAAGTTAATGAGTCTGCTAGTGGGCTAAGCTAATAGAGCTGAATCTTTTGGTTCAGTTCAGAGTGTAGAAGCTCATATTTATGGATGAAGACATTCCCAGTTCAGTCCTTGCAGATATCAGTGCAGAAGAATTTAGGGCAGAAAGTGAAGCATGCTTTTATCCAGAGAGAGTTGCAGAGACAGCATAATTGCCCAAACTAGGATTAGAGTTTTTTCTCCATGTGGTAACCTCCATGATTTTAGCATGCTTGCTTACTATTTTCTAGGCACGGGAAAACCGGTAAATCCGGAATCTGATAATGCCGGTACCAGGCGTACCGGCATTATCGGATTCAACCCGGTAAATCCGGTCCAGTTACCGGATTCCGGGTACCGGATTTTTTTACATTGCAGCCATTTAAAAATGGCTGCAATGTAAAAAGCCCCACCAA
>QEPC01014088.1:1707982-1720604 GCA_003113815.1 Sphenodon punctatus | reverse complement strand
GATCAGTCTGAGAGATAAAGCTCTTTGTTTACAAACAACTCCTCCCCATGTGCTGATCAGAAGGTTGTTACCTTGTAAAGAAGGTTCTTTGAGATGGCTCCGAACATTCTCACAACTGGGTTGTGCATGCTTACCCTATTCAAACAACAGACCACATGATGGTCTTGAGCACCACTAGTATAAAAAGCACTCTCCCCCTCTGAATGACAGTTCCTTCCAACCCTTTCTAGGAATATAAGAAAAAAATTCCATGCGGAGCTAGAAAGGTGGGTGTTGTGAGAATGTTAGGAGCCATCTCAAAGAACCTTGCTTACAAGGTAGCAACCTTCTGTTCTTCAAGTGGCTCCTCTCACAGGCTATTTTTACATGGCTCAGACAGGTGGGGGGATCCATGGGCTGGATATGCACATGGCTGCACACGCATTCCCACTCACCCCCGACTCATCCACACCCACGGAGTAACCGCCGTTTCCCCCGGTTGCTCCATGCATGGGGATGAGTGAAAATGAACCCCAAATGTCTCCTCTTCCTCCTGCATTAATCGAACATGCAGGGCTACTGATTTTTTGCTGTTAGGGTCTATTATATCTGTACTAGGATGGTGGAATTTAAGAGGGTGTGTGGAAAAAGTTATTGGAGTTCAGTGAGATCCATGGCTCAGATCTGAATTTTGGCACCACTGTAGTACTACAATGTCCAGGATTTCTGATTTCTTCTGCCCAGTCAGTATGAGTGTACACATGACTTGTAGTTGGACAGCAGGTTCACTTTTCCCTTCCCAAGCTCCCACCTCTGTGGGTGCAGGGGATTCTATTATACAGGAAGGAGGGTTTGGGGTAGAAAGCATGAAAAACTTCTGAACAGTAAGATGTTCAGTGTTTGCTATTGCTATCTTTCCTTTCACTGCTATTTAGAAGAGAACGTTGTTGGGTATGCCTTTTCAATCAGAGTTTACTGTTTTCCTCACAACATTGACAGCAAGGTGTTCAAGGATAAAATGATAACTTCAAGTGCTAGTGCATGGAGAACAACAATGGCACGGGAGACAGCATGCACAATCAGCTGCTACTGCAGCCATGCACTTGTGCTTCACACACGTGCCAGAGCTCCACCACAGGGGCCCAACTCCATTTCTTGTCCCTGGGCCCACTTCAACCTAGCTATGCCCCTGTGCAGAAGGCACCAAAGCAGATGACCAAGGCAGTAGAGCCATCTTTACACCAGTGGAGACTTCTGTTGCCCATCTAGGTTCTCCAGGGATTTTCAGGTTTAGCCTGCCCTGCACAAGTGGCAGAGGGCAAATCAGACATTGCCTTCAATGCAACCTCCAGCTTTGTGATTCAGGTAGCTCACAATGGAAGCACTCGCTGCAGCTCGTGCATCAGTTCTTTAAAATATTTTTAGACTATTGTAAGCATACTGAATTAAAATGTTGCATGTAATTAATTTCCTGGATTCTCTCCCCTCCCCCATTCAAGTTTTTCTCTGAACTACAAATCATTTTTTGCAACCTGCACCAGATTTAATCACTCTCTCAATATTAAAGCAATATGTCTTACTGTGATATTAAAGTATGTGCTTTTGTTAGCCAATTAATTTTTGGTCTATTATCTTGTTCGGTTTTTCCTCAAAAAGAACATCTTATTCAAAGTAGTTCAGTTGTGCTAACTGTACATCTCTAGCGAGGATTTGTAACAGATTCTCTGACTGCACCACTGCATTAGAGCCTGCCATTCTCTAGAAGGGGCAGCACAGCAGTAAATCTTTGTGACAGAAAAAAATAATTTTTCGCTCTTATTGGTTTCCTATTCTCACTGCATCCCACAAGGGCACACGTTGTTGCTTTTCTGCTGAAATGTGTAAGGAATCAAACTTTAGGTAAGCCTGTGGGGTCACATTGGATAACTTTTTTTCTTTATTTCCTTGTAATATTTTGATTTTGACTGAACTGCCAAAGTTTTGTGCATGTTAATAAATCTCAGGCCTATTAACAAATGCAAAAAGTGAGGGATACTCAGAGCTGATGAAAGCAAGTTTGGCCGACTGTAATGGAGCTGTGATTGCTAACGTCAGGAAGATATTTGGTCCAGAGGTTTGAACCTAATCTTTCCAAGCAAGTGCTACTTCTACTATAGTACAAATTTTGATGTCGAATGGCAGACAGGGAGTGGTAAAGCCTTTTCACCCCACCTTTCCCTGATGTGGCCCCATTTCCTGCTCCCACCTGGAAAAAAATTTCCCTGGGTGGGGAAATGGGGGGCTTCATCTGGAGCCTGGGAACAATGCATGCCTGGAGACTCTGGGTCAAACCAATGGGGTTCTAGCCCACATACCAATGCTGACAGAACAGTCCAGTTGTGGGAAGTGGTGGGACCAGACAAAAGTAGCAAAAGCTTTCTTTGCATTGAAGACGCCATAGCAGTCCTGCTCCATCTGAAATAATGGAGGGCATTGAACAGAAAGGTCTCAGAATCAAAAAGGCAAGGGCAACAGTGGCTCTTTTAAAACAAAAGTGTGGGTGTGGCAATGGGTATGCGCTGAGGTGTGGGGGCAGCATGTGGGGGTCGTTACATGGGCACACACCCATCTCCACCTATCCTCAACACATGGAACAACCACCATTTTTTCTGGTTGCTCTATGCATGGGGGTAGGCGGAGAAGGGTGAAGATGGGTGTTACACGGGAGCACACATGCACCCCTGCACACCCATCATGGTATTTTCATGGGACTCCCTCATGCATGTACACACATGGGGGTGTCTCATGTAAAAATGGACAGTAGGTCAGGGCATTGTCTCTGCCAGTAGGGCTCCTGTATATGCTGACTAGTTACTTGACAAACTCAGTGGGAATACTGCATGACTTTCTTGCCAATGCCTGTATTGACCAGGATGTTATGGGGAGTGGGGGGGGGGGAACACAAGGAAAGGATGGGTAAGACCCCTAATAAGGAAAGGAACCCCCAGACAGATTTCACGAGGCAAGGTCAACTCCATGCAGTGCTCCAAGATCACTTGCTGATTAACAATGCCAGTCAGGATAGAGCGGTGGCCAGGAATGCTGCAAGAGCTTAGGCCTCTATCATCATAGGGCACCGAGCAGATTGCACTGGAGTGCTCCCTCTTATTTATATTTATTTATTTTATTACACTTGTATGCCGCCCCCTCATGCTGATGGCATCTCGGGCCGGCTTCCAACAAATATAAAAACAAACAACATAAAACCACATTAAAATCTAAAAAATTCCAATATTATTATTTAACAAATTTAAAACACCTCCCATACAGCAATTTAACCCACCCTCCCCATCTCCAAAGGCCTGGGAGAACAGTCATGTCTTACAGGCCTGACGGAAGGCTAACAGACTCGGGGCCAGCCGTGCTTCCTCTGGGAGGGAGTTCCATAGCCGTGGCCCATCCACTGAGAACGCCCTCTCCATTGTAGCCCCCCACTTTATGCAGGGGACCTCCAGGAAGGTGCCCCAGTGGACCGAAGGGGTCATCCTGAGTCATGGAGGGCGAGGTGGTCCCTGAGATACCCAGGTCCAAGACCATACAGGGTCTTCTAGATCAAAGTCAGCACCTTGAATCTGGCTCAGTACGTTACAGACAGCTAGTGCAATGGATGGAGCACCGGTGTTGTGTGCTCTCATCGGTCCATCCCTGTTGAGGGACAGGCCGCCACATTCTGAACTAGCTGCAACCTCCGGGTCAGCGTCAAGGGAAGCCCCACATAGAGCACGTTACAGTAGTCTAACCTCGAGGTGATGAAGGCATGGATCAAGGTAGCCAGGTCGGTTCTGGAGATGTATGGGCACAATCCCTGTACCAGATACAGCTGGCGGAAAGCCACCTTTGCCACCACATCCACCTGCTGATCTAGGCAGAGGTCTGCATCCAATAACACCCCCAGACGCCAAACCTGTTGGGCCATGGAGGGGCGCACCCCCTCCACAAGAGGGGGTAACACCTCCCATGCTCGGCCTACCACCATCACCTCTGTCTTATCGAGATTGAGCTTCAGTCTGCTCTGCCACAACCAAGTCGCCATGGCCTTCAAACATTGGGATAGCACGGAGATGGCAGGGCCTGGGTCGGCTGAAAAAGAGGTAAATCTGGGTGTCATCAGCATATTGGTGACAACGCACATCAAACTCTCTCACGATCTCCCCCAAGGGCTGCATGTATACATTAAACAATAAAGGAGGCAGGATTGAACCTTGCAGAACTCCACAGTCCAGGGCCTGGGGGCTAGATGTTTCTGCCCACAGGACAACCCATTGGGTCCTCCCCAAGAGGAATGACTGGAACCCGTCGAGGGCAGTCCCATCCAGACCCCTCAGGTCATGCAACCATCATAACAGCAGCCCATGGTATCAAACGCAGCTGAGAGATCTAGCAGGACCAGTAATGTTGAGCGTCCTGCATCCATCTCCCAGCGGAGATCATCCACCAAAGCCATCTCCATATCATAGCCAGGTCAAAACCCTGATTGAAACGGGTCAAGAAAACTGATGCTGTCTAGGTCACCCTGGAGCTATAAGGCCACCACCTGTTCAATAACCTTCCCTTTTTAGGGAAGGTTATTGGAGACAAGTCGGTAACTGGTGAGTTCATCCACATCCAAAGATGCCTTCTTCAACAGGGAACGCACCACTGACTCCTTGAGACCGGGGGGCAAACTCCCCTGCCGAAGGGCCGTGTTGATCACTTCCACCAACAGCGGCCCCAATGTCTCCCTGGAGGCTTTCACCAACCAGGATGGGCAAGGATCTAATTCACAACTGGTGGCCCTAACCGACCCCAGGATCCCCACAGCATCGGCTGGCGTCACTTCCCGAAACTCATCCCAGAAAGATGGACCAGACTGAGCCCTCATCACCTCATGCTCCATTTCTATTATCTCTAATCGAGTGTCAAAGTTGCTCTGGATTCGAACGGTCTTGTCTGAAAAGTTGATGGCAAACTCCTTACAGCGGGCCTGGGACAAGTCCCTGTCCAGGTGGAGGGAGGCCAGACTGACCAGCCCCCGTACCACCCGGAACAGCTCTGCTGGACATGACTTTGCAGACACTATGAGGGTGACAAAGAATTCCTTCTTTGCCACCCTCATCGTAGGACCGCAAATGGGCTCTACGAAGAAGTCCGTCAGATTCAGCGCGAGTCCAACACCAGCATCACTCTAGTTGCCTGCCTTCCTACTTCATACCCCACAGCCCCTCAGTAAACCAAGGGGCCCTGCGGTGTCGAGACAGGGTCAGGGGACGTCTCAGAGCCACCCTGTCAATAGCCTCCCCAAGCAAGATGTTCCAAGCCTAGACGAGTTCATCCACAGAGCGACTGACAGGATCCAGGATTAAATCCCCCAAGGCCTCCTGGAACTGCTGAGGTTCCATCAGCCTCCGAGGGCAGACCATCCTAACTGGTACCTTCCCCTTTTGGGGGTGACGCACTGAGAGATTGGTCTGAAGAAGGTAATGATCCATCCATGACAAGGGCATAGCTGGCACATCCCCCACTACCGGATCACCCGCCTCAAGGCCAGAACAGAACACCAGGTCAAGGGTATGTCCCCCCACATGGGTCAGGCAGCTGACAGCCTGGGACAAATCCATGGTTACTCACCCACCATGCACACCTGATGCATACCACATGGGAGGGGAATGTTAGTGCCAACAGTGAGGAGAGGAAGGACCAGTGCCTAGCCTCCATAGGGAAAGGAGGAGGACTGGCACCCTGACAGGGGAGGGGTAGGAATCCCCGGAGGGGCAAACAGGCACATGCTCATTCTCTCGTGCTCACACTCACTCACTCTAAGGGAAATACACTAGGGGTTAGGACACTCACCAGCCATGTCACTCCAACACGCGAGACCCACAACTCCACAGACTAACAAGGGAAGGGAAGGGACACAACAAGACACATAAAAAAGAGTCAGTATCACAAGTGTACTTAGTTCTCAGTAGGGGGTCAATCTATTCTGACCACCTGCGCTGTATGCCTTGCAGTGTGGGTGTTTATAGTGTCTGCTACACCCTCCCGACATGCCTGCAGCCGCAAGGAGCAGCGCAACAGCATTGGCCCCACCCCCACATTTTGTGCGGTGGCAGGGGAAGGCGCCGCAGTGACGTCCTGCCATGGCATCACCTCGGCAACCCCCGGATTCCACCACGCACCCGGTGGACGTGCCGAGGAAGCCGCGGCAGGGGGAGGAGTCGGGGAGTGAGCCCCTCGGTAAGCCGGGGTCCCCCGGCATCGGAGTCCCCACCTGCAGACATAAAGGGCGACCCTGACACAGGGAAGTTTTCCTGATGAATACAGGCAGTGGCATGCTCAAATCTCACTTACTGTTTTAGCGGTGGACCATCTGGTTTGAGGACAGATAAGACCTTTAATAATATTTGTTCTTATAGGTTTTCCCTCCACTGAAATTGACTCTCTGTCTTTGTTTTCTTTCCCATCTGAGCATTCAAACTAAACTGAACATTTCTTCCTGTGGAGAATCCCATAGCCTAAATTAGTTTTTCATGCTGTAATAGGTGGCAGAGCTTGGCCATGTGTTTATTTCATGTTCCCGGTCTGGGAGGAAACCAAAGGACTTCTTCAATTTGTTTTCTACTTTCTTTATGGGGAAAATAGTCATCCCTTGGTTGGTTTTCCAGAGCCAAGGAATAATCAAAACTTCATGTCTTTATTTGGATTTCTGTCCCAAACTCATGGGTCAAGGTGGGTTACAAATTAAAGCAGGTGGATACATCTTTTTTTTAAATAAATAAATAAATAAAACCAATTAAAATTTATATCCATCTCTTAATCCCTAACATATCCTGGACAACAAATGCCTGCCTAAACAGAAACGTTTTACATTGTTTCTGGAAGATGCTCAGGCTCAGGTTCTCTCAGACTTCAGCTGAAACAGAATTCCACAGCTGGGGAGCAACCATGAAGAATGCCATTGCCCATGTCTGTAGTCGATGCACTGAGGGCACAGCCAGAAGGTCACTCCTAGTTGACCAGAGAGATTGTGATGGAACATTGGGTAAGAGACAGTCCCTAAGGTATGTTGTGCCCAAGTCCTTTAGGAATATATGGGTCAAAGTCATCACCTTCAGTTGGGCCAGGAAGACTATAAGAAGCAAGCCAGTACAGACCCTGTAGCACCAATGTAATGTGTTCCCAGGACACACACACCATTATGACGCAGGCTGCCATGCCCCACACCAGCTGTAACCTCCAAGCACTCCTCAGGGGCATCCCCATGCAGAGCACATTGTGGTAGTAAAGCCTCAAGGGTACAAAGGCATGAATGATGGCTGACTCTGTAAGGAAAGTGTGGCAGGGTGAACGGGTCTCACCCTGTCACAAGACTGAGAGTAGCAGCAGGCCCTTTAAAACATGGGCCCGGGAGGCCTTTAAATGAAGGAGGACCCAGGAGATATGGGGACCAGGTGAGAGATCAGGAACCTGTGGGTGGTTGGTGGGAGAAATATCCCTTGGACCGAGGCTGAGACGGAGGTGGAACTGGCAGGGAGCAATGGAGCTGGGTGAAATTAACATCATGGAGACAGCAGCCAGGAGTGTAACTAACAAGGTAGCTGTGGCAGCATAGGTGAGAGTGGAGTGGTCATTCCAGGGGCGGTCTTGGACAAGGGAGCACTAGGACCAGCAGAGGGGTACTACATAGGTATGACAGCAGGGCGGAGGTGGTTACAACAGCAACAGCAACAGCTGGGCAAGATGGACAATGACAGAGGCTGGGAGCCCAGAGGGTGCAAATATACTAACAAGAACTAGAGGTTCTTTGGGGATTCTCAGGTGACAAAGAAATGGTGCCCGTGGGTCAAAGCCCAAGGAAAGAGTCAAGATAGTGGTAAAGACTCAAAATTGGGGTGAACACTAGGGCCCCATTAGAATGCAGACACCCCTAATGTTGGCTATCAAGCCATCTACATCAAAGGGAATTAACCCAAGGCAGGGAGAGGTTGCTGGAAGTTGAGTGGAGGACAGTGCCCAAGGCAGGAAAACGAGTGAAAGCAAGGCTTATGTGAAGCACCTGTATTTGCTCCTGGAGAATAGAGGCCAGACCCAGTGACAAAAAAAGACGGGACTGCAAGAGAAGCTCCCCGGAGAAGGCTGAGCTTAGGAGAGACAAAATGGCAGCAGGAGGATTGTGCTGCAGACAGAGACACCTGATTAGCCTATGGAATTGGGTAGAGCCAGAGCTATGACATCATGAGATGGGAGTGAGCAAGTGGAGTGTGCCCAAGCAATGAGACTACAGAGAACCCCACTGGGACAACGGAGACAGACCACGTGGAAAAGCAGGTAACAGGGTGCCCCAAGAATTTGTTATGAGTGTGGACAGTGGGGCCACCTGTGGAGGTGGTGCCCCCACTTGATTGAAAAGAGGGCTTGGACTCTGGGACACATGATATATGGGTTGGGTTCTGGGGCCAAGAGACTAAAGGGTCAAGACTCTGTTGGACATGCGGGGGTACAGGGCTTCGGCAAGGAGCTTACATGTAAAAGAGAACGAGGGGCAGCCCAAAGCAAGAGAATATGGGAAAAAGGCTGGAGAGAGGCTAGCAGGAGGTGGGTCCCCCAAGCAATATCCCTGAGAAGGAGGGAAACCTCGGGTGATAAGGAGATGCTGGCGTTGCCGCGAGGTAAGGTATTTAAAAAGAGAAAGTCCATACAGAGGGACCCAAGGCAGAGGAGAATCCCAGAATGAAGTGGAGTGGTTGAGTAAAGAAAATAGGGGAGAAACAGAACCTCAAGGAGGGGTAGAGGAGGGAAAATAGAGCCAAAAGGAGTACGATTGTCTAGAGACATCAGGAAAGAGACAGAATTACACAGACAGGCCTCACTGTAGGGTGGCTAGGAAAAATGTGAAAGAATACAACTATAGTAGAAATGGTGAGGGCTGAGGAGAAATGGAAGAAGGAAGTGCGAGAGTTAACAGAGGAAAAAGGAAGGTTAAAGAGGGCCTTCAATCAGAGAGGAAAAGTAATGGAGCAGCTGATGAAGCAGCTAGAAGAGAAAAAGTGGGAGATGGGCAGGCTAAAGTGGACAGAGGGTCCGGACCCAGCAGAGAAGGACTTGATGCCAATGTTAGAGAGACAGAAGAGTCAGGAAGCTCTTTCTCCAGACTAAGCCAAAGTCCGAGAGGACTGCTTGAGTTGAGATGACTTGGTTAGGCTAGGCTCAGAGGGTTGTGTCTGAGCCAAGGGTATACCTGAGTGCAAAGGAAGCATGCCTAGCCCAGAGACTGAGTAGAAGCCAGATGGTGATGTCTGGCTTCAGAGACAGTATCCTGATTTAGAGACTGTGTATGTGCAGTGAATAAAAACTTGAAGCTAATTCCAAGCGAACGTGACTTGTGGGGCCCTGATCCTGACAATAGGGATGGGCGAACAGATCGCGGTTCGGGTTCAGCCGTTCGGTTCGGCTGCGTTCGGTTCGGCCATGTTCGGTTAGTTCGCCGAGTTCGGGTTTGGCCGTCCAAACAGGCTGTTCGGGAAATGTTGTTATGGGTGTTTTTTATATGGTTTTTTTGGTTTTTTATTGGGTTTTATATGGTTTTCTTAATTATTTTTTTTATCTAATATTATATCTATCTACACTAAATCTAACTGCTATTAACTATTCTAAATGCTATGAACTAAATGGATTATCTAATAAGTACGCAGGCCTACTCCTACAAACACTAAAACTAAATCACTAACGCTATCTCTATCACTAAGCTAACTCCAACAACTCTCTACATCTATCTATCTATCTATCTCCCCCATCCCATATATATATATATATATATATATATATATATATATATACATATGCGCCCCATATATATGGGATGGGGGGAATCACAAACAGAAGAGGAGTCTGTAGTGAAATACATACATACTCAATGAGTCTGTACAGTGAAATGCATAACACAATGTTTCAGTTTAAGGTTTAAGTTTCATTTCAGTACAAAACTGAAATGAAACTTAAAGCAATCTAAAAATCCTACTCAACGCCTGCTGTTCAGGAACAGTGACTAGCTCAGAAGGTGTTGGGAAGGAGGGAGGCAGATAATTAGTTTCGTTTCTTGCAAGCCTCTCCACTCCTGGTGCCTGGAAGTCTGCTCCTCGGTGACTGACTACACCTCCCTGTCATGTTTGACCTTCCAGTGAACCTTTTTTTGCCACCCGAACGCAATCCGAACTGTTCGGCCATTTCGCCATTCAGTGTTCAGTTTGTTCGCGTTCACGTTCGGTCGTCCGAACAGGCTGAGTTCAGGCCGAACTCCGAACTTCCGAACCGTGTTCACCCATCCCTACCTGACAAGACTCACCCATCCCTACCTGACAAGACTCACCCCAGTGAACCTATCCCTGCCAGAGAAGGGTTGCAACTATCCCACCAGATAGAGATGGACTGGAAACCACTCCTTGCAACCGCCACAACCTGGGAACCCAGGCTCAGCAATTAATCCAGGAGCACTCCAGGGCTGCAAATCTGAATGACTAGGAGAGGCTAGACTACATATCCCCACCCCCTCAGGTCACAAGGCCTGCCAACTGTCATTACCTCAGTTATGTCTGAATTCTGCTTGCTCACTTGATTTTTCCTCTGTCTTATAAATCCTTGAATGGCATGATCTGAATTCTGTCTTTATCTGTTAGGTTAGAAAAAAAATGCTTTTGAAGTGAGTTATTCATTCCTGCTTTGCATTCGTTATACCTGCTCAACACAAATAGGATCTTTGGTGAGTTTCATGCATTGAACTTTAGGGAAGCAGCCTCCCAAAAACTCATATACACCTTTCCTTTCATCTTCTTCTAGGAGACTTCTTAAAAACATGTTATTTTTCTAATTTTCTTACATTATGCAAACTACTCATATCCAGGGGATTTATTTAGCAGCGTTTACAATTTCCCCCCATTTTTCATTTATCTCCTATATGTTTTTATTATGTTTTATTTCTGTGTTGTACAGCTCTGTGTGATGAAATATGCATAGTAACCATACACAGTTACAGAGATTCTATTTTGGGGGGGGGGGGGAAAGAGTGGTAAAATTACACCCACTCCGCCCACCACACACACTTGCTATCACCAAAGCTGCAAAGGACAGATACAATTCTGTCATTGAAATGCAACCATAATCAATTCAGAGAAGTAATTATATCACTGCTTCTTTTGGAGTAGTTTGCCAGGCAGCATAATAGCAGATATGCTTTTTCTAAATTACATTTTACTGAAACTTGTGACTTTCTGAGGCACAAAATAAATATCACCTTTGGCAATTTATACAATACGTTTCAGACTGCAGGCTTTCCCTCTGTCTGCCCGCAGCAGTCTCTTATGACAGTCTTCATGACTTACACCTTTACTCATAAGTAGCCTTTGCAATAGCCTTTGGTTACGCAATAAACGTTACTTACTTACTATAAGTAGCTTCTTATTGCTAGGATAATTAGTGCCATACTGAGTCAGACCAATGGTCCATGAAGCCCAGCACCTGTCTTCAACAGTGGTCAATCTTGGTAGCTTTGAATTAGCACATTCTTTGTTGTTCACAATCCATTCCCTGTTGTTCACTCCTAGCTCCCAACAGTAAGAGGTTACATTCCCCAAACCTACGCAGCTAATAGCTACTAATGGACATATCCACCAGAAACTTGTCCAACCCATTCTTAAACCAAGCTATACTCCTGGCTTTGACCACATCCTCTGGCAACAAATTGAACAACTTAATTGTGCGTGGAGTGAAAAAATACTTGCCTTTATTTTCAGACAGTGGTAACTGCCTGAAACTTAAATGTACAGTCACTGTTCATTATAAACAGGGGAATGCTGAAGCCCCGATTTTGAGGAAACCGCTTGACCTACATTTCTGAAAATTTAACCATGACTGTAAGCTGAGGACCATCATATCCACAAAGTGTGAAAAAGATCCATTAGGAAAATAAAATGTTATAACTGCTTAAACATTAATTGGTTGTGGTCAAAATGCACACCATCCTCATGTATTTGAATCATACCTCCCCCTGGATGAGTTGAGCCCCCAAACTTCACAGGCTTTGAGAATGAGATCAACAACAAGTGCTTCTGAAACAGGATACTGATTGATGCAGCCAAACCCAAGATATTATGATCAAAAATTCAGTTCTGCAGGTTCACGCATGTGCAATTGAGCTCCTATCTCCTGTCGGAGAGCCGGTGAAGCGGCTGCGTCCCGTCCCCCTGTGAGCTCTGTGGGCTGCTGCTCCTGCTGCTGCCCAGACCCCTGGAAACCCAACAGCCCCGCACACACCACCCGCCAGCCCCCCCAAACCCCAAACCCAAACCCCATAGCTGCCGTCCTGTTTCCTCAGCCCCCTCCCCTTAAGATCCCCCCTTGTGCTCCCTCAGCCCACTCCGAGACCCTCCTCCTGTTCCCCCAGCCCCCTCCTTTGACACTCTCCCCTCATGCTCCCTCCCCAAAGTCCGCTCCTGCTCCCTCCCTCTGACCACTCCTCCTGCTCCCTCAGCCTCCTCCCCCCCCCAGAGCCCCCCTCATGCTCCCTCAGCCCCCTACCACCACAGAGCACCCCAGCACCACCTCCTCATCCAGCCCATCCCCCCTCCTGGCC
>QEPC01014088.1:1697248-1707882 GCA_003113815.1 Sphenodon punctatus | reverse complement strand
GCTTTTTAAATGCCAGGGACATCTTGACACCTCATCTAACATGAAATATTGGACCAAAGCACATACTTAGCATACTCAATATCTGTCCTATGCAGCCATCTGTGACTATAAGTGTATGCTCACAGAGAAAACCCCGTCAACTTCAGGGTTGCAAGCCAGAGGAATTTGCCCCAGGGAACTCCATTGAAGTCAATGAAACTCTCAATAGAGAATGTTAGCTCTGCCTTAACTAATTGAGCCACTAGTGTGGCTCCATAATTCCTTACCATACATTAATTCATTTTTATCAATAACTAAACTTGCACATTTTACAATTATGAAACTAATTTATTATCATAATTCAACAAGGAGCAATTTTGTCAGAGTGCATTAAGTCTGTTTCTACAGAACTTCATTGTGTACAACAAATTGTATAATGTCTACAATCACATTCTTTATTTCATTGTATGAACTGTATACAATTTGTATACATGTAAATGACAGACTTAATGTACTCTGCACAGGGCTGGGGGGGTGTTTCAGGTTGGGGGGATGGAGCAGGAGGTTTGCGTGGGGCTAGGGGGGATTCTTTCAGCTCCAAACTGCTTCCTTTGCAGCTTGGGGGCAACACTAAAGCTAGCACGCTACGCTCCTCCCTGTCTAGTATTACATTGGTACTCTACTTCCAATGTGGCAAGAATTTCTCTCTCATTTACATTTCACATCTCCATTCCGTGGCACTAGATCAAATACATCTCCCCAGTACACAGGTGACTACCAGCATGTAAATATGTCTTCATCTAACAACTACATGGATTAGTTATGTCCTTACATTTAAATTCCTTTTATTTCAGATCTGCACCTACTCTAACCCACTACTTATTTGCCCCCACTGACTGTGACCCAGTAAGCACCACTTCAGTGTTAGAAGATAGAAAAGTTTGGACTCCAGCTTCCACTCCCCAGCACACCCCCAGTTTAATCTACTACCTTCCAACCCAATGACACAACCCAGACGTCTGGACTGCGCAATAAACTTCAATCATCTCCCCAAAAATTACAAGACTCCTGACCAATATAATGAACATCATCTCTAATACAGAATGCGACACATTGTGTGAGATGACACCCCACACACCCCAAAAAACACAACCCAGAAGAGGAGTTGAAAAACACGGGGCAATACAGAATAGAACAAGGACATACCTATGCTGCTTAATAGAACCATGGTAGCGTTTTCCATACTCTGTCACTCCTCCCAATCATTTACATCACCAACAATCTTGAGATTATACTAATTTTTATGTCATTCCTCCTATTATTCCGCCAAGTTCTTTTCTCCTGTACTTCATCCTTATAGCCTCCTCCCTGTCATTCCATTGTCTCTCCCTGCTGCCTTTGTTATTCCACATCATCTTCCCCCCCCCACTCCCAAAGATGCATCTCCATTGTATTATTTCAGAAACAATGAGATATAATTTAATTCCAAATTAGGATTGTTTCCTCCATTCCTTCCATTGACCTTTCCATGCATTTAATGTCAACGTGTACCCCAAATTTGTATTAAACCTGTCTCTTATACACATCTAGATGTGTATAAGAGACAGAGCGAGCACAGTATGCGAAGCCATACAACATGTTTACTGCTTACATGGTGTGGAAGTTAAGGCGGGAGCCTTAACACACAATTTCTAGGTTTGTTAAAGTTTGCTTCGTATGAATCTGCCTTAACTAAATTTGTAAAACCATAGGTTTTTTGTTTATCTTTAGTACATAAATTACATGTATGTTGAGGATAAAATATTAAATTTTGCTTTAATTGTGAATTAATTTCTGGTTTTTGGCATTTATGTTTTGTTGCAATGTGTGGAGTGGAAGGTTTTTTGAATTGTAATTGTACTGAATTTTTTTTGTTTGTATTTTAAGAAAACTTGTGCATTTACGTTTTTTTTTTAAACTGTTAAGTTTTTTGTTTTGGTGAATTTATTTTAAATCTGCTATCTGTTAGTTTCATGGAGAGCGTTTCCTATTTCTAGTACTGTATTTGAGAGGGTAATAATAATTCCCTATTTACTTGTTCCACATCACTCATGATTTTATAAACTTATATCATATCCCCTCTCAGACGTCTCTTCTCCAAGCTGAAGAGCCCCAACCTAACTAACCTCTCTTCATAGGGGAGTCGTTCCATACGCCTTATCATTTTTGTTGCCTCTCTCTGTACCTTTTCTATTTGTGCTATATCTTTTTTGAGATGGGCAGCTAGAACTGCACACAATATTCAAGGTTGGTCGCACCATGGATTTATATAGTGGGATTATGATATTTTCAGTTTTATTCTCTCTCCCTTTATGAATAATTTCTAGCACTTTTGTTGCTTTTTTGACCGTCACCACACACTGAACTAAAGATTTCAATGTATTGTCCACAATGTCTCTATGGTCCTTTTCCTGAGTGGTAACTGATAATTTAGAACCCAGCATTGTGTGTACATACAGGACCTTTTTACATAGGCTGCAGCATGGAAGCATCGGTATGCACTGTGTTTTGCATGTGGTGGGGGTAGAGGATGTAGACAGACACACACCCATTTGCACCCACCTCCACCCATCTACACGCATGGAGTAACTGCCATTTTCACTGCTTGCACCGTGTGTGTGGGATGGGTAGAGGTGGGTGTGCATGCGTGTGCGTGGGAGTGTTCATGCATACCCCCACCTACCACAGGATTTACATGGGTGGCACCCATGCATGCTACGGGTGCCACCTGTGTAAAAAGGGCCATAGTTTGGATTGTTTTCCCCCTATGTGCATCACTTTGCACTTCTCCACATGAAATTCCATCTGCCATTTAGATGTCCAGTTACCCAGTCTCACAAGATCTTCCTGCAGTTCTTCACAGTCTGCTCATGTCTTAACTACCTTGAATAACTTTGTGTCATCTGCAAATCTGATCACCTCATTCTTAGTCTTTACTCCTTTTTGTTGATTATTAATGAATGCATTAAACAATACTGGTCCCAACACATCCCTGAGGCACACCACTATTTACTTCTCCATTGTGAAAACTGACCCTTTAGTCCTACTCTTTACTTCCTATCCTTTAACCAGTTACCAATCCACAATAGGACACTGCCTCCTATCCCATGACTTTTTAATTTCCTCAAGAGTCTCTCATGAGGGACCTTATCAGATGCTTCCTGAAAATCCAGATATACTTTAATCAACCCATTCCCCCTTATCCACATGCTTATTTACGCCCTCAAAAAAGCAAGGCACAACTTCCCTTTGCTAAATCCATGTTGACTCTTCCCCATTAAGCCATGTTTATCAATATGCCTAGATTGCTACACTCCTCAGGCCACTTACTTCAGTGGAACCATACTGGAGAACATGGGTGTAGAGTTTTTGGTTTCCCAGGGGTGAGGGCAGACCCTGTGCGTAAGGGGAACAGAGCTGGGAGGGGGGAAGATGACCATGGATATGGAAGGGGGGACAAAGCTGAGCAGGCACAGTGAGGAGTGCCAGAATCCAAGGGGGCAGGGTCTAGCAGGCTTGGAAAATCAACCTGACTCCCCCTACAATAAGCATTTTGGAAATCCCTTATGATTTTTCTCCAGGGTTTCTCACAGCAGTATCTTAGAGATTTAGGACGCAATCTTCTCCTCATGTAAGCCAGCTCTCATTGCAGCATAATTCTGCAGCAGGATAATATGCATGCTAGTAGATAACACAGGCACAAGTTCCATTGAAGTGAACTTACCTCATGCTTTCCTACTGGAGGACTGGCTGTGTTGCCCATCTTCAGTTCTGGGAGACTTTGAAGTGGAGACAAGAAGGGAAAAGGCAGGGCAAATGGGCAGAAGCAAATGAGAGTGAAATCCAAACAACAAATGGAAAGAAATGTGGGCATCTCAAGAAAAAGGATCCCCTGAACTGTGGGTTATGAAAGAGAAGCAAGTAATCGAAGGGAACCCCCAGTAGCCCAGGACAGGAAAAAGTAGACAACAGAACCAGAAATCAGGCACTGGAGCAGTGGGAATATGCTTGCTACCCCTTTATTCTCCTTCTTTTCTGTTCTGTGTCTGTATCCTGGCACTGCAACCTCATACAGGAACCTTCCCTCTACCTGCCTTTGTTTCAGCAACAAGTCTGGCTGGCAGCTGGTACAAACTATCAGGGGGCATCCCTCTTTTAGAAAGGAGGGATCAGGTGGAGGAGCCAAGCTCATCTGCAGAGGGATCTGTCTTACTGTCCCCAAGGCAAGGGCTACAACGGGGCAGTGGCAGCAGCAAGTGCCCCAAGTAACTCAGCAAACCCACAGTATTTCTAGTCTCAGAGTCGAGGAGCACCACTGTGGATCCTGGGAGCAGTGAACGCAGCATATCCTCCGCAGAAGAGAGCTCTGCCCGGGGCTTGGGCCCGTGGCTTAGGAGGGAGTGAAAAGGGAGCAGAGGGGGGAGGAAGGGGGAGTGAGTAACCAGCTCTAGGAAAACAACAATTTCTCCCTATTCTCTCTCTGCAGAGACATAGAAAGACACACACACACACACACACACACACACACACAGCACATTCCCCTTTCCTTCTTGACTTCCAATGAGGGTAAAAAGGTAAACTCACTCAAGCTGTTATGCTAATTAGATCAGGCCCCTGCATATCGGGTTAGAGCGGAACTTGGACTAATACCAGTTACGTGCACCATACATGCCAGGCTGTTTAATTACTGTATTCAATTGTTCTCAATGGGGAATGATAGATTTCCCATGCAATGACTTACTGAACAAAGCTTGGGGAAATCCCCTAAAGTCTAGCAGGCTTCTCCAGGTGTTCTCTTTGCAAACTCTGGGCTCATGTGGATCTAGCAACTAAGAATCTTTTTAGACAAAGAGTGAATGACATGGGCATGAAATCGGATATGGCTCCGCTCTCAACATCAAATAGTGCCCACTGGCCGGCTAGTGTAAAAATCCATGCACTGCTGTGAAGAGTATTTGTTATTCCCTTTTAAAGTGATTAATCGTAAAGTTTTCATCTGGCTACATTTTGAACAGATGGCCATGTTGGTATAAATGGGGAGGTCCCAGGGTATTCTCCTGCATGATAGATAGTGTATCTGTGGAGCAGCAGTTCCGGAGGATTTGGCTCATTACGTACTGGAGTGCCAACTTTTTGTTGGCCCTAGAGATACTACTCAGGCTCATCAAAGGAGAAACTAATTTTTTTACTCAAGGGTGAGAATCCTTATTTAGCCCAGCGGGTATCTATTTATGCTACTAAAGCTGCTTCCCTTAGGAAATCTCTCTTTTTATTCTATCAGTGCTGTTTATAAAGTGGGTTTAAATCTGTTAGATAATCTGTGAAAGGAAAAAAAAAAAGAAGAAAAAAATAGATCAGGCAGGAAGTAATTTCATGGTGTAATCATTGTCAGGATAGTTAAGGGCCTGGCAATTAATGGCTTCATTCTCACCAATGCAAGAGTAAATGGCCAGGATCAGCATGGCCTTGCCTGATCTAATTAGTAGAACAAAGGCTTGGATGCGTGCTACCTTTTTATCTCCCGATGGAAGTCAAAAATGAGGAAGAGTTTCCTGAAGGTCTTTCTGCAGGTGTCTCTGATAGTTGGACAGCTAGGGTTAAGCACTTTGGGGGGGCAGGGGGACAGTGTCCCCCCTGAAATTCCATGGTGGGGGCCCAGGCATCTCCTGTACTCAGTACCCATGCAAGAGAAATAAAAATAATTTCACTGTTGGCATCTACTACAGACCACCAAACCAAGAAGGCGATGTGGAGGATGCCTTCCTAAAACAGACTGCAGATCTTCCAAGAAGGCAGGAAGCAGTAGTAATGGGGGGACTTCAGATACCCCAATATCCATTGGAAGACAAACTCTGCTAAGCAAGGGATGTCCAGTAAATTGTCTTGCTGATAACTTCTTTTCAGGGGTGGAGTGTGGCAGAAGGAAGAGGGGGTTGGCTAACTTAGACTTGATCCTAACCAACAGGGAAGACTTGGTCGATGAGGTAAAAGTAGTGGGATTTGGGGGGGGGGGGCAGGGGAGGAGTGATCGTGAAATGCTGGAATTCATGATCTTAAGAAAAAGTAAAGGTGACCATAGTCAAATGTGTACATTGGACTTTAGGAAAACTGATTTTAATGAACTCAGAAATGCTAGGCAGGATCCCATGGTTAAATAAACTAAAGGGAAAAGGACTCCAAGATGGGTGGGAGTTTCTGAAAAATGAGATAGTGAAGGCACAATCACAAACAATTTCAATGAGAAAGAAAAACGGGAGACAAAGAAACCAATATGACTGCACAAAGAGCTTTTTGATGAGCTGAGAATTAAAAAGGACACGTATAAGAAATGAAAGATGGGACAAGTCACGAAAGACGTATACAGACGAGTAACTCAGACTTCTAGGAACAGCGTCAGGAAGGCAAAAGCACAGAATGAGCTGAAGCTAGTGAGGGATGCCAAGAAAAAGAAAAGGTTTTTTTCCCCATGTATGTTAGCAGTAAGAGGAAGAAAAAAGGAAGTGGTAGGTCCGTTGCTCAGTGAAGATGGTGAAATGTTAAAAAGTGACAAAGAGAAGGTCAAAATACTTAACTCCTATTTTCCCTCCATCTTCTTCCAAAAGGGAAACTGTGTCCAACCTGGCAAAAGTAGCATGAATGAGGAGGGGAAAACATTGCAGCTCAGGGTAGATAAAGAGTTGGTCAGAGAATATCTAACTACTCTAAATGAGTTCAAGTCTGTAAACATCTAGAAAACAATGCAGTGGTTACTAGAAGCCAGCATGGATTTATCAAGTATAATACTGCATTCACAGCTGACACCTGGTTACTAGTTTAGTGAATCATGGGAACACTGTGGATGCAATATATCTTGATTTCAGCAAAGCATCTGATGAAGTCCCCTATGATATCCTTGTTGACAAGCTGGTAAAATGTGGGCTAGTTGATAATACCATAGGTGGATTTACAGCTGGTGAAAGACCCATACTCAAAGAGCACTCCTCAGTTGCTCCTCATAAATCTGCAGGGAGGTGTCGAGCGGGGTGCCGCAGGGCTCTGTCCTGGGCCCGGCACTGCTCAACAACTTTATTAGTGACTTGGATGAGGTAGTAGAGGGGCTGTGTGCTTTTGCAGAGGACACAAAACTGGGAAGGATAGCTAACATCTTAAAATAAAATTCAAAATGATCTTGATAAGTTGGAAAACTGTGCTGAAACTAACAAAATAGAGTTCAACTGAGATAAATGTAGAGTTTGCATATAGGTAAGAAAAACTAAATACAGGAAGGGTGATGGCTTGGCAGGAATACATGTGAAAAGGATCTGTGGACTGAAGTTGATCACAAACTGAACATGAGTCAGCAGCATGAACCATGGCTAATGCAATTTTAGGCTGCATTAACAGAAGCATTGTTTCCAAGTCACAAGTAGTAATAGTTCCACTTTATTCTGCACTGGTCAGACCTTATTTAGAGTACGGTATCCAGTTCTGGGCACCACACTTTAAGAAAGACAGACAAATTGGAACAGGTTCAGAGGAGGGTAACGAAGATGCTTAGGGGTCTGGAAACCAAGTCCTATGAGGAAAGGTTGAAGGAGTTGGGTATGTTTAGCTTAGAGAAGAGAAAACTAAGGGGAGACATGATAGCTGTCTTCCACTGCCGGAAGGCCTGCCACAGAGAGGATGACAAAGACTTGATCTCTCTTGCCCATGAAGTCAAGACTAGAAATAATGGACTCAAATTACATGAAAGCAGATTTTGGTTAAACATTAGGAAGAACTTCCTAACACTAAGAGCTGTTTTACAGTGGAACGAGTTGCCTAGGGCGGCAGTGGCGGGCTCTCCTTTGCTGGAGCTTTTCAAACAGAGGCTGGACAGCCATCTGTCAGGGACAGGTAGCTGGGGGTTTCCTGCAATGATCGGGGGATGACTAGATGACCTCTAGTCTGGGTCACTTTCAATTATATGATGCTTTTAGACTTCACAGTTAGAAGCTATGAAACGTTTAAAAGCCAATGTAAGCCCTCCACTAGATGATTATTATGCAGACAGAATGCAATGTCTAGATTCCTATATAACGTGGTGACCCATTTGAAAAATTATCTGAAGGAACTTTTCAACAAGGTACTATGGGGTTACCATGTGACACAATAGTTACCAGCTGGTTATCACAGATTATGGGGTGCTTTCTATGGTTTTTATAGCCTCTCCGGATTGGGACATTGAAAATGGTTGGAGGACTGCAGATTGAATATTCACTTTGTAGTCAATGGTAGGGACCAATGGGCAAATGCAGTTCAGAAGTTCGGCCCGAACTCGGCCTGTTCGGACGACTGAATCCAAACATGAACGCGAACGTGAACATACTGAACAAACCAAACGGCGAAATGGCCAAACAGTTCGGTCAGTTCGGCTCACGTTCGGGTGGCAAAAAAAAGGTTCACTGGAAGAACAAACATGACAGGGAGGTGTAGTCAGTCACTGAGGACGGAGCAGACTTCCAGGCACCAGGGGTGGAGAGGCTTGCAAGAAACGAAACTAATTATCTGCCTCCCCCCTTCCCAACACCTTCTGAGCTAGTCACTGTTCCTGAACAGCAGGCGTTGAGTAGGATTTTTAGATTGCTTTAAGTTTCATTTCAGTTTTGTACTGAAATGAAACTTAAACCTTAAACTGAAACCTTGTGTTATGCATTTCACTGTACAGACTCATTGAGTATGTATGTATTTCACTACAGACTCCTCTTCTGTTTGTGATTCCCCCCATCCGATAGAGAGAGAGATTAGTGATAGAGATAGCGTTAGTGATTTAGTTTTAGTGTTTGTAGGAGTAGGCCTGTGTACTTATTAGATAATCCATTTAGTTCATAGCATTTAGAATAGTTAATAGCAGTTAGATTTAGTGCAGATAGATATATAATATTAGATTTAAAAAAAAAACATATAAAAACAAAAAACCAAACAAAAAACAAAGGAAAATCATATAAAACCCAATAAAAAACCAAAAAACCATATAGAAAACAAAAAAAATACCCATAACAACATTTCCGGAATGGCTGAACCAAAAAGTCGAATAGCCTGTTCGGACGACTGAACCGAACAGCCAAACCCGAACTCGGTGAACTAACCGAACCGACGAACCAAACGCAACCGAACCAAATGGCTAAACCGAACGGATGAACCCGAACCGCGATCTGTTCACCCATCCCTAGCCAATGGTAGTAAGTTGTGAGCAGTATGAAGAATAGTCCTTGAAGGTGGTTTAGTCGCTTTAAAAAGCCATGTAAGGAAACAGTCTCAGACAACTGCAGGAAATGTATCAGACTTACTTAAAATTTTTTTTAAAAAAATAAAAAAAATCCACCCTACCTATTGTTTTCACTTTTCGATCCCTCAAAGTTAAAGGCTTCTACCAGGTGAGTAAAGACCAAATCCCACAGTGTAATAATAGCTACAGGCATTGACCTACTTACAATAGGTTATTTTGGAGGATAAAATACAAGGTTATTGTAAATAGTAGTTTTCATAATGAGGCAACACAAAAAAAGGCTATTAACTCTGAATGAAAGACAAGTATAGACCCCAGAACTTGAATGCTTAAAAGGGAAAAAAATTAATTTCTCCCTGTTTAGGTAAAAATGGAACAAATGTGCCCTAGTGAGTCTCATTGATAGGATAATGAACAGCTGATGGAGGGGGGTTGAGGAGTGCACTTACCCTGACCACCAAACAGCTGATCTGGGGGTGGGGGAGGAGTGTGCTCCAGCTGCAAAACAGCCGATTGGGGGGAATAAGGCTCCTCTGCTCCTCCAGCGCCCCCCACCCAGCTGTTTGGTGGCCAGATGAGCATGCTTTTCCAGACCTGACCCTTGGATCTCAACTCATGGAGGGGCTGGGTGAGGCCCAATAGATGGGAGGGCACATGTTAGCCTGGATTAGCCCAGTTGGGCAAGTCTTAGCCTGCACCACATCGCCAACCTTCTCTAGACGACATGTCTGGTAGCAGCTGCCCGCTCACCCCATGGTGGGTGTGAGCAAATATCTGGTGGCCACCAAACTAACAAGCAGGTGACTCTAAGGCTAATGTTGACTGCTGTCTCATTTATTTACTAAAAAAAAAAGCTGCCTGTATGAAAGGTGTACTTTTGTGGATATAAGTTATGTTATACAAGAGATATGCTAAAGGTAGAGAAATTATATGGAAATAAGACAGCCTTTAGTGGGCAAACTATCTATTTAAGTAAATGGCAAGGAACCCATTGACTTTAATGGCAGATGGTTGCACCCAATATGTTGCTTATCCTGAGCCCAATTATGGAATCTGATGAGGGAAGGAGAGAGAGAATTTCTTTCTTGGAAACTCAGAGCTTTGTCTGAAAAAGACTAGATGTGGGAAGGATTCTGTTCATGGGTTTGGCTCTAGGATTCCATTCTGCAGATTCAAAATTCCTGCAGGAAGGGTTTAAGTCTAGGGGTGGGACCCATGGCCTTTTTTCGGTTTTGTTTTGTTTTTTCTTTATTAATTATTATTATTATAAACATTTATATAGCGCCAGTCATGAGCTTGGTGCTGTACAGAAACATACAATAGACACGGTCCCTGCCTGTGGCTTACAATCTAAAAGACAAGGAGGGGG
>QEPC01014088.1:1685362-1697148 GCA_003113815.1 Sphenodon punctatus | reverse complement strand
TTACAGGGAATGGGCAAGGGTGAGAATAAGGGGGTAGGTTGGATGGAGAAAGGGCGTTGGAGGAAGGAGAGGGAGTAGGAGGGGAGCCATCAGCGGGGAGAGGTGGGGAGGGCTTACAGGGAATGGGCAAGGGTGAGAATAAGGGGGTAGGTTGGATGGAGAAAGGCCGTTGGAGGAAGGAGAGGGAGTAGGAGGGGAGCCATCAGCAGGGTGAGAAGGAGAGGGGGAACAGAGGGTGAGGAGATATAGGGAGACATCCTAGGTGGCAACAGTCAGGGCAGCAGAGTGGGAAACCTGGCCTGAAGGTGGCCCCGGCGTGTTCACGTGGTGTCTGGCAGCGATGGTCAGACGAGCCTGTGTGGCGCGGGTGTTGTCAGGGGGGCGGCTCCTCACAGATCTCGCACCGGCCTCACAACGGTCACAAAACAGCCAGTGCCCTTTCGTCGATGCCCTTCAGGCGCCATCCATGGGCTGCCGCCCGCAAGGGCGGGCGTCATCTATCAGCGCTGGGGTGCAGCTGGGAGGGACTGCATCCAGGCTCTGGGGCTTGTTATCTGCAGGAAGGGACGGACAGGTCACATGGGGCACTGGGGGGGCGGGGCTGACACTGGGGCTTCCTAGGCTCTCTTGCAAGGGTGGACGTCAGCTATCGGCACTGGGGTGCGGCTTGGAGGGACTGCATCCAGGTGCTGGGGCTTGTTACCTGCAGGAAGGAATGGGCAGGTCACAAGGGGCGCTGGGGGACGGAGCTGGCACTGGGGCTTCCTGGGCTCTCTTGCAAGGGCGTTGTTTTGTTTTTTCTTTCATTTCAGATCTGTACATTTTAGTTCGTTTTCAGTTTTGGTTTTAGTTTATGGTTCTGGTCCTTTCCCCACTGAAGTAAAGGGAAATTTTCCCTTTGACTTCATTGGGAAATTTTCCCTTTGACTTCATTGGGAAGGAGAACCAAACTGGATATGGGATTGGAAAAAACACCATCCCTAACCCCCACATACCTGATCTCCTGGGACGAGGGGGGTCCAACCTCTTCCACTCCCATTCCTCAGGGTGCACTCCGGGCCTCAGAGGGTGGGTGTGGGTATCAGTGTCCTTAGCACCCCCAGGACCCATCTTTACCCCCACTTCCACCCCCTGGGGCTTGCATGTACTTACTGGGCGTGGCTTCTGAGGATGGGGATGAGGAGCCACTGCCATGAGCCTACCACTGCTGTGTGCAGCCTACCGGGAGTGCCAGCAGTAGCCATTGGTGTGGCATACTGCCTAGCAGCATGCTGCTGGCATGGTACAGTTGTCTGAGGCCTAGTCCTGGGCAGGCCTCCTTGCTATGGTGCGCTGCTGGGCACACATGTGCAGAATGGCTGCTGGAGATGCTAGATATATAGAAATTGTATACACTTTATACAATGAAATGTTGACAATGTCAATGCAGACAACTTTATACAATCCATTGTATACAATGCAATTCTGTGCAAAAGGACAGAGTTAAGGCAGTTTGAAAAAGTGTTCGTAGACTTGTGATAATAAATAAGCGTCCTGTAAAGAAGTAATGGGATAAGTTTAGTTAGTGGTAAACAGTAATAAGAGTAAGTATGTATGGTAATAAATTAAGTACATATCTTCCATGAATGTTGATGATAGAGACCTCGAACATCTGGTCTTTAATTGGTGGCTTTAAAAAAAGATGCAATCATGATAGTGCATGTCCCCACATGTTTAAACCCCACCTGCGCTCTTTACCAAGTGCATGTGATTTTTTGGCACGAGCCCACTGAGGCGAAACACAGCAAGGGGGCGCTATACAGCTGAGCCACCCTGTGTTCATCTAAATCTCTTAACCTGGGGTCCCCACAGCTGACAAACCCCAGAAAAATCTACTTTTTGGTGCCACCACCTGGGTTCCAGCAATCAGAGGGGATCCACACAACCCAGGATATGTGAACCCCCGAAATGTATAAGCCCACAGCTTCCCAAGGACCCTAGTCCCCTTTATCTGGTGTTCTCTCCCTTCCAAGAGGTAGAACCCTTGGAGCAACCCAGAGGTGCTTTTCTTGGTCAAAAGCTGCCTTGGCTAAAAGAGTCAGAGGGGAATTCCTTTCTCCCTCTTTGGTAGCTATGCCTTCTAGGCGAAAGGAGGTGTTTTTTGCAGGTAAACACACACACACCCAGTGGAGTTAATGGGAAAAGCTTATGCTTTACTTATAGGATTAAAAAGGTACAAAAGGGTAAGAAGCAAGATGAGTAATTGAGCAAGCCCCAGAGTCCCGTTTGAGGGGTATGAGGACCCTTTTTGAATCTGCAACTGCCTAAACTGTACTGGTTCAGGCAGGCAATCTGGTGGCATATAACTCCGTGTACAGGTAACTTACATAGGGCTCAGTCCTTAGTTCCCATCTGGCAGAAGCCCAGATCTTGTAGATGTCAGAGTAGGCAGGAAGAGGCAAGAGAGCAAAGAAGGGGTGGTCTGTCTCTTTTAAGGTCCTATCCCCATCTGCTGAGATTGGTCCATGGGAGGTCACCTGCTCTATGACCCAATCCAAGGCAGGGAGGTCTCTGCTCCGCCATGTGGTGACAAACCAGTCACTCAGTTCAGGAATGTGGCTAGGTTGCCATGTGCTCATGAGAGAAAGGAGGGCAGGTCCGGGTCCCACCCTATTCAGGAATGCAGCACTGTTCTGCTAGGGTCCCTCAAGAGGCAAAGGCAGAGGAAAAGGGCTTTTTGCCACACCTACCACCCTCGTCTAAAAACAGCTCTCTCTACGTTGGACTAAACAAGTCAAAACCTCTTCATCTTCTTCAGGCTGTTCTCTTCTCTGCTTATGCTCAGCCTGATCTAGCTCTTTACCCTGAGCCACTTTGATGTGTATCACCTCTTGCTCTAGGGATACCATGTGTTCTAGTATTTTCCCTTGGGTCCTTTTAAGCCCTTGCGTATTTTGTCTTAGAGACTCGTTCTCTTCTACCAATCCCTTTACATTTGCAAACATTTTGCCAAGCATTTGCCCCTGTATCCTTGGTTAGGTACCTTGATCCCTCAGATCTTTCTTTGGCCCCTTTTCTCTGTGTTGCCTCTCTTTAACCCTCTTGCTCTCCTTCTGAGGCTGTTGGGTTGGGCATGTTCTCCTCACATGTCCCCACACTCCACATCCCCAACATTGCCTCTCTGGCCTCTTAGCTATTTGTATTTTCGCTTGCTGCCTTCTCTCAGGGTAAGCATACATTAAATGCCATTCACCTTTTCCTGGGACTTTGTTTCCCTGTTGGGGTTCTGGCTTTATTAGGGCACCACTTCCTGTGGTATTCCCCCAATCTCTCAAACCTGTACACCCACATCATTTACAACAGTCACAGTCTCTGGCGGAATTGTCTCCACTTTGCACCCCTGTTCCCTCACACAAGGAACAACCCTCAGGGGCAGAGTCTCTTTTCTCAAACTATCCTACCAAACCTGGTTACCCATAGTCCATTGTCTTTTCTGTACCTTGGGGAAGGGGCACCAACACTGCCAATGTCCTTGACCCCCACAAGTATATCACAATCTCAGGGCACAAACTCCCACAAGGTTCCCCTGTACCTCCACTCTCATGCTGTCTGGTCTCACCATTGTTGTGCTACTCTCCAGTTCCTCGCAGCTAGTACTCACTGCTCCTACGGAGCACATCCGGGAGGCTGTAGCTCTAGTTTCACCCAGCTCCATAGGTTCACTGGACGCCGCCACTTTGATTGCAAACCTCTAGCCGTTATCTTATGTCTCTCCCTGTGTCCTGCAGAAGCACTCTGGCCCATCTGCTTCTGTCCCAGGCTCACTTGACTCCTCAGGGAGCTCACACAGGCTATCCTCAACAGCTCACTTGCTCTCTGGGCACAATCCTGCTCTGAAGACTTTGCCTCCCTGCTGTAGGTCTTTTAAAGTGCCTTAACTTAGGGGCTAACGTTCAGGCTTTGCCTAAATTCTCCACCACTTTGTAGCAGGGTGCCTCTTGCCAGATGTAAGTCTTGTCAGGATCAAGACCAAATACAACAAAGTCTTTAGGGAATCAACTCAAATAGCTTTTGTTCAGCATAAACACAAATCTTCATATAATTCTTGGGGTTAAACCCTCTTCGGCTTACCTGCATCCCAAGTTCCCCATTCTCCCAAAATTTAAGTCCATTTGTTCCTCTCAGGGCTGTTTCTTCAGTTCTTTAGCAGAAATTCTTTCTCTTAGGAATTTACAGGCATTTCCAGTTCTTCTTACCTAACACCAGGCTTCAAATACATTGTCTCTTCCCACAACACCATCCAGACAGCTGTCCTGGCCACACTGCCTTTAAGCACTGCTGCCGACTCCAACTGCTGCCCTACTGATGAAGAAGTCCTTAATTCTGGATCAGCCACTTCCTTTTATAGTCTGAACCATGCCCCAAACACTCTGACTTCCTGTCAGTGGCCATTTTGGGACATCTTAGGGTGAAAACAGACATTATTATTTATTATTAACAAACATTTATATAGCGCCAGCAGTATACCTGGCACTTTACAAAGTAATAAAATAGACACGGTCCCTGCCCCTAGGGCTTACAATCTGAGAGACAGGAGCTGGGGGAGAGACTTAGGAAGGGGAACAGAGGGAGAGACAAGGGGTCTAACATTCATGAAGATGCGAGGTCTCAAGTGCACGTACTTGGCTTGGTTACGATGAGAATGACAGCAGGCAGGTCCATGTTGCAAGGATAAGGGTAAACCGATCGTAGGTATAGGAATAGTGGCTCAGCAGGATAAAGAGTCAGACAGAGCAGAGCGAAAGAGGTGAGTTTTAAGGAGAGATTTGAAGGTATGAAGGGAGGGGGCAAGGCGGATGTGGACAGGGAGGGAGTTCCAGGCATGGGGGGCAGCAAGTGAGAAGGGACGAAGGCGCTTAGGGGAGCAGGGAAGGCGTGGAAGGGTGAGAGAAGGGACAGAGGAGGAGCGAAGTGCACGGGCTGGAGTATGGAGGGCGATAAGTGCAGAGAGGTAGGGGGGAGCAAGGTTGTGAAGAGCTTTATAGGTGAAGACTAGGAGCTTGTGCAGGATTCGTTCAGGAAGGGGAAGCCAGTGAAGCGAAGAGAGGAGGGGCTGCACATGGTCGAAGCGACTGGCGAGGTAGATGACCCTGGCAGCAGAGTTTTGGACAGAGATGAGGGGAGAAAGGTGAGACCGGGGAAGGCCAGTGAGAAGGAGGGAAAGAGTGACTGGGAAAGAGTCAAAATGGCCACTAAGGGTGAAAACAGACATGATGCTAACCACCCTCGGTGGTTATATATGTAGGTTGCAGGGCTCCATAGGTCACCAGTACAGCCCTGCAACATGAATAAATGACCACCAAGGGTGTTTAAAGTGTGGTTAGCATCATGTCTGTTTTCACTCTTAGTGGCCATTTTGACTCTTTCCCAGTCCTTTATGACTCCACTCTGCCACACCTCTGCTTTAGATAAGCATATCAGTATGCTATTTTAATGGCAAAGGATTTTTTTTATCAATGAAAACAGACAAATATCAGTGTACACAAACTAGCAATAAAATTCTTCTAACCTGCTGGACTAATATTTTTTCTGATAAACTCTTAACTTCTAAAATGTTTTCCTAAAAGACTTTAGGGCATTCTGTAACTGTTATTTATATCTAATATATCAAGACCAATAAACTGTTTCAATGAGCATGTATCTGATGTTTACTCAGGTCTTTGAAATAAAATAGAGATGGCCCACTAGTTGCTCTGAATCTTCAATGTGATTTTCCCCCTTCAGGTCTGCACAAAAATGAGTAGGTGGCAAGATCAGGTTAATTATTCGAATTGCTGTCTTTGACAAGTGTACAATCCATTCATGTCTTTTATCCAGTTCTTTCTATTACAGCTACCACAATGCCTTGTGAGATCTAATGACATTTGTTCTGTTTATTTAATGAAGAATGACACTATAAGTTCAAAGTAGTTGCTGAGCAACCTGAATGTTGGCAATTGTACCCAATGGATAATTATTCCTTGTATTGGGGATGTAGTAGCATGTGTCTTTCTTGGGTTTACATAAGGAGTTATTCAACTGGCAATACTGTTTTGCTTCCTCCCTACTAAATTCTGACCATTTAGAACCTGGAACTTTAGAAGAAGTTAATCACCTCACGTGCAGGGGCAAAGTAAGATGGTAAGTTGCAAAGTGAGAGACTTCACAGTAGCAATTCCTGACTTTGCCAGCTCCTGACAGTTACCTACCTTGTTCATTTGTGAGGATCCCCGTGTGAGGTGGCTTTCCATTGACTCCTAGGAAGCGAATCCAATAGAATCAAGCTCACTTGGTAGATGGGCTTCTGTGCTGTCCAGAGACCAATCTCAGGGAAAGTTGCTGGAAGGACAGCTTCATGTGCCCATTGCCTTTGAATTGCTAATATAATTGAGGTCACAATCTTCCTTCATAAAAGTCAATGGGAGCTGAGCCATTGACTTGAATGGTCTCTGCAGAGTGGAACTTTTATCCTCCTGGATGGAAAGGATACCTTGGTGGGGACCTTTTGGCAGGAAATTCCACAGTCCATTAGGCTCCATAAACTTATCTGGACCCATTCCCTGCAAATACTCAAGGTGCCCTGCTACATTCCCTCATAAACAGCTGTCTCTGGTTGGATGGTGTGCCATAAACAAATCTCTGGGGTGGAGTGACAAGATGCTACATGGGTATATATTTATTACTATAGCACTAGTTATAGTTAGGTCATTATCATGATCTTGCTTTTTCCCTTATTTTCCCACTTTACCTTCCCTTTTGACTCCTGATCTATTGCCCACTCGGCTTTCTCTGTAGTCAAAAGCTACATCCCATGCACAAATTAGTGCTGAAGGTCAAATCAGCCTTTCAAAATTCAGAATAAAAGCTCAGCCTTAACTCTGTTCTCTCATGGTTAAAGTTTAAAATGGAGCTCCAGGTGGCCATAGGTGTCTGTCCATAATGAAGTCAGTTGCAGGATTAAGCCTGTTGACAGTAACAGTAATTTGTTGATGTTCCTTAGAGAGTAAGTTGCTGATCATACTGTAACCGGGGGGGAGTCCTTAATCTAATTTTTCATTAAACGGTCATCAATTGGGCTGGAACAGGCATACCCACTGAAAATATGGTACCCAACTCAATCCAGTAATACTGATTTACTGCCCGATGGACTACTCGATATTCTGAGTTACCGATTTTGTTACTGGGTTACCAATTCCATTACCAGGTTACCAATTCCGAGTTCCCTTGCCATTACTGTAATTCCCTTTTGTGTAATTCCTGTTTGTGCATATTTTCACTCTGCATCTCTTTTACCTGGACCGGGGAGGGAGGGGAACCTGGCTAGGGTGGTGTAAGTTTACCTAGTTTCCCCATTGGCCAAGGTGTTCAAAGGGTGGGAGGTCACTTTGGGAAATAACTTTACTATTGGCCAGATGTGCAGAGGGGCTGGGACTCCTGGGAGGGATGCAACTGCAAGGACCAACACAATACCATTTTCAGTCCCTTACTGAAGGTAAAAGGTGCGTGTGGGTGACTAAGTGTAACATCTACAGTGGATCTTGTAGCTACTGGTGAGTGAGCAATCTGTCCTGGGATTCCCTCCCCCTCCTCCCCCACCAATCATCTGCTTTTCCACTCCCTGCAAGTCTTTCAAAATTTTAATTTTGTTAATTTGCCGTTTGGTGCCCTGATCTTTCCCCCTTTATAACCTCCTCCTTCTTGACCTTGACTGAGATTTACCCTTGTTCATTAATCTTCTTCTCTATCACATGCATGTGTTCCTGGAAGTTAAACTACATTTTCTTCTCTTTTACAAAAACCTAATTGCTTCTCTGTCCTCAGATATAAGCTTCTTTGACTTTGATTTGAATTTCGATTTTGAACAGTGTTTGTCATTCAGCTTTTCCCTTCTTTTTTCTATACTGTCATTTCATTTGTCTACAGCTTCCACATCCTTCCTCCTCTCTGCAAGCAGGGTGGGTGGCTTGGCTTGGCAAGGTGTGTGCCTCAGTTTCCCTATGGTTTGCATACGGTCCCTGACTCCCCACCACTACAGCATGGGTCCCCCAGTTCTTCCCCCACCCCCAAGTGTGTTTGGCTAAGCCTAACACTCTCTGCTGCATTCTGCAAGTGGGTGGTTAGGGATGGAGTGTGGGGGACTTTCTTAGGTTACCTTGAAAAAACTGTATTTCTAAGTTTTTCCTAAATTTTTATTTGTTTGCTATTTATTGTTGTCCTGGTGCTCCATGGCCGGCCAGTCCCAGTCCTAATGTTTTCCCCTTTCCCCCCTGCCCTGTTTTTCTATCCTCTCCTCATTTTGTATGGAGGTGCAGGGAGCTTTTCTTGCCAAGCTGAATACCTCAGTTTCCCCTGTGGTGTTTTTACTGTGCTGCCACCCTCCTGTTGCATGGCCTCAGTCCCAATCATTTCCCTCATCCCCCCCCCGCCGCATTTTGCTAGCATCTCCTCATTCTGCAAGTGGGGGGAGGGGGTCAGGCTTTTGCTTTGCTCACCCCCCCACTCCTCCCCACCCCCATACAGCAGGAGACTGTGAAACACATGGCTGAGAAAGACCTTGCCATGGCTCAGCAGCAGCAGCTGGCATTTGAAGAGGAGGTGGGCTTGCCCCAGATCCAGAAGGCACAGGAACCCACAGCAATGATGATGAAAAGGTTACATTCTGGGATACCGTTGCATACCCTGGTGGAGCCCCTGTCAGCCACAGCACCACCACAGCCGCAGCAGCCTCAGGAAACCCTTGTCACCCTGCTGTGGCATTATTGATTATGTGTACATTTATAGTTGAATGCTGTGCTTCTGCACTTCCAGTGCAGTGTTCTTATAATCTTCACTCTTTAGCCAGGGGCGTAGCAAGATTGTGGTGGGCCTGGGCTCATGCCCCTGCCCCCCTATGGACAAAAGGCACCTCAGAGGTTGGGGGGGAGGACCTCAAGGGCAGGAAGGCAGCGTTTCCCCATGAAAGCTTCCAGCAGGCCCTCCGAGGCAGCAACAATCTTGCCACAAAGGTGGGAAGCACTTCACACACACCCCACCCACTCTTACCAACTCCTTCTTGGCAGAGTCCTTTGCAAGTGTCCAAGGTCCCACTGGGAAATGTTCAGAGTGGGCAGAGGTGGAGTGCTGGCTCATCTCCCTCCCCTGCCCAGTCTGAACATTTTCTAGCAGTGCTCAGGCCACTTGCAAACTGAAAGGGCCCCTTCAGGGTCCAAGCTCAACTGAGTCCCCTCACTCGATGGTAGTGATGCCCCTGGCTTTAGCATTTGCAGTGCTGTTCTTATATAGTTTGATTTCCTTTCCCTTTGATGTGTTGTAATGATACAAAAATATTCCTTCATGTTTTTTTAATCCAATAATTTTATCTATCCAAGGACAGGTACATTGGTTACGTATGTTTGGGTTGGGTACAACATGGTTTTGTTCCAAGATTTATTTTCTCTCTTATCTCAGGTAATTGTCTGCTGTGTAGATTGTTCAGTTTGGACACACCCACGTAGCTAGCTCCTGTTCTTAAAATGCTTCTCTCAAACATTTCTGGTGGCATGTATGCCTGCCTGGGCAAATAACATTGACAGTTATTTACATCAGGGACGGGAATCAGGAACCTTTTCGCTTTTAGGGGCCAATTTGAAAATTAAATTTATTATACAATTTTATAACCCGTCCTTTCTGCAAAGTATCTTGTGCAATTAATACAATGTAGGCGGGTCACATAGAAGCTAAGGAGGAGGGTCCCTCCAGGTCATGGTTCTGTATGATAGAACTGTCTCCAGCCCTATCCATGTCCTCACTCATCTCTACACACTTAGCTTGAGCTCCCCCCCTCTCCCCCCCCCCCCAGTATTTTGGTGTATGAAATGGATGGGGCCACATAAAAACTCACTGGAGACTGCATTCCCCACCCCTGATTTGTGTACTTATCTGTGAATTTACTTCAGTCACTTTTGCCACTTATGGAGCAGCAAGGCAGGACACTGTGCAGCACATGAATCTCCTGGTCATCTGGAAGTCAGGAGATTCATGTGCTGCCCACTCCCACTGGGGGATAGAGAGCCCTCTTAGTCCCATCCACTCTCTCTTTCCCAAGGGGTCCAAATTAATCATAGCAGGTTACAAAAATAGATTTCATTGCCATCGTCTACCTTTATCCTGAACCCTCGAATCCTCGATTTTCATGGCATCCTTTTTATTCTCTACTCAGAAGAGAATGAAAGGGAAGAGAAGGACAACAGAGGAGAAGTAGGAGGGAAAGGGTTTGATTTTGGTGCACAAGAAGAGTAATGGGAACAGATGGGTTCAGTGGGGGACAGGGGAAAGGGTTCTCCTTGTTGTCTGCAGCCTTCTCTTCTGCCATGCTCCTACCTACTTTCTCCTCTGTTCACAAGGAGAGCAGTTGCAAGCCTGGATAGCAACCAAACACTTCCCATCCAAACCAGCATCCCCAGTAGCAATACTGTATCCCCGGCAACCAAATGCCTGCCCAAGCAAACAGGTCTTTTTAAAGAAGTCTGGCCAGTTTCAGGGCTGCATTGCCACCAAACCAGGACCATCCAGACAAGCATCCCTAGTATCTACACCCTATCCCCAACAGCCAAAATGTCTGTCCAAGCAAACAGGCCTTTTAAAAAAGTTTGGCCAGTTTCAGGGCTACATTGCCACCAAACCAGATCCATCAAGACCAGCACCCCCAATACCTACACCAACTCTCCATCAGCCAAATGCCTGTCCAAGCAAACAGATCATTTTTTAAAGTTTGGCCAGTTTCAGGACTGCATTGCCACCAAACCAGGCCCATCGAGACCAACATCCCCAGTACCTACACCGTATCCCTGGCAGTCAAATGCCTGTCCAAGTACACAAGCCTTTTTTAAAAGTTTGGCCAGTTACAGGCCTCTGTTGCCACCAAACCAGCCCCATCAAAATTTAAACAATGCATTTCTGTTTCTCAACTAAAACCTCAGGCAAGACGCTCAAAATCACAGTCACAAGCAGAGAGGCCAGAAACTACTTTCCATCTGGGAGCAGCAGCGAAACAGTGAAGGGACCATTTTAAAAAAAGAGTAGCCACGACTAGTAGACCCACAAATTTACAAAGTGGCCTCTCTACTCATGCTTGGGAGGGGAGAAGGAAAGCAGCAATGCATCATGCAAACACAGAGCAAGCAAAACAAACCATCTTAAGGCAACAGCGTTATGTGCAATTCTTAGCACACCATAAAAGCAGCAGCGGGGATTTCCACTTGTCCCCCAAAACATGATACGCAGCTCTGTTGCAATATAAGAGGTAGTTTCTGCTGCAACTAAATACGGAGCATTCATGTTTAGGACTAGCCATTAGTGAAAAAGCCTGCCACAACATCCCACCAAACTGCAAAGGGCGGGGCCATTTTAAATTGCAAGGAACATTTCATCAAAGATTAGAAACCCTTCCATCCTTAAACAGTTAGAAAAGAAGGAGGTTAAAAGGGCAACACAATTATTCAACAAAGGTAAATTTAAAACATTAGAAGAAATAGAGAAAATAACGCAGACAAAAGTGAACACATTTTAATACCTGCAGCTGAGAAGTGTATTCAGTAGGGGCGGGAAACCGGTAAAATCCGGTATCCGATAATGCCGGTATCGCGCGTACCGGCATTATCGGATTTGACCCGGTAATCTGGTCCGGGGTACCGGATTCCGGGTACCGGATTTTTTTACATTGCAGCCATTTAAAAATGGCTGCAATGTAAAAACTTAATGCCCCAAGTTAAAAAAAACAAACCCTCCCC
>QEPC01014088.1:1662667-1679695 GCA_003113815.1 Sphenodon punctatus | reverse complement strand
TGTCCCTCCCACCCCCCTGTCCCCCTCCCACCCTCCAGTGGGCCCCGTCCCTTCTTTTTACCTTCCACCACATGATCCACTGCTCCCGGTGCCCGTTCCCCCTCCGTTGCCTCCTCCTCTCCCTTGGTAGGGAAGGGGGGGTTGATATAGTTCCCTGCATGTTGTACCCCCCCCCGCTCCCTCGCTGTGTCTGTGCAGGCCCCTGTGCCTTCCATGCCTTGTGCCAATCTCCTATGTCCATCTCTGAGTCCTCCATGGACAGCTGCTCAATAGGGCTCTGCTCGGAGTGCTCCCCACGCGTCCACTGGCTCAGTGTGACCAGTGTGTCATCATCGGAGCCCGACCCCACATGTGGTAGTGGGCTCCCTGTGCCTGATCGTGATGGGGGCCTACTGGTCCCTGAGGTCCCAGGCCATTCCTCTTGGGGTGCGGGTCCAGCGGTGTCTGTGGGTGCACCTGATGCTGCCATGAGGGGTGGGATGTCCTCCCGTGTCTGGCCCTGTGCCACAGTGCTCCCTACCAGCCAGTGGGTCATGATGGATCCCTTCATGTGGAGCATCTGACCTAGGGCATCATAATAGGGTGCGGTCCATGCTGCGTGACCGGACCGCTGGTTATTGTCCTTTATGTGCTTGTAGTCCTTCTTTAGTTCCTTAGCCTTGGACCAGCACTGTGCTGCCAACCTCTGGTATCTGACCTCCCCCATGTCCCTCACTATCAGGTCAAACACGTGCTCATTTTGCTTGTTTACTGTGAGCTCCACCTGGTTTTCCAGGGACCCCCAGATCCTGATGAAGTCCTGGGTCTCCTGGACTCCCCACTGTCCCCCTCTCTGGTACCTCCGTCTCCATGCTGGGTCCTCTGACTCCTGTGCCACCATCGCCATCTCCTCCTCCCTGCTGGTGTCCTGTGGGGGTTACAGGGCTCTGGCATGTTTCCTGGTCTGTTGGGTGGACATGGGGGGTTGGGTGCTGTGGTTGTGTCGTTCCTGCCCCCGGCCCCCACCCTCCTGCCCTCCATCCATGGCTGTCCACTACCCTTGCACTCCTGACCCCTGGTTGTCCCGTTGTGGTCTCCTTACCCATTTGCAGGGGGCCTCCGTCCCCTGTTTGGTATCCCCCTGTGGGGCGGGTTGCTCCAGGGTCTGCTCCTGCTCCTCGCACTCCATCGCTGTCCTGTCTGTCCACCTCATTCCCCTGCTGCAGTGTGCCCTTTAAATATCCCTCCTTGTTCTGTTTGTTGGCCATTGCCTGGCAGCGACGCTGCATGCATTCACCATGACATGGGATCGTTCTGTGTGATCACGCCTGGCGGTTGCCGTTCAGCCATTACTTTTGGCCATTTCCCGGTGGGGATTGCATTGACCATGGTTCTGGACCTGCTCCCATCTTGAGCTCCAGAACCGTGGTTGACCTTGGCCCCTAACGGTGATTGACTGTGGTGACCATCTGGATGCCACCAAACAGACGTTCAGGGCTCATTGGCCACCCTGGGGGATTGAGTGTGGTTCACTGTGGTTGACTTTGATCCTTGTAGCGTCTGAAATTATCCTGTGTTTTGTGTACTTATGCATGTGTCTGTTAAAGAATCAGTAATCCGCAGCAGCCACTGCACTCTCCTACCTTCACCCTCCACAAACTCCTACAACCCACAGAAATAAAATAGAGGCCACTGTCCTCTTATACTCAAAGCAGGGGTGAGGCAGGGGAAAATGAAAAGTGATTGCCTAAAGTGGAGAAACTAGGCAATGGACAGGAAACTGGAAAACGTAACCCAGAAACAGTAACGTGGTAAGCTATAAATATTGGTATGTCAGTAACATCCGGTATATCAGTAACATGGAAAAATCAGGTCAGGCAATCAGGTACCTAACTTCGTAATCGGGCAATTGATCTCTGTATTGCTTGAAATGTCAGTAACTCAGGTACTGAGTTGGATACTTGACATGGTGCTCGAAACTGCAAGTATTGCCCGTGGGTAGCAACTGTAGTACAAGCTGCAGCTTTAGCATCACCATCCCTGGCAGAAACGCAGCTAACTATAAAGGAGTTCTATTCTTCTTATCCATTTTAAATTGGCATATCCCTTCCTATTGCTCCAGATAGCTGCAAATGAACAGACTCTGTGAACATCTTAGTCTATTTTGCTTACCCTAATCCCCACTTCACCATAATAGGGTCTCTAAGAAATGTCTTTGTAAAAAGCCAGCATATATCACTCAAGCAGCATGTATTTATAGGGGCTACCCAGCCCTATAAGAAACCGGTAGTACCTAGGGCAAGTAGGAGCTTTCATTTAATTTCAGTTTTAATCAAAATGTCTGTCACTCTTTCTTCAACTCTTTTAAAGCTCTTACAGTTCCATAGGGACCAAGGTCATTTCAGAACATCAGACTTTCAAAGCATGTAAAAAAATAAAAATAAATAAGAGCTGAGATTGAGAATCTCAAAACCTGGCTCAGAAAAACAACAAGAAAAAGTGCCCTTTTGAAAATTCACTTTCTTGAAACAAAATGTTTCAGATCCTTCCCATGCTGTGCTCCTACCAGCGTGTCCACCAATGCGATTACAACACAGACTGGAAATAAAAGGGCTCCCACTGACCTTAGGCGAAATCTGGTTGGGAGGATAGCTTTTATTATTTTAAAATAAAAATAAAATTTTTAAAACTATGTAAGGCTATTTTCTGATGTCTTGTTTGCTCTGTCATGGGTATACTAGAAATGAAGTAGGTCACTGTGGCTGAGTCCCAGGCGCATGGAGATGGATTGAAGTCACACACAATAATGAACACTGAATGCAGAATGAATTGCTGCCTGACAAGATAACTGGCATTTAAAATCACTTAGAATTTGCAGGTCCCAGGGTGAACATAAAATGCAGGGTCCCACTGCCTCTGGGGTTCAAGACCTGGGGCCTGACAGTCACGTATGCAGAGACTTCGGCTCCTACTCTTTGGACTGTCTTTAATACTGCACTACGTGCCCGGAATAGAATGGAATTTCTTTTCCGTTTGTCAAACCCGCTAGTTCTCTTCCTTCAAAAATCCTCCCCCGCTCTTCTTCCATGAAGTATTTCAGTGACTTCAGTAATCCATTAGCTGTGACAAAATGAAAAGCGGAGAGGGGGACAGAGAGACTATCCAGAATCACTTTGAAACTGGACCGTGTGTTTCCTCACATTCGTTGGTCTGAGTGAAGTCAGTGGGAGTTGCAAGTGAAAATCATACCATTGGTCTGTTATGCATGTAAATTGCACTGCCTCTCTCAGACTGTAGCCCTTTTCAACACATGGTACAGAGCTGAACAGGTTAACTGAGCTTAATAAATAACAGGAATTCCAGAGTATTAAAGCAGCTCTTCCAGTATTCCGTCTCCAATACTGGAGAGTTCTCAGTATTTCAATGAAAAGTTCAAGAAGCCACATAACAGCCAATTATAGAATAATTTGGGCACAGATACGCTTCCTCACCACAGGCAGTTAGTGATTGACTTATGCACTAAAGCAGGAGGATTTATATTCCTATCTAATGCAACTGTGGATATTTTCATAATCCATATCAAGATTTAATCTGTTGTAAAAATCCTTCTAAGTTTATTGTCTCTATTATATCTTGCAGCAATGAGTCCCATAGCTTAACTATGTTACCTCTTATTTCACAGGTTAATTATCATGATACTGGTGGAGGGAGTGCTTTTATCATGAAACTAGTGAAGGGAGTGCTCTGTTTAAAACCCCGGTGCTATCAAATTATTTATGCCAAAGGATACCTTTGATTTTATGTTATTGGCTTCAAGATTTACTATAGGAAAGTTATTTTAAGAACTTGAAAACTATGGTTGATTTACACCAGGGAGTTACAATACGTACATTCATATATTATTTTTAGTCTTGAACAATGGGAGTGATTGTGAGAAGCATCAAGTGGAAGACAGAGGACAAAGGAGTGCCTGGTAAAATGATAAAAGGGAGATTTTGCTTTTATAGTTCAGGATTAATGTAATGGTTCATCAAGTTTTTCTGAAAAGGAAAAGCAATTCGGAAAAGAAATGGTGAACAGCAAGCAAGCAGGGACAAAGTGGTTTTTAAAATTAAAATATATTTCTTTAATAACGTAAGACTGACTTTACTCCAGAAATAAATTATATTTGATAAAGCTTATCATATAACTATAAGCCTATAAATTGCAAACCAGCTATCAGTGAACTGTGCACTGTAAATAATTGATCTTGTCCATAAAGTAAAATATGAAAACATCAAATATCTGCAAGTAAAGAAAAGCATGCAAATGTTCCTCAGGCTGCAGGCTACTAAATTGAACAACAGGGGAAACATGTGTAACTTCAATATAAGATTGTATCGAGTGGGTAAAGCCACACAAGCTGGGGTGGGTACAATCCACTTCATACCCACGGGTGGGCAATTGCAGCAGCTACCACACTTTGGACTGGCGGGGAGAGCTGACCATATGATTTTCCCTCTTGCAGCCATCACCAACCCTGCATGCCCTGGGGCAGGCTGAGGAGTTGGCCACATGGGGCTTGATGCCTGGAATCCTGCTGTGCTGCAGGATTGGGCCCACGGCCACTAGGTAGCTGTTGGGGGGGCAGAGCAGAGGAGTGCGTACACTCCTCCCACCTGCCTAACAGAAGATTGTGGGAGAGAAGGGCCTGAGAAGAGAGCACGGCCTCTTCCCCACTGCCTAACAGCCAATCATGGTGGATGAGGGTATGCTCCTCCCAGCCCCGCCCCCCCATGATCAACTGTTGGGTGGTGGGGAAGAGCATACATGCTCTCCCAGGGCCCCCTCCCCCATGATCAGCTGTTAGGCAGGGAGGAGGAGCACACAGCCCTGCATGACACATCTACATGGGAGACAGCCTGTTAACCCAATCTAACATGCTTTTTTGGAGGACAGACACATTGCATCTTAGCTTGATGCCTGCTCCGCCCTGGGGTGGGGTGAACATCTGGCAGCTGCCGGGCATACAAGCCACTGCAATGCGTGTTAACATTGCCCAAAGTGGGAAAACACTGCCCAAAGTGGGATAATACAATCTGTTACTCATTTCCTCACCACATTGTCCAAACAGCCATCATTCTCGATGTAACCAAGCCAAACATGTGCACCTGGGACCTCGCATCCTCGTGAATGTTTCACTCCTTGTCTCTCCCTCTGTTCCCCTTCCTTTGTCTACCCCACCCCCGTATCTCAGATTGTAAGCCCTAGGGCAGGGACCGTGTCTATTCAATTACTTTGTAAAGTGTCAGGTACATTGCTAAATGCTTGATAATAAATAATAATAATAATAATAATAATAATAATAAATAATGTCTTGTGTGGCTGCACCCAGTGTGACAAATATTTCCTTTAAACATTCAACTCAAGGTTCACTTCTTTTATTAATAACCTCCATGGTTCTTGTAGCCTTCCTTATACCTGTCACTAAGGAAAGCAATATCAGTCCTATATTTTTAAAAACAATGTATTTTTTCAGCCTCACACTACTGGATAAAATATTTCACATTTACTGCTTATGTTCTTATAAAGGACTATTAGTCAAGCGGATCAGGGGATGAAACCTCTGATTGTCAGGAAATGGGAGTGAATAGCAGGGAGTGGATCACTCCATTATAACCTGTTGTGTAATTCTCTAAAGCAACTGAAGGTGGCCACTATCAGAGACAGGATGCTGGGTTCGATGGATCATTGGTCTGACCTAGGCCTTTTTGACATGGACGCTGCCGTTGGCCCGGTGGGTAGAGATGGGTGGGTGAGCACACCCGGAAAACACCCGGCAGCGTCGAGCTGGGTGACATATTCACAGACGGTTCCGCAGGGGGTTGTGGGATGGAAAGGGAGGGTACGGCGCAGACCCATCAGCCAAAACACCCACCCTGGGAAACACTGAGCAAACACCCATGAAAGTTACATGGACACCCGAGACACCAAACGGTGGGGAAGTCCTGCCCAGCACAGCAACAGAACAGCATGGAGGTCCAAGGGCAAACGAAGCCGCAGCACACAGTTCCGACCCTGTTCTGCCAGACCCCAAGTGGGCAGGATAGGAGGGAGCAGGGATGACAGGACACACAAAGTAGTGGCCCCCAGCCAGCCCCATGACAGAGGCCAGACAGCCGGGTGCCAAGGACCCCCCACAAACAAGAACCCGCCAGTGAACACAACCACACAGGGAAGGGCCGCATGGCCAAGGAGGCAGGGGGACCTTAGCAGGGGGCTGGCCAGGAAGTGGCACAGGGGAAGAAGGCAGAGGGCCGAAGCAGCAGAACACCCAAACCCCTGGCAGAGGCCCCACACACACCATCCTAAGGCCCCAAAAAACGAGCCAGGCATGGGACACAGGCAGTCATGGCAGCAGGGACAGATGCCCACAGCACAGGCAGCCTGGCAGGGAATGGCAGGGGGACCACGGATCACACCAACCACCAGCAAACCAGCTGCAGCTCTCCACACACCAAGAATGGAGGCAGGTGGGCAAAGGGGGGGACCATCGTGAAGGCAGGGATGGGGCAAGACAAAAAGACAGTGGGCAAGGGGACGGACCCCCGGCCCAAGGGACCAGAGGGAAAGGGGGGGGGAATGGGACAGGGCTGGAGGAAGCCAAGACAGGCAGCCGAGAGGCGACCGAAGCCCCAGGCCAGAAAAACCAGGGTCACCGGCAAAGGGAACAACAGAGCTGCAGCACAACCACCAGGAGGGGGGGGTACGAGACACACAGTCCCAGCCAGGCAAGCATGCCACAACCACCAAGAGGTGCCCACACGAGCGACCAGGTCAAACGGAATGCCATGACACACACCCAGAGAAGGGGACAAAGCAACTTTATTGGCAAGGGGGAACAGGGTGGGACAGGGTCAAGGTACAAGGGGGTGGGGAGGCAGCACAGACATCAGGCATGTGGGGCAGTTCCCTGCCCTCAATAGGGATGCCAGCCCCGAGCCCGGCTCCAACGATCCACCTGTGCACGGTTGAGCCAGTGCACCCACTCCAGGAGTTGCAGTAGCAGCTGCAAAACCACCCCCTGCTCCCGGATCTGCTCTTCAATCATCGCCTGCACTAAGGGAGAGAGTGAAGGTGCCATCAGGACAGGACCGTGGGTCCCTACAACGTGCACCCCTGAACACACAACCGGGGAGAGGTCTGAGCACACACACAGCACACTCATCGATCTCCCCGTAGAACCACGCCCCTGCATGGAGGTCCAAGGCGGCACGCTGGAGCTGGCCAGCCAGATGTGTCAGGTGGAGAACAGCCAGGAACACAAGCAGGGTATCTAGAAGGGAGGAGGGAGAGGGTCAAGGGAATGGGGTGCAAGGCAAGGGTCAGCAGGGATCAAGAAGAACACACCACGTGCAACCAACCCTGGAACACCCAAGGCAGCACCCCACCTGCACAGAGCAAGGGGATCCACAGACAGCCAACCGATGGGCTGGGAACAGGCCCCACTCATGGTCAGCCCCCCGTCTCCCCTGCAACCCATCCATCACCAACGGTGCCGATGATGGGAACCGACAGGGGGTGCCAGGGGCAGTGGCAGCCAGGGCAGTCCAGGGGTGGGCGCAACCAATGAGTAACAGGGGACCACAGCACGCTGCACAGTATGCCACCAGACTTCTCCAGTGATCCACAGCACAATCCCCCAGGACCCCAATAACAGTAACCAACCCACATGGATAAGGTCTCAGCCGTGGGACTGGTGATCAGGGCGGCACACATACATTAAAGCACACACAGGGGTACCATGACAGGCAAGGTCTTTATTGGGGGGGAAATGGAGGGTACAGGCAAACAGATGCCGGTGAACAGGCGAGCACGGGCTCCCACCCATTCCACACAACCAGCACACAGGGGCACTGGTGCAGCCACTCCAAGAGGGATGGAGGCAGCAGGAAACACTACAGGGATGGGGGATGGAATGTAACGAGGCAGCGAGGAGGTCCGGCATATGGGGCAGCCCACCACTGGGTCACACAGTCTGTGGGGCCAGAGCATCAAGGCCCAGGAGGAGCCAGGCCACAGCACAGGCACGGCAATGACAGCATGACTGAGGGGCTGGTCAGATCGCCCAGCTCAGGGAAGAAGCCAGAGGGTGCCCCAGGAACAGCTGCCCCTCGACAAGACCCTCCCAGGAGAAGAGGCCCCTGTGGAATCTCTGGGACCGCATATGCGCATCCACCATGAAACGGGGCAGGAGCAGGTTCCCTGTGGCAGCTGCAGCCGTGACATCTAGTAGGTTCATCACCGATTGCAGGGTGCCAAGTTCACGTGTGGTAGGGGTCCTAGTCAGCAGTGGTCCCCCAACATCGGCAGGTAGCAGGCCAAGCTCCCCAAGAATGACCTGGCAGTCTGATTGCGGATGGGATAAGACACGGGCATGCAGTAGGATGCCCGTGTAGTCGATATCCACAAGGGGACTCCTGGCCTGGAGCGCCAGTCCATACTCTGGACGTGCAGCCACCTGGCAAAAAGCTGTGATCTCCAATGCTGTCCATGGCACAACAGCGGCTGGGTGCCCCCCGGTGAGGATGCTGAAGGAGGGCAAAGCCGAGCTCCCTGGCACACTGGTGGCAAGTCAGACCCCCGACTGGACGGCCCATCACCCACCTGTACCAAATATTAGATCCCGGCATGACCTGTCCCCGATACACAAAGATCCTGCTATCATCCCATGAAGTCAGCTCTTTGTGCTGCTTCAATTTATGGATCAAAAGTTCAGCATTTTTCTTAACGTGGGGGCCCACCACGGTCAGAACATCCTGAATGATAAAAGAGGGCTGTGTTTCAGGGAGTGGCGGGAGTTGCTCTGGTGCTGGTTCTGGGAAATAGAGATTTAGTTTACCTCTGTCTGCTTCACCTTGTTTGAAAAACACCAGATATCTCTGCAGCACACCTTCATAAAGTTTAGCTTTTTCATAATCATTTAAATTTGTCCTTTGGAGAATGTCTTTCATTTCAGAGTCCAGCCACCGTGTGTTTTCCGTTATGGCGGTTCCTTCATTACCCCTCAGTTGCTCCATCTGATGACTTGGAACTAGATACATTTTTTCAGCATACTCCATCATCATTTAATTAACAGGCTCACCAGTAAAGGTACAGCAAAACTGAGTAAGGGCCCTATGAACCCCCCAGATTGCTTTACAATCTTCTTTTTGCTTTTTAGGGTGTGCCTTTTAGCACTCAGCTTTTTAATCAGCACCCACCTTTTTTTAAGCATCGATAATTGTCGGGAGTTCGGGGGGACATTTCCTTTTAAAGTGTTGAGGGTGATCTCCGAGATAGTGACTATGAGGTCATCTGAAGCTGTACACAAAATGGCCTTTCATTGCTGTGGGGCTGCTTTAGCGAGGCTTTTTAAAAGAACCTAATTTTTGTGCAGTCTGACGGACATGATTGGCAGCAAGGACGGTCTTCTAGTAAACGTCAGGCTTGTTAAGGGCATCTATTTTTAATGGAATTTTTTCAAAGTGTAAACCATGGGCCAATCTGGAGGGAAGATCCCTGTTCTCAGCCTGTAGGCTTCTGAAGTTGAAGCGTTTAAATCCACCAGCAGGTAACCATAGTGAGTTTTGGTAGCATCCTCAAAAGCTTCTAGAAAAAACTGGGCCTTGCCTGGGTACATCTGAGAGGCTAAAGTAGCTATCTGTAGCCTGTCTCTTGGACTTTTAAATAAAATTAGGTATTTACTATTCAGACTAAGTGTGTGGCTTTTTTTACCCTGACAAAACATATTTTGAACTATATATATAATACATAGGTTTTTGTGGTGCATGTATTGAGAGAATACTTTGTCTATTTCACCACTGTCACAAGCATACTCCATCAGGTCATACACAACAATTACATTAATTTTATTACAAGGAAATAAACAATCATTATTAAAAGTTTGAGGTAATCCCTCTACAAATTTAATATGAGGAAATTTCTGTAACAGTTCTTTATACAAAGGTTGCCAACATGAATAACACCACACAATATTTTCAGGCACACACGATAACTATCTATTACTATTTTCTAACAATTGCTTAATAAAATATGATTTCCCTGAATTGGAAGATCCACAAAGCATACATGAGAAAGGATGCACAAACTGCGTATAAGAAGCCTTGCATCTTACTCAATATCCAAATGGCATCATATTAAAATCTTTCCTTAGTTTTCTTTTGTCGTAAATGACTCTCTGAAGTTTTTTTAGGGGTTTCTTTTCTATGGCCCAGTGTTTTTTCACCCTCACTATTCCAGGCTGCTTCACTGTGATAGAGCCAGGGGCCTCTGATTCTGGATTTGAACAGTCGTCCCACACATGGTCTTTTAAACTCTCAAAATTGATTTTTTCACTGTTTCCAGAATTAAGAGTGATTCCTTTTACCTTCATACAGGTCTTCCCACCCAAGAGCTTGTAGCCGTACATCTTGGGCCCTGCAGAGACAAAGTCTACTATATGTTCACCCACAGAGATCTCACTGGTTAGCTCTCCTAAGTAGTCCCCCAAGGGGGGGAGGGGTTCCAATCCCCCTCCCAGATGATAAAGATCACAGAATCTGTGTCGTGGTAAAGACACCTCTCCTGTAAATGGTCCATCAGTTTGTACAGCTCTAGCCTGGCATAAGCCGTGGTAAAATCCACAATGACCACATTAGTATTTGTAATAGCTGTGTTGTACTCTTTAGCATATTTCCAGGTCACAGAGACGGTGTCAGCATCAATAAAATCACATGCTGAAACCTCAAAATATGGAAGAAACATATTTTAAAAGTCCATCAGGGTCCATCATTATGCTGGTATTTGTATGGCTTGGTCTTTGGCCAAATTTACCTCACAGGGAGTTTGAACAGAGCTTTGCAATTTGTCTCATAGCGGAGTTCACATTAATTTTGTGGGGTCACAAACACACACCCTCTTTTTCATAGTACTCTGTCATGTACTGCTCTTTCTTTAAATCATCTGTACACCAGCTTGGATACCCTGATGCTTCCTGTTTCTGTCTGAGATGTGTTGTTAATGTACTCTGCAAACAGATTGTCAGTACTTCAGCTAATGTGCCAAATTTCATAAATCTCTACCATCTTGTACCCTTTGTTCAAGGCCTCCACCAGTTCAATGGTACGCCATATCCAGGTTAATGCCCGCTCCTCTTGGGTGTGTGTACAGGGTCTCTTCTGATGCATATCTGTGCAACTGGCACACAGGGGGAACAACAGTTTGCCATCTACCCTGCATGGTAGAACCAGAAAGTAAATGCCTCTCAGCGGGTATACTTTAACTTTGGTCAGACCAAAGAACTGTCTGAGATCCCCCAAATTCTTATACACAATAGTGGGGTGTCCAATGGGGTACTTTTTAGTCTTGTTAACATACAGGCACAGGCTGGAAAAATCAAAGTAATGGATTTTCTCCCCCTGTTGTGGTTTGAAATACAGGCATATGGCATTGGTTCTACCCCCATACAGAGCCTCTCTAGGGATTAAAGGCTGTGGCAGGTTTTTAATCCTCAAAAACTCTGTCAGATCCCCATCATTGTCCAGTCTCTTTGTTCCCATATCTTTCTTACATCAAACCCCTGACTTCTGATATAAATTCAACCTTAATTATAGTTCTGTTGTACAAGGTCCTATATGTTGTATTCATCAACGTGTTGAAATAATTTTTGCAGTAGCAAATAACACATCCATGGAAATAACACACCTCATATTCAAAAGTGGTAGGCTTCCCAGAAATAACAGCATACCCATCCAAAAAATAAGACCCGAACTTCAGTTCACCTCCTTTTAATGTGTTTCTGATGTGAATGTTCTTTGTACTCTGTGTACATTAGCCACTGAATGGAAGCTGTAGAATACCTCTTTAGCTGTGTGTGGTAGTTGTCTAAAGGCAGGAGGGCGACTGTGTTATGCCTCAAAAAAATAAATCTGTACATAGCCATGCAGACAGATGCTAAAGTAATGCCCTGAAAGGGATCGATCCATCTCTCCTCCACCCTCTCATTATTCTTGCCAGGATTCATAATCACCACCCTCTGTGTCATTTTCATTATTTTGTTTCTAAAGCAGCAGCAAGCTTTTCGCAAAATTTCCACATCCATCTGTCAATATTAACGTAATTCTTTCTGAAAATCAAATTTCATCTGACAACTAGCTTGATACCACTTCAGAAATTCATCTTTTTCCCTAGATATCATGTGTTCCACCCCGAAGTATTTTACTGCCAGCATAGGGCCAACATATTTCTGATTCTCAGCAGTATTTTAAAAATGAGGAAAATACCCCTTCACCTCTTCAAACTCCATAGCCATAGGCAGCATGCTGAGTTTCATGGGTAAAAAATTCAAAGAATCTATTCAATGGATTTTAAGGGGCTTGACAGTCACACATAAAAGTTTCCCACCCTGTGTTATGAGACTGACTTTTATTTTTTCTTTAATTATTTGGTGGAGGATAAAGAACACATCATAGGCCTTTGCACTGCGAGCTACAAATGAAAATCCCACAAATTTTTTGTCTACAAATTTTCGGATAAATTCATTCACACAATTTTCACCTATGAATTCCCAGTGGTCTTTGTTATTTATATGCCTCACAAATATGTAATTTGGGACATGTTCCCCTGTGCCTTGCATGCATTCAAAGTAATAGGACTCGCTGACTTCTGGCTTAAAAACTCCCTGCATATAACACTCTGGATTATTTATATCAATATCACTTGTGTGACATTGGGTATTTTCAGACGTTACAGGATCACAGTGAACCACAGTGAACCACAGTCAATTTCGCTGCAGGGCCAAAGCACCCTGAACGTCTGTTTGGTGGCCACCAGATGTTCACCATGGCCGATTCCCACATGGGGTCAATTTCAACCACGCTTCCCGGGCTCCCTGCGGGACAAGCTCCAAAAGCATGGTCAAAGTGATTCCTGGTGGGAAGCAATAAAAAGTAACGTCTGGCCGGTGATTACAGCCCGGAATCCCCGGCGGCATTCCGGCCTGTGGTCAAAGCGGCTGGGCACTGCGGCCGCATTGGCCGCGGTGCCCGCCTGTCCCCTCAGAGGGCATTTATTTATGTTGATATAAATAATCCAGAGTGGGGGGCGGGGCCGTGTGACCGCACGTTGCACCACACAGCCCCTCCCCCTCCCCGATTCCCTGCCAGGATCAGCCGGCACGTCTATTCGGGCGATTTGTTGACCACGGGGGGTGGTTATTTCATTCACCCCCACCGGGGATTCACTGTGGTAAATTGGCCCAGTGTAACATCTGAAAATACCCATTGTGGACACTTTTTGGCTTGACAAGTATGTTTTTTATCATAGAAACCACGCGTATCACACAGGACTTTCTATTCACAATCAATTTTACCAAGGGTCACTAAATTTTTGTGTCTTGCTAAACATGTTTTGGACCTACAAAACAGTCTGCAGGAGGGGCATCTGAACTTTCCCATTTTTGTTTCTGCACAATCTGGCCTATCACAGGTACAACATTGATTTTTACAGCTGTGCTTAAATTTATGGCTATAGCTTGCAAAGCAGAATTGACAAAAATAGGGCTTGCCTATAAAGGATTGAATATTTTTGATCCCCATGTAATGTTTCTCATGCAACAGAATAAACACTGTTTTACTCCTTCGTTGGCCACCGGTGGGGAAAAAATCCCAATCGCCTCAATTATGTAACACGTTGACGCTAGTGACCCCCAAATGTTCTTCAAAGGGTATTTTCAGACGTTACGAGATCACGGTGAACCACGGTGAATACCCACCTGTGGTCACCGTGTCTCGAACGTCTGTTTGGAGGCCGCCAGATGTTCGCCATGGTGAATCCCCACATGGGGTCAATTTGAACCACGCTTCCCGGGCTAGCCGGGGGAATGTCCCGGGAAGCGTGGTCAAAAAGATCCCCAGCGGGGACCAAGAAAAAGTCACGTCTGGCCGGTTGCCACGGCCCGGGATCCCCGGCGGGATCCCGGGCCATGGCGCTTCCGGCCCGACGCGGCGGCCGCAGTGGCCCCGCCGCCCGCCCGTCTCCCTGGAGGGCGGGCGGCGGGGTTCGTGGAGGGGGCGGGGCCATGCGGCCGCACGTTGCGCCGTGCGGCCCCGCCCCCTCCCACATTCCCCACCGGGATCCCCCCGGCACGTCTGATATGGCGTGACGGGGTGACCCCAGCAGGGAATGACAGGGTTGTTTTCAGTACGGGGACAAGCGGTCCCGTAACGTCTGAAAATACCCAAAGAGACACACATCTGTGAGACTAATCATTTTTTGTTCTGAAAACCCCAGTTCTCTATGGAGTCTTTTGTCCCCTTCGAGCAACTGGCTGTCTGTTTTTCAGATAAGAGAGCAAGAACACTCCCTGCAAAGCACAAATTATTTCCCTGGTTATTTAAAACAATTAAATGCTGTTGTTGTTCCAACAACTTTACTGTACACAATTGAATTTAAGGCTCTTCACACACACACACACACACACACACACCATTCCTAATAATAGTCATGACTAGCCTTAGGGTATCAGTACCCATTATTTCACAGTGACTCTGTAAAAGTTTTCTGATATCGTTTAAGAAATCAGCCGCGTTTAAATTTTCAAAAGGTTTTCTATGAATATAAAAGGGGTTATTTAACTCCTCGCTATCCAGATGCAACTGGACAAAGTCCTCTGGGAAAATTGTGGGGTTAATTTCATACAGCAAATTTTGAATTGCCTCAAGAATGGCCTGAATTGCATTTTTAAACGACGCTATCCATTCCAAATAAGCAAATCGAAACCTGTAAAAATGTTCATCTGCTTTAAAATTGTGGTGGGGTCTGACCTATTGTGCTACGCATTCAAGAAAAACAATTTGGGGGTGGTCTATATCTGGAACAACGGGTCATTCATTTCTTGGGGCTCTGAAATTGAGCAGTTAGATTCTGAGATAAGAGACATGGGAAATCCAGGGTCTATATCTATTACCAGGGATTCAGGATTTATCTAGTTATATTCTGTGGTAGTCCGGGTTGTGGACCTATGTGCACATAGTAATCTACTTTTAAGTTTTCTAACGTTTCTTTTTGTGTTTTTAATTATTTTTACCAAGCTTTCCCAATGCCTTTTAGAAACCTGCCATTGTTCCCGCTTCCCCTCCATATTGCTTACAACTTTGTGCTCAGGTCACTGGCCCCATTTCTGTGACCCCTTCAGATGTTTCTCAAGCTTTAACATCTGAACAAAACCCTCAGCATCATATTGAGAAAAAGCCACATTCTGTGTGCGGGCTAATTTCAAAACATGTAAACCAATGCTTGTTAATCTGGCATCTAGCAAACCTTTCAGAGATTTAATAGCATCTACATAGGAAAAAACTTGTTCCCACTATGCATTATTCCTTTCAAAACTGCTCAAACTGCTGCTCGGTGTCGCTGGCCCTGAGTTGCGTTCCCCCGGTCCATACGCTGTGTTATGTACAAGAGCGGTTGAAACTTGATTAGGAACAGCAGGCTGTGGGGTATGTACTTGCACAACCAATTTGGGGTTTTTGCGTGATTCCTTAGCTTGATCCTCTCCTGCCTTGCCACGCTTGCTCGCCTTGCCAGATCCAGAAGCGACTTCTGTCACCGCCACTAAATAAAACAACATCTTGTCATTATTTCTACCAAAAAAGAATTCCTTGGTGGAATACACAGAATACAAACAGGCATATAAACCTGTAAACTTGCACGAAAATAAACGGAGAGCTGGTATATAGGGGTGGGACTGGCCCCAGGAAGCATAGGTTCTTCAAATCCTGCACCAACCAGGAACACCCGGGTGGGGTATACAGGCCAAATCACAATCTCTCACCACCACGATCCAATCACCCCTCTGTAAAATGGAGACGTATGTGTGTCTGCCTGCCTCTCTCTCTCTCTCTCTCTCTCTCTGTGCCCCCTCACCCTCCTGTCCCTTGCTGCTGCTTGTATGTCCTTGGGGCAGCACCATGTAAAAGCAGTGTGTATGCCTGGCAATACTATAGAAATGATTAGCAGTGTTAGTAGTAATGTTTTGAATGACTTACATTTTCTTTGCATGCTCTGGTATGGTCTTGACAGCCCCTGCGCTTCAACCAGTCCACGAACAGCTCTTTCGGCAGCCTCTGTATAAAAAGTATAAGCAAGCCCCTTAAAAAAGCACAATCATAAGAAAATTGCATTTTTCATTTTTTATAGTCTTTGTATGGGCCTAATGAAAACATTTGTGAACCCCGTGGCTTCCTGTGCCTGTCTGTCAAGCTAGAAAATGTTTTAACAGATAAAAACAGGAGAGTGGCTTGTGCTTAAGACCTATGTAGGCAGGCACGGCTCTTCCACTGTGAGCCTTTGACGGGAAAAAAAAGGGAGCGGGAAGGGTGGTTTGTGGTAGGAAAAAAAGCGGTGTTGGGGGGCCTTGAAATTTTGTCTGCGTTTTTTAGAAGAACTCTCTCTCTCTCTCTCTCTCTCTCTCTCTCTGAGAAATGATTTTTTTCAAAATATGTCAGCAGGCTAGTGATTCCATAAAATTAACATTTCTTTACAAACAGGCTTTCCTAATAAATAAATTCTAAAAGTGCCCCCTTAAAAGAAGAAAAAAAACAAAAACATGATTGGATCCGCATAACTCACCCCCCTCTCATATACCTGCTAAAAACTATCTAATCCCTCAAATCTTCAGTTGTTACAGACTTTCATTTATACTTTTAAATAATCACAAACCTTTAATAAAGCCTTTGAACCCCCACCCCCATTATTGCAAAAACTAATTATTGTCTTCAGCATTAACCAACAATTACATTAATATAAATATCGTTTCAGCACTAAAAGCTGGCAAACACTCAGCACCCATATATTCTGCTAGACCGTATCATTTAATAATTCATTTTTTGCCCTATACAGTCTAAAATAATACACACTAGGGATGGGCGAACGCGGTTCGGTAGTTCGGTGTTCGGCCCGAACTCGGCCTGTTCGGACAACCGAACACGAACACGAACACGAACGCACCGAACGGACCGAACACCGAAC
>QEPC01014088.1:1614296-1656006 GCA_003113815.1 Sphenodon punctatus | reverse complement strand
CCACCTCCAGCCGATCCCACTGCTGCCACCAGAGGTTGGCATCGGAGGAATCATCTCCCCCTTGTCCCCCCCCTCTGCCACTGGGAGTTCGGTGACACCCCCCACCTGCTGCCACCAGGTGGTCCCCTCTGGCATACTCTCCTGCTGCCACAGGGTTTGATGCCGGGGAGACCTCCCTCTCCCCCATCCCAGACTGCCCCTCTCAACCCCCCTCTCCCCTTAAAACCTGAACAGAATGGCTCACCAGCATAGTAACCCCCCTGGTTCCCCTATGGTCCCCGAAGGGCCCCAAAGGGCCGCACCCTTTGCCTTGTGACCCTTTGGCTCGTGGCCCTTCAGTTCGCAGATGGTGGCAGAGCCGCAGGTGGCTCCCTTAAATGTCCCCCCGGACTACTTCTGGGTTCAGGCAGGGGGGAGGAGGGGGAAAAACCACGCCAGAGCACCCAGTCCAGGCGCTTTGGCTTCTAGGCTCCCCAACCCCCAGCACTCACAGATCTTTCTCCTTCCCCACAGGTGTCAGCGGGGGCTCAGAGCAGCAGCGACGACGCGGGACCAGCCCGGCAGGAGCAGCAACAGCAGCCAGGTGGAAGATAAGCCTCATGCACCACAGCACCCACCCATCCCCCCTCTCCCCGGCACCACTGGCCTGTTTGAAATGGGGCTACATCCCTCACAGATCTCTCAGGCCTTTGGATCAGCTGGAAAAGCCGCACGACCCCTCAAAACAATGTTTCTCATGGCATGTCATAAATGTCAAGAAAAGTCTTAATTCAAAGCATGCTGCCCCCTCCCTCCTCGCTCAATCTACACCAGTGTTCTTGTGGATACTTCAGTTTTCCTTCCCATTTTTCATGACTGTTTTCTGGAATGAAATTCCATTATATCTGCCAATGTATAATGGGGCCCCAGGGGTTTGGAGTGCTGCCCTGACCCCTGGCACCAACACACAAGTCTGATTTAGCCTAGTTCCCTTCTCCCCATGTCTCCTCTTGTATTCTCCCATGCCTTGCCATGCCACATCTGTTCCCAGCTGTGTCCCATTGCCCCAACTTGCCTCTCAACATCCTGATTGGCTACCAGTCAATAATACTTACTTAAGGCCTGCTGGTGCTGGTGGTGGCCACAGGAAGTTGGGTGAGTAACTGCTCTTCTCACCACTCTGTGGCCTTTCTTATTGTTGCTATCTGTGTTCTAAGCCAGCTCCCAGTCCCTTGTGCTCTCCCCTTTTCTTGGTCCCACTCTTCCATAGTTCCTCTAATCTATGGTTGTTGGTGTGTGTGCGTGTTGCTTCTCTTGATCCAGTTGTGTTTCCTAGCCATGATCCCTTGTAACTCCTTTAGTTTCCAGGCTCCCTGCTCCCCCTTGCTTCCAGACCACTAGTTCCCTCTTTGTCTTATGTTCCTGGAGTCCTTGTTCCTTGTTTTGTCTTGGACCACAGTGATGAGTCAGATGCTCTCTGAGGCTGGCAAGGCCAGCTCTCTGTGATGAGCTTCACTTTCCCTCAGAATGGAGACTGGCTGAGAGATCTTCCCTTACCTTGTAGCTACCCCTCTCTAGCCCCTAGTGTTAAGCTGTAACTCAGGAAAAGGTTTAAGTTTTCAATGCATAGATGCAACAATTTAAAGTGTGAGGTACGTACTAAGTAGTAGCTCCCATGCAGCACTCCTCACTGCTTGGAGCATTCATATGTGATGCTATAATTCTGAAAAGTGGCATTTGAGAGGAAGGCACAAGCAACCAGGGAGTGTTGGGCAGCAAGTGCTTGTGGGATTCCTGGAGACTTTGGATGCATGAGGATGAGGGAACTATCACAAACGAGTATTTAGATGTAATGATGATACAGTGGAGTCTGCTTCAGCTGAATTTCTCTGGCCATGTAAAAAATTCCCCTTATGAGAAATTCTACTTAAGCAGACCTTAAAGGACTAGACCTAGAGATGGAGAAAACTGATTCTCTAATAAAATTAGCACTAGGTTTCTCTGTCCTCTGTTTCCTTCCTGAACCTCAGAAGCAGAGGGCAGAGCTCTCAGTGTGTGAGACCCTGTTACTTCTGACTCATGGAGTCTTGGGTAGGTTGAATACAGGGAAAGCAGATGAGATGGAGAGAATGGATGTTCCCTAATAGCCACCCCCAAGCCCACCCGACGTGAAAACTTGCCCTGACCAGGAATATACAACAGTATTTTAATTTTTTTAAATAGATTTCTACCCCGCCCCGCCTGCGAACAGCTCGGGGCGGCTTCCAGCAATAAATATATATAATACATAAAAACAATTTTAAACAATCCATAATAACAATCATATATTAAAACAGGGCCCCGGGATCTCAATTAAAACAATAAATAAATAAATGAGGTAGGGGAGCTAAAACTCTCCCCCCCCCTCCCCAAAGGCCTGGGTGAACAGCCAGGTTTTACAACTTCGCCGGAATGTCAACAGGCTTGGGGCCAGACGGCCCCAACCACATACTGACAAGAAATCATTAATACACTCAAAGGTCCTGATATTTTTAGTGGAGTTATCGGGATTCAGAATTTTACTTAACCAGATTAAGAGCCAATACATCCCAAGAGACATGGGGCTGGGAAAAACAAATTAATTAAACTTAAATTTCTGGAAAAGTCATGCAAGTTCTACTTAAGTGGATTCCACTGCATTATGTGGTCAGTCTTTACCATGTGGTCTACACCACATACTATCCTATATTCTCCAAAAGGGTGCTACCATGTAGTAGTAGCTACTCCTCACTGCTAACAAGCCAGATCCAAACATTCACAGGCTACTAATACTACGTGATATCTCTGGTATTGCATCACATCTAATAAGGCGTTAGTGATTTAACAATATGCAGCCAGATCTTCAGTTAGAGGGTATCAGTGTAGCTTCCCTAAGACAAAGGAGCTATACTAATTTACATCAGCTGATGATTTGACCCTTAGTGGTTTAACAATCCAAGCTCCCACTATATACAGTTGAAAGTGTTTCTGATAGTTTATTTCAACTGGACCAGAACATAACAATAAATTATTTCACAAACATATTGCAATGTGTACAAAAAGCTGTGAAATACACAACCCAGGAATTCTTCAGGGTTAATCTTTCAAACGGTAAGGTTTATTGAAACCTGAACTTTTTGTCCCCCTGCTACATTTCTGGCTTTAGGCAATGCCAATAAACCAAGAATGTATTAAGTTTTCATCACTTCAAAATTCACCCATAATGCTGTGTCCTAGATAAGAGCTGTGGGAATTAACACAATTATGTTCTGAACAGTGTGTTCAAAGCCAGAGTAATTTGTCTCTTTCAAAATGAATGAGCAGTCAATTATAAAGGTATCTGATCATTTGGAACCTTATTTTAATTGACAAAATTGGTCTCCCAATACATGGGCATGGATGGGTAGGGTTTGGCAGTACTATTGCAATCCGCATGCCTCATACAATTGGCACTTCACCTCCTAGAGGAACCCAGGTGACTAAGGGTGAAAACAGACATAATGCTAACGTAACCACCCTTTAACCACCCTTGGTGGTTATTTATGCATGTTGCGGGGCTGTATTGGTGCCCTATGCAGCCCTGAAACATGCATAAACGACCACCAAGGGTGGTTAGCATCATGTCTGTTTTCACCCTAAGTTATCAGCTGCCTCTCCAGATGACAAACAGAACTCGGGAAGATTACATGTTGGTTTATGAAGGGGGGGAAGTTATGATGATTGGGTGTTAATAATACATAATGTTAGATTTACTGTAGATACTAAAGTGAGATAAATTGAAAAATATGCCAGTAAAAGCCCTCTTGGGGAAAAACCGAACTCTCTAATCCATGAAGAGTAGTTTCAGAAACAGCCATCAGTTCGTTCAGATGCCTTTCAAATGTTTACTTCTAGCAACACCATGGAAGCTACATTAAAAACAGCAGAAGTTTCTGCCCATCCTCCAAGATTCTGCAACTAGCTTGTTGAAACAAACCTTGATTGCAAGAGACCTTTGCCTGATTGGTCTAAAGCATTTGCCTTGGAAGAGTAAAAGCCAAGTCTGGCCAGATGTAACGCAGAGGCCTTTTGAGCACCTTCGAGTATCAATATTCATGTATTCTGTACATGTGTTTCAACCTGCAAACAGAAAGCATAACTGACTTGAGTTATTCTAGCATCTTCACCTTAGTACCTTCCTAAATCTGACATGTTTTAGTACCTTCCTAAATCTCTCCCAACTTCACTCTGTTCTGGAATATACCATCCGTGTTGGACATTTTTTTATTGTAATGATTTAAATGAGGTTGTAAAACTGAAGGAATTAATGGACAGTGCCAGCCTTAAGGTTTGCAGGGACCAGGGTGAAGAGAAAATGTGGGGTCCCTGGTGGCCACCTCTGCAGTACCCTGAAGGTGGTGATGTTTGGGGCCCCACTGAGAGGGAGTGGTGCCCCCACAACCTGTCCTGGTGAAAACAGAGGCCACCGTGGGGCCCTCAGAAAGTGCGGGGCCTGGTGCAGCCGCCCCAGGTCACCCTGTGGTAAAACCGGCCCTGTTAATGGAGCTTTCCATTGCTCTAGGCTCACATGCAAACTCAACAGGAAAGGAAGAAAGCTATACTTATCTCCTGCTATAATAATAGTAATGATCGTTGAATGCTGACATTAGTTACATGGACTTCATTTGGTCCTGCAACAGCCTCACTTAGACAAAGAATTAGTCAACGCTGTTTGTCACTAATAAACAATGGGTGTCTTTAGACATAACAGCAACAGTTTCTGAATGTGTGTTTTGACCTTGATATGAACACCGGTTTGGCCCTATGTTCTCCATGAGGCACTACTTATACACACAGTCCATCTTGGGGCACATCAGTGTTTTGCTCACCACCCGATCTCAGCACGCAAGTGCTGTCACCTCATTCCCTGTGTTGTACTTGCTAATACACTACATGATATCATTAGATGCAACACTGGCCACGTGTTCAGCTGGAACACGCAAATTGTCCTTGTGATGTAATGGTGTTCACATGGCATGTTTAATGGGTGGCCAAATTGGTGTTGGGAATGTTATGGTGCTTACACACAACAGCCAAACACGTGCTTGGGGGTTTTGACACCCAATCTTTGTTATGTCTAAAGATGCCCAATGGCTGTGATTTTCCAGCCACTTACTCTGGAGTAGAGAAAGCCGTAGCCTTTCTCTGCAACCTTTTTTTGTGACAGCATCACATTGGTGAAGTCATACAAGATGGTAACACACTTTGGACAGTGTTATCCCACTTTGGGCAGTGTTAGTGATGAAACAGATCAGATGAAACAGCTGCTGCCAGATGTTCTTCCAGCCCTGCCCTGGGGGAGCAGCCAGCTGCTACACGATGCATTGACTGGCAAAGGTGATAGGGATAATGCCCAAAGTAGATAACAGGATGCCTCTCATGTTGTCAGTCTCTGTGCTGTCCTGCCGCAAGGTGGGATCTTAGAATAAGGCCCAGAGGAGCATACATGCTCCTGCCTGCCCAGCAGCTGATTGGAGGGTAGGGGAAACAAGTAGGAGGGCGCATGTTACTTCTGTCTACACAACACAACCCACCTGATCAGCTGGTAGGAGGAGCACGCGTGCGCCTCTGCCCCCTATCAACTGTCTAGTGGCAGTGGGCCCAATCCTGCAGCGCCAGGGCCGGCCCCAGGCATGTGCCACCTGTGCGGCTGCACATGGCCCCGCAGCCACCTGGGGCCCCGTGCTTGCCTGGCTGAGTGGCAGGCTGCAGCCAGCTTCTCCTCCAATAAGTTCTTCTGCCTCTCCTCCATAGCTCCAGTCCCCATCCCTCACCTGCCTCTGCCTCCAAGTAGTGCTCCAGCAGCAGCAGCAGTGGGCACAGGAACACCGATCGGACTGGGAGATAAAGCTGTTTGAAAACAAACTCCTCCCCACCTGAATGATCAGAAGGTTGTTGCCTTGTAAAGAAGGTTCTTTGAGATAGCTCCCAACATTCTCACAACTGGGTTGTACATGCTCACCCAATTCAAATAATAGACCACGTGATGGTCTCGAGCTCCTCTAGTATAAAAAGCACTCTCCCACCTCAGAATGCTTTTGCAACCCTTTCTAGGAATATAAGGAAAAAATTCCATGCGGGGCTGAAAGGGTGGTGGTTGTGAGAATGTTTGGCGCCATCTCAAAGAACCTTGTTTACAAGGTAGCAACATTCTGTTCTTCTTTGAGTGGCTCCTCAGAGGCCATTTTTACATGGCTCCGCCAGGTGGGGGGTCTGTGGGTGCGCCAGTGTATGGGCAGGGCACGCACATGACCGCACACGCATCCCCACTCATCCACACCCACAGCGTAACCGCCATTTCCCCCGGTTGCTCCGTAAGTGGGGACAAGTGAGGGGTGAGTGGGGATGCGTGTTAGGCAGGCTCGTATGCACTCCCACTCACCATGGGCGCATGCACCACATCATTCACACGGGACTCCCCCACTCATGAATATGCAGAAATCTGCGTGTNACGAAAGGTGTATCCTCGGCACCCCCCATGGCCCCCATGAGGGGAGTCCCACTCTCTGCTCGTTGCTCCATCCTCGCTCACCTCACCCTTAAGGGGGCAGAAGGGAAAAGGGTTCCAGTAAAGGCTGGTGATACTGTAAGGGGTACACACGTATGCTCCACTTGCTAGGGCACTAAGGCTAGTAAAAGGATCCCTCAGGTTCTTATAGTGGTGAAGGGAACGAGCTACGAGAGCAGTCCCACACCGAAGATCATCACAGGGACTGGAGATAGACAAGGTGACCACTCTAGGACTCTCTTGTACACCCACCAACGCCAAGGAAAAGGGAAGGGAGTGCAGCCGCAGTGGGGGAACAAGGTGGGGCACGGGGCCCAGAACCCGGAGGAAGGAGGGGGTACAGGAAGAGGACAGGGCACTCACACCGGGAAGCAAGGAGGCAGGGAAAAGGAACAGGAACACAGAAACATACACCCAAGCACTCTTATCCTATAACACTACCCCACGCACTCACCTTTCTCTCTCTCTCTCTCTCTCTGCCACTCTATCAGCCAAACGCTGCCACACAACAAGGTACCACAATTCACAAGGGGGCCAGTCTCATGGCACAGGGACTGATCACCAGCACTGGCCTTCTGTCAGGTGGGGGTTTAAATAGCTGTGTCACCGGCTTACGCGCGGAGCACCGTACTCCCACTTCCGGTCCTGAGCCTTGCATGCGCTCTGGCCTCCCTGTTGCCTGGCAACCCCCCGAAGCCGCTGTCTGCTCTGCCCGCCCTGCATTTCCTGACTGTCGGGCAGGCGGGGCTGCCCCCGCTGACGTGGTCTGTGAGCGCCGCCAGAGGGGGTGAGTTCCCGCAGCGCGCCTGCGCTGCCACGCGCTCGCCTGGCCCCCGACCCTATTCCTAACAGTACCCCCCCCTCCAGGACCATATCCCCGGGAATACCTGGGCCCAGGCTTAGCAGGGAATCGGGCATGGAAGGCCTTAACCAAATGGGGGGTGGAAACCGCCGGAGCGGGTTTCCAAGAGTGTTCAGACGGCCTTAGCCCTTCCAATCTATGAGGTATTGTAATGCACCACGGTGTCATCGTGAATCGAGGATGGCCCGTACCTCATATTCGGGAGGGGCAGCTATGGAGGGCTCTGTGGATGGCCCCGGGGCGACTGAGGGAAATAGCGGAGGGTACGCAGCCTTCAGAAGGGAAACGTGAAAGGAAGGGTGAATGTGCAAGGATGGAGGTAACTGCACCTGGAACGTAACTTCATTGATTTTACATGAAATGGGAAAGGGACCAATATAGCGTACATCGAGTTTTGTAGAAGGACGGGTAGAGGGATAATGTCATCGGTCCACCCAGACCAAATCCCCTACCTTAAATTCCGGGGGTGGCCACCGGTGTCGATCAGCATATCGTTTATATTGTTGCCGAGCTTCGGTTAATAAGCGTTTAGTCTGTTGATGGACTTGCTGCAGTTGTTGAACTAAGGCTCTGGCGGCAGGGACTCGGACGTCCGTCAACTCGGGAAAGCAAAGGCGCGGGTGGCACCCATACGTGATCCAAAAGGGGGAGTTTCCAAGCGATGCGTTGGGGGCATTATTGTAGGTGAATTCGGCAACGGGGAGATGTTGCACCCAATCATCTTGTAGGTAGTCACTATAGCATCGGAGGTACTGCTCCAGGGTCTGGTTGATGCGCTCGACCTGGCCATTCCCCTGTGGATGGTACGCTGTTGTAGGGCTAAGGCGAACCTGTAACATAGCAAACAGAGCTTTCCATAATCGGGACACGAATTGCACTCCTCGGTCCGTGATGATCTCCCCAGGGAGCCCATGGAGCTTGATCACATGCTGTAACACAAGTTGCGTGGCTTGGGCCGCAGTCGGGAGCCCTTTACAGGGAATAAAATGCCCCAATTTACTGAAATGATCAACCACTACCAAGATGGTGGTGAAGGATTTAGATGGAGGGAGGTCTACAATAAAATCCATACCAACGCGTTTCCACGGCCCCTGGGGAACATCTGAAATTTGTAGCAACCCCTGGGGGCGTTGGCGAGGGACCTTGGTACTTGCACAAATAGTGCACCCTTGTACGTACCGTCTAACGTCTGCCTTCAATGATGGCCACCAATATTGTCGCCGCAGGAGTTGGAGGGTACCGTGTTGCCCTAGGTGTCCTGCTAACGGCGCGTCATGGTGGGCCCACAGCAATCCTCGATGCTCGGGCTCGGGAACAGCCACCTTTCCCTGGAAGCAAAACAGATTGTCTCTATGTTGTAGATGGGGGTTCTGTTGAATTTCTTTATCCCTTCCCGACCGCACGCGAAGGCGATGGAGGGACGGCTTCCAAGTTCCTGCAAAGATCTTAGGGGGTAGTAATAGCGTTCCACGATCCGCAGGTGGGTCCTCCGCTTCTTGGCATCGAGATAACGCATCGGCGAGGGTATTTTGATGTCTGGGTCTGTATTGAATAGAGAAATTAAAATGTACAAAAAATAGCACCCAGCGGGCGTGACGGGCATTCATAATGCATGCGGTTTGCAAGAATGTCAAATTCTTATGATCAGTAACAACAACCATGGGATTTGGGGCCCCTTCTAAATGATGCCTCCATGCTTCAAAGGCTACCTTTATTGCGAGCAATTCTCTATCAAGGATGGTGTAATTCTGCTCCGCACTAGTAAGCTGCCTAGAATAAAGTGCGCAGGGCAAAAGGTGCTCATTGTTAGGTCCCGGCTGTAGAAGTACCGCTCCAAGGGCCGTACTGGAAGCATCGGTCTCTATCGTGTAAGGTTTAGAGGGGTCCGGGTGCTGTAAAATTGGGGCTTGCATAAAGGCTCTTTTCAGTATCTGGAATGCTTGTTGTTGCTCCGGCCCCCAGGCATATAGGCGCCCCTTTTTCAATAGTTGCGTTAAGGGAGCTGTCAGATAGGCATACTCGGGAATATACTGCCGGTAGTAGTTGGTACTTCCGAGAAACCGCTGGAGGGCCTTTACATTGTTTGGGGAGGCCCATTGCTTGATCGCTTGGACCTTCTGCTCTTCCATCTTGATGCCCTGGGGAGATATCCTAAATCCCAAAAAGTCAACAGTTGTGGTATGGAAAATACATTTGTCTAATTTGCAATAAAGGTGAGTTTGGCGCAACCATTGTAGGACCATTCGCACATGCTGCACATGTTCCTGTGGAGTAGTAGAGAAAATCAAAATGTCATCAAGGTAGATAATAACAAAATTATCCAAAACATCTCGAAATATATCGTTCATCAGGTGTTGGAACGTAGCAGGGGCATTGGCCAAGCCGAACGGCATCACCAAATATTCAAAATGACCATACCTGGTGCGAAATGCGGTTTTCCACTCATCCCCTGCTCGAATTCGCAGTAAGTTATAAGCCCCTCGGAGGTCTAGCTTGGTATAAATTTGGGCTCCTTGTAATCGGGTCAACAGCTCGGGAATCAGAGGTAGGGGGTATCGGTTTTTCACCATAATATGGTTGAGATCCCGGTAGTCCATGCACGGTCACAAGCCTCCATCCTTTTTGGGTACAAAAAATATAGGAGCCCCCACTGGGGATACTGAATGTCGAATGAAACCTCGGCGAAGATGTTCATTGAGGTATGTTTTAAGTGTCTTGAGTTCGGGATCCGTGAGCGCGTAGATCCGCCCATACGAGGGTTCCGCCCCTGGAAGTAAGTCTATAGGGCAATCATACGGCCGGTGGGGTGGTAGTGTGGTGGCTTCGTGCTTGCAAAATACCTCACACAGATCTGCATATACCTTGGGGAGCCCCAGAGGGAGGGAAGTAGTTCCAAGTGCTTTCCCGTCTCTGATACTGGATGCAGGAGACTCATGAACACAATGTTCCTTACAAAACAGAGATTGAAACTCTACCTTCCCGGTGCTCCAGTTAATCTGGGGGTTGTGGCGCTGTAACCAAGGTATTCCCAAAACTATAGGGAATAAGGGGGTCTGAACAATATCAAATTGTAAAATCTCTTTATGTACCCCGATTTGCCCTAGCAGGGGTTGAGTGCAAAGGACAACTGGCCCTGAGGCAAGGGGGGAGCCATCAATGGCATGGACCACCTCCGCATGAGCCCGGGGATGTACAGGCAGTCCCCACCCTTGCACTAGCCCTTTATCAATAAAGTTACTGGAAGCCCCAGAATCTATCAGGGCCCGTCGGACTATAGAACGGTGTCGTTCCCATGCAAGGGTTAGGGTTACCTGGAGGTGTTCTGCTGCAACGGATCCCATGACGACCACCTTCAGGGGTGATGCCACGCCTACCGAGATGCCCCCTGCTCGTCTCGGCCCTGGTAGTTTCCCTGCTGGCGTCGGGAGGATGGTAATTGCGGACAGGAGCGAGCAAAATGCGAGGAACTGCCACAATAAAAACATAGCCGCCCCTGACGTCGTCGCTCCTTTTCTTCGGGGAGTAAGGGCCCCCGCGAGGCACCTAGTTGCATCGGTTCCCCGACGTCCGTCTTGGGCGCGTCCGGGCGCGGCGACGCTGGTACATAACGCCGGAAGGACGTGCCTCGTGTTCCTTGCCGCTCTCGCCGCCTCTCTGCCAAACGTTCGTCGATTTGGATAGTGAGGGTCACTAACTCTGCCCACTTCTCGGGGAGAAGGGTATAGGCCAGCTGGTCCTTTATCTCATCATTCAACCCCTTCCTAAACATCACCTTAAGTACCTTATCGGGCCATGCAAGTTCCGCTGCTAGCTGTTGGAATTGCGCTACATACTCTAGGAGAGAGCCACGTCCTTGTTTTAGTTCCAGGATAGCGGATTCTGCATCTCTTACCCTATGGGGGTAGTCGAATAGAAAGGTGAATTCCCTTTTGAAGGCCACGTAATCCCGAATTAACGGGTCCTGACTCATGAGCAGGGGAGTAGCCCAAGAAAGGGCCAACCCCTCAAGGTGTCCAAGAACAAAGGCCACCTTCGCCTGCTCCGAAGCATAGGTGCGGGGCTGCACCGAAAAAGCCAATTCACATAAGGCCATGAATCCCTGAAACATTTTTCTATCCCCGTTAAACTTAGCGATCTGAGGCCCCTTCGGTTCCCGGGGACTAAGCTCCCGGGGACGTTCCTGCAAATCCCTCACATCCATCGCCAGGGCCTGCAACCCCCGAACGAGATCCCGGACTCCCACCTCCTCAGCCCCTGGCCCTGCCACTGCGGGCCCCCTGGGGCGGGTTACATATGCCCCTTCCCTGGAGGCAGGATCTATGAAAGGTGTATCCTAGGCACCCCCCATGGCCCCCCATGAGGGGAGTCCCACTCCCTGCTCGTTGCTCCATCCTCGCTCACCTCACCCTTAAGGGGGCAGAAGGGAAAAGGGTTCCAGTAAAGGCTGGTGATACTTTTAGGGGTACACACGTATGTTCCACTTGCTAGGGCACTAAGGCTAGTAAAAGGATGCCTCAGGTTCTTATAGTGGTGAAGGGAACGTGCTACGAGAGCAGTCCCACACCGAAGATCATCACAGGGACTGGAGATAGCCAAGGTGCCCACTCTAGGACTCTCTTGTACACCCACCCACGCCAAGGAAAAGGGAAGGGAGTGCAGCCGCAGTGGGGGTACAAGGTGGGGCATGGGGCCCAGGACCCGGAGGAAGGAGGGGGTACAGGAAGGGGACAGGGCACTCACACCGGGAAGCAAGGAGGCAGGGAAAAGGAACAGGAACACAGAAACATACACCCAAGCACTCTTATCCTATAACACTACTCCATGCACTCACCTTTCTCTCTCTCTCTCTCTCTCTCTCTCTCTCTGCCACTCTATCACCCAAACGCTGCCACACAACAGGTACCACAATTCACAAGGGGGCCAGTCTCACGGCACAGGGACCGATCACCAGTGCTGGCCTTCTGTCAGGTGGGGGTTTAAATAGCTGTATCACTGGCTTGGGCACGCACGCGCGCAGAGCGCCGTACTCCCACTTCCGGTCCTGAGCCTCGCATGTGCTCTGGCCTCCCTGTTGCCTGGCAACCCCCCGAAGCCGCTGTCTGCTCTGTCCGCCCTGCATTTCCTGACTGTCGGGCAGGCGGAGCTGCCCCCGCTGACGTGGTCTGTGAGCGCCGCCGGAGGGGGTGAGTTCCCGCAGCGCGCCTGCGCCACCACGCGCTCTCCCCCTACCCCGACCCTATTCCTAACAAATATCTATTCTATCTTGGAAAATCTGCAGATATGGTTCTGAGATTATTATGGCTGCTATTTCACTAACTCTTCTTAATGAAGTTAATGCTAACAGGAATATTGTCTTTAAAAAACCCCACCGCATAATCAGTTAATTTACGCCCCTCATATAACTAATTCATGCTGCCCCGGGGGCACAGATTTAATGGTTATGGGTGGGGGGCAGCATGAATTGATTATATGGGGGCAGGGATGCAAATGAACTGGTTATGGGGTGAGGGCAGTGTGAATTGATTATGGGGGCACCAGCTGCATTTTGGGTGTCTTGTGTGTTTGATAGCAGCGCCTCTGGACTGGTCGCACTGCGTGCATACACAAGGCACAGGCGGCACAGGCAGCAAGAAGCAACAGGCCCTGGAGGCCAGGCTGGCTAAGCTCCCCTCTCCCCCCCAGTAAGGCAGTGGACACAGTCAGCCTCACTTGCTGCCCGACTGCCCCTGCAGTGGAACCACTCCAAGTCCTGGAGTGGTGGTAGACTCTCAGCTGGGGGGGAGGGGGGAAGCATTGGGAGGCCATGTTTGTCTATGGCCACTCGGAGGGGTGGAGAATGAGAATCCTTCCTGTCCAGAGGGAGTAAATTTTATGTAAATTTAGACGTTTTCATAATTATGTGGGACCTAAATATGCAAATTAGACCCCGCTCCAAGACTTCGCAAATGGCCTCACAAACCCTGGGGCCGGCCCTGTGCAGCACAACAGGAGTCCAGGCATCCAGCCCTATGTGACTGGCTCCTTGGCCTGGCCCATGGCATGCAAGGACTGGTGATAGCCACAGGGGGATGATCATGTGGCCTGCTCTCCTCACCAGTCCAAGTATGATGGTTGCAATTGCCTGCCCTGGGGTGGGCAGGGGATTGGGCCTACCCCATCTTGTGTGGCTTTACCCATTGGGTGTTTTCAGACATGACGTTAGCCCACATTTCCATGCTTTAATCTGCGTGGAACTGCGAGACACCATTCCTTCTGAGAATGTTAGCCAGGGCCGTTTCCCAGGTGGTGTTTGCACTTAGCCTTGTCTGTGACTCAGGAACATCCCCAGGTCACAGCCTGGGCTAAGCATCTACATGGCCAGGAAACAGCTGCCCAGATGTGAGTAAAGTAGGGTTTCACATGTGAAAGCCCACTCTACGTTGACCCAGTCTGGAGTGATGGGAGACCCAGGTGCCATGCTGACCATCACCTGGAAGACAGGCTACTTCACACAGCGCAGGGGCTGCACTTATGCACGTCTATGCATATACCCGCTCCTTCCCCGACCTGGGTGCCATCACTTTTGTTCATCAGCTGGGCCAATTCCCAGCCAGAGTGACGGCTCCCACTACCACCCAGGTAATATCACGATGGTGGTGGAAGCCATCCCATCTGAAAACACCCATTGTTGACTCATGTTAATTTTGTGGCTTGCTATAACCCACCATATCCTTTTTGTCAGTTATCTGCCATCTTATTTGTGCATTAAGTTTTACTTTCCTATGTGCAATACTTTGCACTTGTCTTAGTCTTTGTTGACTTTCATTCTGTTGTTTTCTGCTGAGCTCTCAAATTTATCAAGATCATTTTGAATTTGAATCCTGTCCTCTAAGAAGTTTGCAATTCCCCCAGCTTTGTATCATCAAACAAATTTGATGTGTGTACTGTTCACATCTTCATCAGTTCATTAATGAAGATATTGAACAACACTGGACCCAGGACTGATCCTTGCAAAACCTACTTGACAAGTCTTCCCAGTTCAATGTTTACTTATTAATTATTATTTTAGTGTGATTTTTAAACCAGTTCTGTACCTACCTTATAGTAGCTCATTCTCAAATATATTTCTCCATCTTGTTTAGGAGAATATCATGCAAGACTAAATTAAAAGACTTGCAGAAGACAAGATATATTATGTCAAACTGCTTGCTTTGAAATCAATGGATTTTGTGAAATAAAAGCATTTCTCTTAAATCAGCGAGTGCAGGATCAAGCCCTGTGTCAAAATGCTAATGGTAATTTTCACTGCCTCTCTAAGAACAAGTGAAAGTTTTTGAACATTCATTGTAAACATGCTTTTAATTTTATTTTTGATTATACAGTTCAGTTGCACCACTTACTAAAATATTTAATATTCAAAACTTGCAAAAAATATTGATTAAACATCACAGCTTTAAAGAGATCTTTTCTGGCCTTGTTTGTAGAAGTTGCTGAGGGTGGGTTAAAATTTTTAAAAAGAATGACATGTATCCAAATTGTTTTATCTGTGTCCAAGGCCCATTTCTGCAATGTCTTTCATCCACTGAAGCTCAATGGCAATACTTAAGTTTTCATTACATCCTTATACAATAATTTCCTCCCACATTCTCTGTTCAGTGTTTAAAAATATAATTGATCCAACAAGCTACACAAATTCTTCTGCCTACTTTTGTTATCATTTGTTATGATCATTATAATTTTCTCTGTGTGTTTTAGCAGTTTGACCATATTAGAAACTACAAATAATATGGGATGTTTTTTCCCCCGTGAAAGATGTCTGATCTCCTCCAATTAAATAACTTTCCATCGATTCCTCCTCACTTATTTTTGTTGTCAAATCGATGCAGCTAGCAACTGCTATCCTCCCAAATTCACATTGCTTTGTAACATACTAAATTTGAGAAGGTTAAAAGAAACCTTAATTTCATTTCCCATCGTTTCACAAATTTCTAACCCTGCTGCTGTTTAGCTTTTTATACACAATTGCTTACAGCAAGTTTACAAATCTGACCTGCTGTGATTGGTAGTGTCACTGTTAGCAAAGCCAGAGATCTGTAAGGTTGTGAAAAGCAAATGTTTCTAGACAGCATTCATACCAACACAAGCTTTTTCAATCTTTTAAATTAAGAATTACAGTGAAGTTCTGAACTCATGGGAGTCAGTGACAAAACTCCCATTGACATCAATGGAATAAGGATTGCAATCAGCAAAAAAAATTGATTTGCTAGGGTAGAAAGTCTCAAGATGTATTTGCTGCTCCCATCTCATTCTAGATATGAAAATAAATGAGAGAGCCACAGGGAGTATTATTTTGGGTACTTTTATATGTGACGGCACCAGAGCGCCACCATGTCAGAGGTCGGGAACTTGAACGGATGTGACAGGAGCCTGGGCGCAGGATGGGACTGGGCGGAGATGTGTCCGCCTGCCCCCCATCCCCACTCTGTATGTAGTGGCCTGCCCCCTCCCTGATGGGTGGCCAATGACGGTGGAGGGGTAAGTGCCATGGCAACCACTCTGGATCATGGTGATTAAAGCAGGATTTCAAAAGTGAAAGCCCACTTTACTCTGAGTCTGGCAGCGGGATCCCGATTGTGGTGGCAGCTAGTCCAGGCTGTGACTCAGGGATTTCTCCAAGTCACAGCCTAGGCTAGCCCCCCACCCCCACGGTCAGGATCCAGCCCAGGGAAACATCTTGTGAGTGCATTTCAACATGATGGAGGTCCCTGGTTTAAACTGCACTAAAGCATGTAGTGACTGTGGAAATTAAAGATGACCGCGGGAGGGGCTAAAAAGAATATGGACAACCGAGGGAGATGGCAAAACATGGGACTCTTGGAGGAAAAAAAGGATATGGAAGTGACTAAAGCAGCTAAGCTATTTCAGAAATCTCTTCCTGATTGGTCACCCTGGTCTCCTACAGAATGTATATTCAGAGGTGTTCTAATCAAAGAACCTATGATTATACAAAGAAGGGCATGTTCATTATGAGACTGCTTATCAGTGGGTTTGCATTGAGCTGAATCATGTTGACACTAGGTTCATTTCTATACACATTAGACAGTGGGCTTGCAGGAATGGTTTAATACCTCTCCCTTGTTTGTGGATGAATATTCACATGCCTTCTCATTTCCTATAGTAGATGGAGACCAGCAGAGCTTCTTAATCTGTTTCCAGGTGACAGACACCCTTCAGCTGACCTTAAATAGTGTGAATTAAAAACCATTGCACAGAACAAGACATGGCACATTCACCAGACAGCCCCATTCTTCCTTGCCCTCACACTGTGATATATGGACTAGGCATGGGCGAACAGATCGCGGTTCGTGTTCGGCCGTTCGGTTCGGCCGCGATCGGTTCGTGTGTTCGCGTTCGGCTGTTCGGTTCGGCCGTGTTCGGTTCGTGTGTTCGTGTTCGGTCGTTCGGTCGTACCTCGCATTCGTGTTCGCCCGTTCGGTTCGGTCGTTCGTGTCTCGGCCGTTCGTGTTCAGTTGTTCGGGCAGGTCATACGTTCGTGTTCGGCCGTTCGGTTCGTTCGCCATCGGGTTGTGCGTTCGTGTTCGGTCGTTCGGTGTTCGGGTGGTTCGTGCGTTCGCGTTCGGCCGTTCGGCCGGAAATATCGCGGGAAGCCGTAAAATCGGCGTCGCGCCGGAAATTCGTGTGCGTGTGCGTGAGTGAGGCGAGAGGGTGTGTGTTTGTTTCGGTGGCTGCTTGTGTAGTGTGTTTTGGTGATTGTTTTGGCTGTGCTGTGTGTTTGGGTGGGTTGGTGTGTGTTGTTGTTGCCTGTGGGTTGGACTGTGGTGTGTGACTGTGTGAAATTTAAAAAAAAACAAAAAATGAAGCGGTCTCGGGGCCGAATCTGCCGGGTGTGGCCACGCCCGACGGCGGAGGAGTTGTCGGAGGAGGAGGAGGCGGCTGCCACTGCCGCTGCCGCTGCCGCTGCTGCTGCTGCTGCCGCTGCCCCTGCCGCTGCCGCTGCTGCTGCCCCTGCCGCTGTCGCTGGGCCTTCCGTCTCGGACGAGGCGGGGGGCTCGACGTCAACAGTGGTTCATGCCAGGTTTGTAAACCTTTCTTTTACTTTTAAGACAAAGGCTGTATTAGTTTTTTAGTTAGAGTGTGCCAGCCAGGGGCGGGAGTTAGAGTGTGCCAGGCAGGGTCGGGATGGCAGGATTTGCACGTGCCAGCAAGGGGTGGCTTTCCAGTTGCTCTATCTAGCAGCAGCATCCCCTAGCAGCCCTGGGATGGCATGATTTGCACGTGCCAGCAAGGGGTGGCTTTCCAGTTGCTCTATCTAGCAGCAGCATCCCCTAGCAGCCCTGGGATGGCATGATTTGCACGTGCCAGCAAGGGGTGGCTTTCCAGTTGCTCTATCTAGCAGCAGCATCCCCTAGCAGCCCTGGGATGGCATGATTTGCACGTGCCAGCAAGGGGTGGCTTTCCAGTTGCTCTATCTAGCAGCAGCATCCCCTAGCAGCCCTGGGATGGCATGATTTGCACGTGCCAGCAAGGGGTGGCTTTCCAGTTGCTCTATCTAGCAGCAGCATCCCCTAGCAGCCCTGGGATGGCATGATTTGCACGTGCCAGCAAGGGGTGGCTTTCCAGTTGCTCTATCTAGCAGCAGCATCCCCTAGCAGCCCTGGGATGGCATGATTTGCACGTGCCAGCAAGGGGTGGCTTTCCAGTTGCTCTATCTAGCAGCAGCATCCCCTAGCAGCCCTGGGATGGCATGATTTGCACGTGCCAGCAAGGGGTGGCTTTCCAGTTGCTCTATCTAGCAGCAGCATCCCCTAGCAGCCCCGGGGATGGCAGGATTTGCACGTGCTTTATGTTATTTTTAGTTGCCGTCCCTAGCACCCACAAGGAGGGAGGATTAGAGGCATCATCATTAAATGCGTGATATTAACTTGGTGCTTTATGTATTCCCATTTCAGAGAGGAATCGGACGACTCCTCTACTCCAGCGGCCGGCCCTGCTTCCACCAGCCCCCGGAGGCGGAGGAGGACGACAAGTCGCCGCCGCCGCTCACCGTCTTCTCCACCTATCGAGCGCCAGTCCTCGGACGTCTGGCGCTTTTTCGACAAGGGCGACAGAATCGCCACCTGCAAGGTATGTCATGGGGACTGGAACAACAGGCTTCACTGCAACATACTCTCTAGAGCTCAACAAGCTATTCTGCGAAGTGGTCGAGCCCTGCCCAGTGGTGACTCACTTGGCCGCCCAGTAAGCACCCATTGGATTGCTCGTGCACAGAGCCCGTGGAACAGTGAGTGAGCTGAGCAGAGGCATATTGGTAGGAGCAGCAGCAGCACCCATTGGATTGCTGAGGCGAGGGAACAGAGCAGAGGCAGTGTTGGAAGGAGCAGCAGCAGCAGCACCCATTGGATGGATTACCCTCTGACCTGTTAGGAATGAAAGTCCCCTGCAAGGACAGATTGGATGGCCACCCAGTCCACCCACTCGTGGAGACAGAATGCAGGCAGGGCTTGACAGAGACAGACCATTTAGACAGACCATAAAGACAGATCTTTAGATTGTAAGCTCTCGGGCAGGGACCGTGTCTATCTTATTTTTTTGTAAAGCCCCAGGTACATCGCAGGTGCTATATAAATGCTAATAATAATAATAATAATAATAATAATACTAATGTTCCTTTCTTTTTCTGCTCTTTCTAGATCTGCAATAAAGGCTTCCGGCGCCAGCGGGAGGGCACGACGTCGGGTCTGCTCACCCACATTGAGCAGACCCACAAGATCCGGGTGAGGCGGGCAGGCGAGGAGGAGGAGGACTCCGCCGGCGCAGGTGAAGCTGCTGCTGCAGCTCCGGTGGAGCCACCGCCCCTGCAAAGGGGGGGGAAGGCCTCCCGCAAAAGGAGGCATACACGCCCTTCCCCTCCCTCTGCCTCTAGCCTCACCGCCGCCGCGAGCCCCGATGGGAGCGAAGAAGACCGCCAGTACGCCAGGGAGGTCAGCGAGCGGCTGCGTCGGGCATCGCGGCGGCTCACGGAGGAGGTCGACCGCTCCACCGGCGACCTGGAGAAGTGCCTGCTGGAGGAGGTGCGGGCGGTGCGCTCCGAGAAGCGGCGGGTGGTGGCCTACGGGCAGTATGTGGCCGCGGAGCAGCAACGCCTGCGCGTCTACCACCAGGCACTCTCCAGGTGGCATGATGCCATGAAGAGCGGCGCGGCTGACCCCTCCGCGGTGGCTGACTGCCCTCTGGACTGCGACCCCCCGGAAATACTCCTGCCTTTTCCCCAAACACGGGGGGGCAGTGGCGCCGGCAGTGGCAGGCCAACTTGAGTGGCCGGGGACATAGAGAGACTCTTAGGTTGTGTTTGTTTTGTAAGTTTCCTTTTCATGTTTGCTTTTGTTTGAAATGTTGCTTTTGATGTTGTTCTGCTTTCATGTTTATATAGTGTTAAGTAAGTATTTTGTTAATGTTGGTTAAGTATAGTGTTAAGTGTTTATTAAATTGTTAAAAAAATTTTATTGTTACTAGCTCTTCCTTGAAATGCAGCCTTGAAAATGTTCCTGTTGTTAAAAGCCTTGATGCATCTTGATGCATCTTGGCTGTTCCCTCAATGCTAGTAAGAGAGAGAGAGAGAGAGAGAGGCAGAAAGAGAGAGAGGCAGGGTGGGTGCAAGCATTGGGACGGAGGGACAGCACCTCAGCAGCACAGTACTATTAGCAGCCGAGCCCTGGATGGAGGAGGAGGAGCCCTGTCCCACGACTGCCCCTGGCATGGGATGGATGGCGTGTGCCACTGCACCATCACTCTTTGTCCAGGGGCAGCTCCGGGAATCCCAGCAGCGGAAGGTTCACCTTCAGAAAGAGCAACTGCTCCACCAACTTGGCCCCCAGTCTCAGGCGGTGCGGGGAACATATGTCCCCCGCGATGGAGAACACCCTCTCGCTGGGGACACTGGTTGGTGGGCAGGACAGGAATCCCTTGGCCACTTTGGACAGGGCCGGCCACACTTGGGCCTTGCTGGCCCAGTAGGCCAAGGGATCGCTGCCGGGTTCTATGCAAGGCTCCTCCTCCAGATAGGTCTCCACTGCTGCTGAGGCGCCATCATACTCCCTCCGGTAGCTCTGGGTGGGCACCACCTGCCCCACTGCCCTCAGCCACGCTGCTTGCCCTTTTGTGCTGCTGGTCCCCATGCTCCCCTGAGTGGACAGAACAGAGGAGGAGCTGCTGGCAGTAAGGGTCCTGCTGCTGCTGGAGGCAGGGATAGACCCAGATGGCTGAGGGTCGCTGCTCCTACTCCCACCATCCCCAGGGGCATCCCGCTGCATGGCCCGCTCTGCCTGCCTGACCTTATCGACCAGCATCCCCTTCTGGAGGCCATAGTGCGCACTTTCCCGTGCCATGCTGCCCTTGATCCTGGGGTCCAGCATGGTTGCCAGGACATATTCGTCCCGGCGCAGGAGGTCACCAAAGCGAGCGCTCAGGCCCGCCTTCAACTTGTCGGCTAGCTCCATCGCCTCGTCGCACATTCTCCTGCCCTGAGGGCCACGATCCCGCCCCACCGCCCCAAGAATCTCATCCAGGCTGCTGTGGAGACTATGCACCAGCGGGGTCACCTGGCTGAGGGTGGCAGTGGAGCTGCTCAGTGTCTCCGTGACGGCCAGGAATGGTCTCAGGACAGAGACGGTTTGGGATATAATATCCCATTCCTCCCTGTTGTACCCTGGAGGTGACTCGATGTCTGTCTCCAGTTCCACCTGATGCAGGGCGGCTTTCTGTTCAAGAAGCCGCTCCAGCATCAGGAAGGTGGAGTTCCACCGGGTGGAGACATCCTGGATCAGGGTGTGCACCGGGGACCCTTGCTCAGCCTGCTTCTCCCGGAGGAGTTCGCTGCCCTTCACGCTGCGGTTGAAGAAGCCCGCCAGCTTCCTCCCCCGCTCGACCAGGGAGCTAAGGGTGCCTGGCCCAATGCCTTTATCACCCAAGCCCAGAGCGTCCTTCACCACCAGGTGGAGGGTGTGTGCGGCGCAAGGGATACTCGTGAACCCCCCGTCACGGACTGCCTTAAGCATATTGGCCGCGTTGTCCGTGACCACACACCCCTTGGTGAAGGCCACGCCTGGCGTGAGCCACTCCCTCACCATGGTGGTCAGGGCTGCCTCTACCTTCCTTGCGGTGTGGGAGCTGTCCATAACTTGGGACTGAAGCAGGGCCCACCTATACCCTGCTTCAGGTCCCCTCCTGCCACTGCCAAGCACTGCCTTTGCGTCCTGCCACCAGTGTGCAGTCACTGCCAGGTAGGCATGCTGGGCGTTCCTGGAGGACCACAGGTCCGTGGTGAAGTGGACCGTTGCCCCCCCAGCCCCTGCAAGCTGCTCCCTCACCCGCTCCTTCAAAGCCCTATATAACTGTGGGACCACAGTCCGACTCAGGGCGGAGCGGGAAGGAAGCTTAAAGTTGGGAGCCAGGAACGCAAGCAGACGCTGGAAGCCCTTGTCCTCCACAATGGAGAAGGGCTGGCCATCCAGGGCAATCATCTCGGCAACCAGGCGCTTGCCTTTTTCCTGGAAGCCTGTGCCACGGCGCCCTGCCGATGGCCTCGACACATCGCCCCACCCCATCTCCTCCATGGTGGACTGGCGGTGCTGCTGGGGAGGCTCCTGCAGTTTTTCTGCCCCCATAATGCTCCTGCTGCTGGTAGAGGCAGCAGCAGTAGCTGCAGAACGCTGGCCCGCTGAATGGGCCGGGCGACTGGCCGCTGGAGTCGGGAACCCGCTGGCATCCACTTCGCCTGCCTTCCCGCTCAGCAACACAGCACTGTGGCATGCCTTCAGGTGCCTGGCCATTGCAGTTGTGCCAAGGTTGGCAAGCGCCCGCCCACGCTTCACCACCTTTTGGCACAGCGTGCACTGCACCTCTCTGGGATCATCTGCCCTCACCTGCTTAAAATGCTCCCAGACAGTGGATTTTTTTCCCCCTCCTGCTGCCTTCTTGCCCGCCCCGGCAGACGTGCTGCTGCCAGTGCTGCTGGGAGAGGGAGAACTTTGTGGCACTGGTGGTGATGCAGCTCTGGGAGGAGGAGGGTCAGACATTGCCTCATGGACATAGATATCCTCTGCGGCACTAGTGTCACTGACTGCTGCCTCTTCCTCACTGTCCCCAGCGATCATGGCGATGTCCCCAGAAGGGGAGTACTGGGACCCGGAGGGTAGACTGCCCGTGCCCGCCATGCTGCTGGCACTCTCCCTGTGCCCCCCTCTGTGGCTGCTAGTGCTGCTGCAGCTGCCGCTGCTGCCACTCCTCCTCTCCCAGTCCCTAGTACTGGCATTGCCCGGGGATCGGGCCCTGCCTCTAGCAGCCGGGGTGGGATCCACCAGCTCTGGGCTACTGGGGATTTCCTCGACTGTGGGGGACATTGGTGGCCCTGGAGGAACATCGGTAGAAGAAGCAGCCCCAGCTCCTGCTCCATCACCACGCACAGCAGACACAGATGCAGCAGCCTGAGCCTCAACTCCTGCAGGCCTTCCAGTGCCCTGAGTGTCAGTGGAGGGCACTGCCAGGAGACGTTGCAGAGCACCCTGGGCCCCTAAAGCAGGCCTCCTGATTTTGGGAGGGGGTGAGGCGCTCTGCCTCTGGCTACTGCTGCTGCCTGCTGCCGCTCCTCGTGCACGGCCTCTGGGACGTGCCCCATTGCCTCCCCTACGGGCAGCAGATCGGCCTCTCCTTCCCTTCTCCATTTCTCCCGAAAAAAACAATGTTTTTTAATATATAATTTTTTAAAAAAATTTTATTGAATTTTTTTATCAAATATTTATATCTCTATATCTACACTAATAACTAACTAACTACCTAACTAATAAATGTATTCTAAATGCTATGAATAACTCCAACAAACCCTAAAGCTGAATCACAGAAAACAGTAAACTCTATCTCTATCAGTAAACCTTAAACTAAACTACTCCTACTATGTCAAAACAAAAATGTATCGACCTAATCCTATCTATCTACCTATGAATATATGGGATGGGGGTTGGGGGGCAATCACAAACAAGACAAGGAGGGGTACAAAACTGAAATGAAACCTAAATCAATCTATAAATTAATAATATACTACTACTCTAATGAATCAAAAAAACAGGGGAAGGGAATGGGGAGGGAATATTCAATGGAGGGGGGAGGGAAGGAGGAAGATTGAAGATTGAACACAGGGAGGGATAAAAACAAAAAATAACAACTAAATCTATCAAAGCTAATGTAAATAAATGAGAATATGGGGGTAGATGGGTTGGATGGGTGAAATAGGAGGAGGATGGCAATGGATTGGGGAGCTGGAAAATGCTGGGTGAGGGAGCCTTCTGAAACGCCTGCTGACAAAACAGTGACTAGCTCAGAAGGTATTGGGAAGGGGGGAGGCAGACAGTTTTGTTTCTTGCTGCGCCCGCCTCAAATCAGCCCCATTGGCTCCGTGCAGCCTAGCCTGTGGCCAATCATAGACTGCCAAGCCAGTGGTCTGAGGCGAAAAGAGATGGTGATTCATCAGGCTGGCTGCTACTTCAAGCCCTCCACCCCTGGTGCCTGGAAGTCTGCTCCTAGCTGAGTCAAATGACTTCCCCCTCCCTGGTGCGTTCGTGTTCGTGTTCGGTTGTCCAAACAGGCCGAGTTCGGGCCGAACACCGAACTACCGAACCGCGTTCGCCCATCCCTAATATGGACATGGGAATCACGGGCTTGCTCACATACAGCCAGAGAAGCACATATGGTATTATATAGTAGTTTACACACAAATGCACTCAGCAGTGATTTCCGCAATCCGGTTCATCGTGTACCGACACCAATTATCAGATAGAAGTTTATTAATAGTGATATGCTAATCAATGTGTAAATAAAATAAGATCAGAAATATGGCACCCAATAGCTGTACTGCCACCGAAACTCCAGCCAGGAGAAATGATCTGACGGGCAGGAATAACATTTCTTCTTCAGTTGGGAAGCTGCTTTGGAACCTGGTGCCAGGTCAGATGTTTTTAAACGAGCAAGGCTGGGAAGGGGGTGTCCATGGCTGCTGAGTGGCCACTCAGGTGGAGTGCGTGGGGAGGGATTCTAATGGGCGTCTCCCAGCATGGTCCCCACAGCAGGCACCTCTCACTCCCCCTGCCATGGATCATGGGGGTGGGGGAGAAGCAGCCAGGTTGGCCTTTGAAATTGACAGTCCTGGTGTGAGCGCTGGGGAACTGGGCTCCCCAGCACTTGCAGCCAGTTCCTGTCACTTGCAACAGTTGTATCCCCCCTCCCACTGTGCCTATGAGCAGTAGATGAATCTGCTGGCATGTCTTGCCACCCCAGTTCAGATGGGCAGGGGATGCAAGGCCGCCAGTTGCCTCACATCTTTTTGGCTTGCCCCACGTGGTGCATCCAGATTCCTCAGCAGTGCTCAGTGAGTGGCCATGAGTGGGTGCTGTATGGCTCAGGGGAGCATACATCTCCTCACTCCACCTTCAGATGGGTGGATAAGTGGCTCCTGGCTGGCCATGCATGGTAGCATCTTCTTTAAAACCACCCGTCGTGCTGGGCAGGAGAAGACAGTGTTGAAACTCGTACCAGGTCGTGCTGGGCAAAATGACCCAGACAGTGTTGGAGACAAGTTGGAGAGAGACTCAAGTCCACCATCGGGGAAAGGGGCAAGACTGAGAGAGAGGAATTTCCTGTTCATCAGGATAATCTCAACTTTTGATCATATTATCAGGGTCTTAATATTTATTTTATTTATTTTTATTTTAGAAATTTTTACCCTGCGCATCCTGCCAGAGGGCTGCTCACGGGATGGTTCCCAAAGAGCCCTGCTCTTCAATGTGCTCCAGAGATGATGGTCCAAGTATTGTGCTGCAACCATCTAATTTGTTTTCTAATGGTATCTTAGGGTGAAAACAGACATGACGCTAACCACCCCTTAACCACCCTTGGTGGTGGTTTATGCATGTTGCAGGGCTATATTGGTGCCCTATGCAGCCCTGAAACATGCATAAATGACCACCAAGGGTGGTTAGCGTCATGTCTGTTTTCACCCTTAGAAACCAATACTGAACATGCTGGAAACTGCTGCATAGGTAGTATCAGAATAAAATGAATATTAATGACAATGATTGCCTGTGGTGTATGGGTCTGTATATAGTATTATTAAGTATTTATATAGTGCCAGCATGTAGCTAGCACTTTACAATCCCATATAGAAGTATTTTTGAATAATATATATTAATAAAATACTTGCGACAAAAGTCGAAGTGGTGCTATATTTCATGTTATATTTGTATGCTTATCATAGCGCTAGTTTTATATGGACATGAATATTTTGCAATAACTGATATGTTTTTAAAATGTCATGGTATGGTTGTTCAATAACATGCGAACTAGGTTACAATAACCATGTGTTTATTATACATCAGACTCAGTTATTTCTCAGTGGGACTATTGTTCTGGACACTTACTAACCCTGCTTATATGCTGAGGCAAGAGAGAAAAAAAATGTATGAAACAAATTCTCGACAAAAAGTTCAGATAATAAATATTGCAAAAATAAAATATAAAAATAATTCTTTAAAAATCTATCCTGAAAAATGGAAATTTATTTATATTTATTTATTTTTACAATTTATAAGCCACCCCCTCCTGCCTCAGGCATCTTGGGGAGACTCACAATATAGTAAAACATTAAAATAAACCCTATTAATTTCAGTTTAAACAATATAAAACCCCATCTCCCTCGGGAAAGCCCTGGCAGAACAGTCAGGTCTTACATTGTCTGAGGAAAGAGTGGAGGCCGGCAGCCAAGCGGATCTCCAACAGGAGGGAGTTCCACAGCCACGGTGCAGCCACGGAGAACGCCCTCCTCACAGTAGACAGCTGGGAAACCCGGGGAACCCCAAGGAGGGCACCCCCAGCTGACTGCAGGGGCCGCTGCCGGACCCAGAGGGTGAGGCAGTCCTGCAGATAGGCGGGGGCCAAGCTGTTTATGGCTTTAAAGGTCAACACCAACAACTTGAATTGAGCCCGGATACCTAGCGGCAGTCAGCGCAGAGTGCGAAGCACCGGTGTGATGTGCTCACGTCGGCCCGTCCCCGTTAAGAGATGGGCCACCGCATTCTGCACTAGCTGCAGTTTCCAAATCAATACCAAGGGTAGCCCCACATAGAGCATGTTGCAGTAGTCCAGTCTCGAGGTAATAAAAGCATGGATGACCATGGCCAGATCTGAATCTGAGACATACGGCCTAAGCCGATTGCACCAGATGTAGCTGGCGAAATGCTCCTTTCGCCACAGCCGTCACCTGAGCATCCAGGCGGAGCTGTGGGTCCAGGAGCACCCCCAGACTCCAGACCTGAGAAACTAGGGGAGGACAGACCCCATCAATGATGGGGGCCACCACCACCCCGGCCTTCCCCACAACCATCATCTCCATTTTGTCAGGATTTAGTCTCAGGCGACTCATCCTCATCCAATCCCCTACAGCGGACAAACACTGGGTAAGCACCGAGACTGAAGGACCTGAGTTGGAGGGAAATGAAATATATAGCTGGGTGTCATCAGCGTATTGATGATTGGGACAGGAAACATCATTCTGACTATTATTCTACAAGACAGAACCCAGTCATTCTAAGATATAACTGGCAGGTTAATCATACACATGATTAAAGTTAACCCTTGTCTTCTGCCACAAATTAAACAACATTTTTTGTGTCATGGGGTAGATTTCTACCCCAGTCCTTTGGCACTTAAATTGCTTGAATGTGTAAACTAGCATGAAATGTGATGGGGTAGATTTCTACCCCAGGCCTGGGTATAAATCTACCCCGTGGTAAAATGAATTGAGGTATGTTCCTACCCCAGGGTCTTTTTGGTCACACATAAAAAAATTGTTAATGGTAACCAATTTACCTTTGGGGATATTGTGCACCTGTGTGGAAGTGACAATGTCCTAAAGGGGCAAAGTTGGAGAGCCACTACCTTGCAAGTTTTTGCAAGAGATGCACACCAGGGTAGGAATCTACTTCAACACAGAAGTTAAGGGTTTTAATTAATTTCACTCCTATATGGGAATTTTCACATGACTTTCTGCATGGAAGCTGATTTTGTCCGACAGATGTATATGTTCCTTTTTTGTTTCTTTGGTTAACTAGGTAAAGTCGGGGCACAGATTTTTAATGAATGGAAGTGATTTCGATCTAAAAGATTATCAATGAGAGGTTTTGATTTTGGAGGGGATTGTTCTGTTAATGTGGTCTATGACATTTCTAAATGGTGTCTCTGGTTTTGACTGAATTCAGTGCCTGGTCATTTGCATCTTGTTGAATTTCTGTACTTTGGATTTAAGATACAATAGAATAATCAGTTCATTTTTATGCTTATCTAAAGGCTTGTATCTGATAGTCAGGGACCAGTGTTCACTGTGTTTTCCCCATTGCTGCCGATGGGGAAAATGCAGTGAACACAGGTCCCTGCTGATAGTTAGGCTGCTAACTAACTAAAATACAATCAGACATGGACTGATTTAAAATGTTATTAGAAGAGGGGGGTTGATAGCTTGTATCTGATAGCCAGGGACCAGTGTTCACTATGTTTTCCCCATTGCTGCTGATGGGGGAAATGCAGTGAACACAGGTCCCTGCTGATAGCAAGGCTGCTAACTAAAATATATAGATTGATTTAAAATGTTATTAGAAGAGAGGTGATGACAGTTTTTATCCAGAACACACTTTCCCCCAGGCATTATGAATTATTCTTTTTTAACAGTATGGCCCTTTTTACACGGGTCATGGCTGCGTGGGGGACGGTTGTGCGCGCCGCAGCGTGGGCAGTGCATGGGTGCCAGTGCACATGGGCGCACCCCCCATTCCCCACTCATCCACATGCATGGAGCAACCTCTGTTTCCCCCAGTTCCTCCATGCGTGGGGATGTGGTGTGTGTGTGTGTGTGTGTGTATGAGTGGGGATGCATGTTTTGCAGGAGTGCGCATGCACCTCCACTCACAGGCCACAGGATTTACATGAGACGGCACCACTAATGCCACGCAGATCCACTGCATGGTCATGAGTGGTACCGTCTTGTGTAAAAAGGACCTATATTATTGTTTTACTGGTAGCTTTAGAGATACTTAAGTTTTAAACATGTTCATTTTTAATATAAGATAACCAAGAGTCAGGATAAGAAGGGCATTAAACACAGATGTGATTCTAAAACTAAACTTATTTTGTTATTTGAGTTTCTATTAAGTCAGAGTGGAGACAGACGTGATGGCAGTGCAGCAGTGACCCGAAATGACCTGGGGAGGAAAACCATGATGGACACGGTCTGAGCTGGGTCTTGCCTCTAAACAAATGTGCCCACCATCCTGTTGCCCGCATGGCCAGCCATGGTTTACAGGAGTCATGTGCAGAAGATGGGGCCAGAGGCAGAAAGGCATTTTTTTCTACTAAAGAACACTCTCTTCCAGAGCAGGAGCAGAGAGGAGGCAAAGGGTTTGGAGTAGGGTCAAGTCAGAAATCTTTGTGTCAGGGAATTGAACAAGAAGGTGATAGTAGGAAAAACGGGAATCCGTAGCCACTCAAGAACATGGCTTTCAAGAACCACAACTTACTACTGAAGCCTGCTCCAAATGGAGCTATGCTGTATGTCTAAAGACTCCAACCTTGCTGTGTACGATTCCCAAGGCTCCAACCCTGCTATATTAATATGATTCTGTATCACAAATTCTTGGGTGTTTTTGTTGTTGTTTTGTTTAAAAAGGATGAAATGGCATATAGAACAACAAACAACTAAAAACAACCAAACCAAAACAACACTCCATCTCTTCAGCAAAGGAATTCTAAGGCTACAAAATGAACCCCTACAAAGTTAGGAAATGCCAGAGTCAGGTTGCCTGTGCAATCTTAACTCTGTTCCCTTGTGTGTATTTTATTTATTTATTTATTTAATTAATTTATCACATTTCTATGCCGCCCTTCCCACAGAGGCTAATGGCGGCTTACAGTAATAATAATTTTTTTAAAGCCATTAAAATCAATTAAAAAGCCCCTTAAAACCTCACCCAATTCACCCCTACACTCCCACCCAATCACATCCCACACTATCCATGCCTGGCTAAATAGAAAGGTCTTACATTGGGTAATTTCAGATATTACGCACTCCCGGATCACCACAGTGGAATCCCAACCATGGCGAGCCAGCAAATGCCCCCCCCCCTCGTGGTCCAGGACAGCCCCGAACAGACGTGATGGGAGCGGGACCATGGCAGGGAAACGGACCGACGGACCACGGCCTGGGGCAGCGCAACAGATGTTACGCCAATTCCAGGCCGTGATCAGAACACCCAGAAGACACCAGGGAGGGGAGGGGGGCAGACATGGCCAGCCGAAGGCAAAGGAAGCCAAAAGTGCCTAAAGGAAAAGCCCACACAAGGAAAACGGGAAGGGAGGGGGAGGAGGGAGAAGAGCAGCCAAGGCAGCACACAGAAAAGGTCCAGGGAAACCAAGAACACAGCAGAACACACAACACAAACACACACCTGGGTGCAAACACACTCAAACTGGAAAGGAAGGAGGTGGGAGCACACCAGGATGGCCAACACACACAGCACAATGGACAAAGGGGTAGGGGAGCCTAGGGCCAAGGAAGCGGAGGGATTGGCCCAGGGACAGAGCGGGACACAAGGAATGGCACCCAGAACCCCACCAACAGCACTGTCAGCAACAGCCACCCAACAGCAACACAGGCAGTCCAAGGCATGGGGGTCCCCACAGGGACAGAGCAATGTCACAGGGGGAGGACAACAAGGAGGGAATGGCACCGGAGAGGTCTGTGGCAGGTCCAGGAGGCAGATGGTGCAGATGGAGATGGAGGCAAGCTGGAACCGACGCGCTGCAAGGGCAACCCCTCCCCCCTGCCGTAGGTCACCAGGAGGTGCAGTCCGGGGGGCCCAGACCTGCACAGTCATAGAGGCACCTAAGGGGGTCCGACCCACGGGCACAGATGAGCAGGTGGCCAGACAGGGGACAACAACACTGCCCAGAGAGCCGGTAGCTGGCTCAGAGATCAGGACACAGTCACAGGAGAGGCCAGCCATGGAGGGTAACACCACAAGCAGCAAGGGCCAGGGGGTGCCCGAGGAGGGAGCCCAGAGACACAGGCAAGGGCAATGGAACCCATGGAACTAGCCTGAACAGCAGTGAGCCCAGTTCAGCATGGAGTGAGTGGAAAGCAACCCAAGGCAGCATGGGGGTGGTGGGAGCACACGGCATGGCCAGCATCCAGGGCTCCAAAAACACCGGGGGCCTCACAGCCAGCTGCAGGGGGTCACGAAGGGGCCCATGGCAGGGTGGCCCACCAGATGCATGTAGTGGGGACACTGAAGCATGCCCCGATGGTAGCCCAGTGCAGACATGTGGTGGGTGACAAGGTAGTTGGCTTCGAACGGATCCTGCACAGCAAGCCACACCTGAACATCAGCATGGGACCACACACCAGCCAGCACTGCCAGCTTGGCTCTAGTGGGCTCCAACAAGCCATAATTAGCAGCAGGGGGCTATGGAAGGTGCCCAAGCTCCAACAGGTGGTGATACACCACCCCACGCGACCGCTGGTACCCATGGGCCCCGTGGATGCAACCAAAGAAGGAAACAGCCATAACAGGGCCCCCCTCTGCCAGACAGGTCATGAAGGCAGCCAGGCTGCACACCGAGAGGGCTAACACGGTCTCCACCATGGACCACCCCACATGCGAGCACCACATCTCCGGAATACACCCATTGAGAAAGGGACGGAGGCCCAGTTCCTCCACATGCAGCCAGCACTCGCGAGTGCTGACCTCATAGCCAAAGTAGCGAAGGCCGGAGCTCATACTCGCATAGGCACCTGAGAGGGTACCTGGGCAGCTCAGGAGCAGTTGCACGGCCTGGGAATGCCACAGGTCAATGGTCTCGCGAAAGGTCCAGCTCTGGGGGGGCACCAGGCGTTGCGGGGCATGGGAGCCCTGGGGAAGCACTACCAGCCACGGTCCAGCAAGCAGTGGGTACTAACAGAAAGGAAAGAGGGGCCCCACAGTCCCAGGTGGGATGGGGAGGGAAGCAGGGGAGCTTCAAGGACATGCGATAAGGCCACAGGCCACAACATGGGATGGCTAACAAGCAAGGCGTGGGATGCAGACCCAATACAGTTGCAGGAACCAAGCGCAAAGACAGTACAGCCAACACTGATAGCAGGGCGGTGATGTCAACAGGCAGCTAACATGGATAGCAGGGAGGTGATGACAACAGGCAAGCAGTTGCAGACCGCATGCCCAGGTGCATGTGGGCCCAGCTGCCTAGTCATTGCCGGGGCGGCCGGGCACAGGGGTGAGCACAGGTACTATGGGGCTCCCTGCACAGGTGAAAGGGTGGGGCAAGGAGCCGGGGTAGGACTGGCCCTCGGGCAAGAGAGGGGCACCATGAACCGCACCAGGTACACAATCCACCATGAATGCGGGATGGAGGGGCGCCTGTGGGATGCACCTGGACATCTGCGCGGAGTGGTTCCAGGCGCACACAGACCTCATGCGCATCTCCACGGATGCAATCCACCTGGTTGCCCACATATGGGTGTGCATGGTCAGGAGAGCTGCGGCCACCTGGTGCACCCACCACGAGCACAGGTGCTCCCTGGCCAGGCTCAGGGCCCTGTGGGTGTCCGGGACATACCAAAGGGCCCTCCGCCATGCCCAAGAGTGCCCAACAGCGCTTCACGAGGCTGCCGGCTGCCAACACTGGAGGAGTGAGGCCATGGGACATGCAGCAATGCTCCCTATGCCCATTGAACAGTGGATTATTATATTATTATTATTATAAACATTTATATAGTGCCAGCGGATCTGGGTCACTGAGCAGGCACAGAGGTGTTGGGCCGGGGCCCTGGCCCATTGGGATGAAACCACCTTCAGGGCGCACTTCAGGATGGACAGGCATTGCCTCCTGCAACTTGCAGAGCTGTTGACACCCTGACTGGAGCAGCAACACACCCCCATGCGGGCACCCATTCCCATGGTCCAGTGCATGGCCATAGAGGTCTGGGCTCTGGAAATACCCAATTCCTGTGGTCCATGTCCCAGCACTTCGGTGTGAGCACCATCACCAGTATCCTGAGGGACTTCTGCGAGGCCGTGGAGGGCATGCTCCTGGACCGCATGATCCAGCTCATGGACTAGGATGTCGTGATGGCCGACTTCATGGCTGGTGGCTTCCCCAACTGCCTGGGCACTGTGGACAGCACCCACATAGAGATCCTCCGCCCCTCCATGTGGAGGCTGTGGAATACATCAACCTGCGCAGGTACCATTCCCTGCAGCTCCAGGCAGTATTCAACCACAGGGGCCAGTTCATTGACATCTACACCAGCCACTCTGGACACAAGCACGATGCCAGGATCCTGACCATCTCACCCCTCTATGCCGGATGTACCGGGGGGACTTTGCGGACATCAGGATGACCAGGATCGAGGGGGTGCTGATGCCCCCCTGCATCCTGGGGGACCCGGCCTATCCTCTCCTCCGATGGCTCATGAAGGCATACCTGGTCTCCAGGAACCCCGTGGAGGCGCTCTACAATGCCCGCCTCTGTGCCTCCAGGACCATGGTCAAGAGAGCCTTGGGTGCCCTAAAGCAGCACTGGAGGTGCCTAGCAGCCCGACTGGACTACACAGTAGAGACCTCGGCCCTCATGATTGGTGCCTGCTGTGTGCTGCACAACATGTGCAAGGCCGATGGGGCCGCCCTCAAGTTCTCCGTGCCCCAGCGCCCACGCGGACCTGTGCTGCTCTACATGAATGCCGATAACCCAAGGGAGTACCATTATGCCAAGTGGATCTGCCCCAACCACTGTACAGAGACACTCAATAAAGTTAGAGATTGTTTCCACCCATGTGTTTATTGTGCTGAGTGTGCCCATGTGCTCCCCCTTCCCCCCTGACCCTGGAGCTTCCTGGGCTGTCCCCTCAACTGCCCTGCAGGCGGCATGGACCTCTGGGAGCTCCCCTCACCCCTGCCGTCCATATCCCCGACTGTATCCTGGGAGGCCTCCATGTCCGGTCTGCCGGGTGGGGTTGGGGTGGGGGGCAGCCCTGGTGCTGGAGGGGCCCCCCTGGGTGGCTGCTGTCTCTGGAGGCCTGGTGGGACCAAGACATGGATGCGCAGGCCCTGCGGGCATGCCAGCAGCTGGGGCAGTGGAGGGGGAGGTGGGGGTGCTTCAGGGCCCAGCACTGGTGCGTGGGGTGGCAGGATGCCTGGCAGAGTGGCTGCCATCACGTATGCGCTCATGGTCCCCGCATGTAGCAGCAGTGACGTGCCTATATCGTGGGACTGGTCCATCTTGCACGAGTGCTCCACCAACATCCAGTCTATGGCCTGCTCTAGCTGCCCGAATGCCTCTACCTGCCTGTTGCGCTCCCAGAGCTCCTGCCTCTATTCCAGTCGCACCTCCGCCCGTAGCCTCCGGTCCCTGGCTTCCACTGGCTGCAGGGCCCTCTCCATGACTGCCTCCATGTGGTTGATGGCCGCTATCATCCGCTCTCGGTGGTGGTCTGGACGATCTCCTCCCCCCTGCTCCTCCCTCCAGCGCCATACCCAAGCCCTGTGCTCCCACATCCGCTGTGCCGGGGGCATGGGTTCAGCTGGTGGGGTCGCTGCTATGTGCCCTGTTGGGTTGCACAATGGGTTCTGTTAGTCCAGTCCTGGTGCCTGCCTCCCATCCCGTTGTGGTGCTGGGGGTGGTGGGCTGGTCCCCCGGCAGGTGGGCTGCTGGTGCCCTCCCCCTGTGCCCCGGCCATCCCTCCCTTGTACACCCCCCCAGTGTGCCCCATGTGCACCCCCCCCGCCATGGAGCCTGACCTTGGACTTCCGGCTGCTCCTGAGCTGCTCCCCACCATCCCCTTCACCTGACAGTCCCGTGTGCTGGGGCGCGCTTTGACCTGTTGGGAAACGGGTTGTGGTGGGTTGCAGTACCCCTGCATTGGCCCAGTCCCTGTCCCATTGCCCCCCTATCCCCACATGCTGGCACTGGTGCCCAGTCTGCTGTGCCTGTCCCCTTGTTCTGTGCCCGGGTAGGCCCCAGTGCCCCCCCCAACCCCCTGTCCATGGTCTGGGGTTTCTGGGGGCCACAGGGATGGGCCCACGCCTTGTGGGCCCCCCACCCACCCATGGGCCCATCCCCTATGGTCCTTTCTCCCTCCCAGATGCTTTCCTACCCTCAATGTCAGTCTCGGAGCCCTCCGAGGCTGGCCCCTCTGTGTGGCTGTGCTCCCCCTGCATCCACTGGCTGAGGGTGACCAGTGTGCCGGCCTCAGATCCTCCTGAGTCAGACTGTGGGTGTGGGCTCCCTGTGCTGGTGTGCGAGGGGGGCCTGCTGCTCTCTGAGGTCCCAGGGCGTTCCTCTTGGCGGGTTGGGCCCACGGAGCTGGTGGTGATGGAGATGGAGGTGGTGGCGGAGGAGCAGCAGCAGCAGCAGCTGGGGAAGGTCGCCCAAGAGGGGACAACCAGCTGGTGCCTTCTTGCAGGGCTGCCAGGGGTACTTCGGCCCGTTCTCTGCCCTGGACCATGGTGCTCCCCACAAGCCGTGGGGCGATTATGGAGTCCTTCATGTGTAGGATGTGGTCCAGGGCATCATAGTAGGGGGTGGTACGTGCGCCATGTCCGGACCAAAGGTTATTGTCCTTTATCACCTTGTACCCCCTCTTGAGCTCCTTCACCTTGGAGTGGCATTGGGCCACTGTCTTGTGGTCTCCTGCTGCCTCCATGTCCTGCACTATCGCGTTGTAGACATGCGTGTTCTGCATGTTTATCGCTAGTTCCACCTGGTGCTCCAGGGATCCCCATATCCTTATAAAGTTCTGTGTCTTTGTGGCCCCATTAGCTTCCTTGATGGTACGACTGTCTCCCACATGTGCCCTCCTGCTCCTCCCCTGCTTGCCCTCTGCCTGTCTCCTCCGGGAGCTCTGGCTCTTGGGCCCATTTCCGGGTCTGTTGGTCATGACAGGGGGGTGTTAGTTGCCTGTGTCCCTCAGTCCCATGGCCCGCCTCCCTTCCCCCCTCCTGTCAAGCGCCCCCCTCATGCTGCTGTGCGGACCCCCCCCTCACTCTCCTTACCCGTTTCCGGGGTGCCTCCATCCCCTGGCCGGTTGTCCCCTCTGGGACGATCTGCCCCAGCTGCTGCTGCTGCTCCTCCGCCACCGCCTCCATCTCCAGCACCACCTCCTCCTCCTCCCTTCCTCACTTGCCCCCCACTCTCCTCTCCCTTCTGCCTTGCTCCATCCTGCCATGTTCCCCTGCTGCTGTGTGCCCTTTAAATCTTCCTCCCCGGTCTGTGTGTTGCTTGTTGCCTGGCAGTGACGCTGCATGCTTTCACCCCGGCTGGGGATCATTTTGTTTGCTTCTGGCTGGTGGTTGTCATTCAGTCGTTACTTTTTGAGGTTTCCCAGTGGGAATTGCTTTGACCACCCTTCCGAAGATGGTCCAGTCCCAACCTCGGAAGGGTGGTTGGCTTTGTCCCCTACTGGTGATTGTCTGTGGTGAACATCTGGCGAATGCCGATCAGACGTTCGGGGCTCTTTGGCCCCGCCAAGGGGTTGAGAAAAGTTCACTGTGGTTGACTGTGATCTGGTAAAGTCTGAAATTACCCATTGTTTCCAGAAAATGAGTAGACTCGGGCTTAGGTGGACCTCCAATGGGAGGGAGTTTCATAATCATGGGGCAGCTGCTGAAAATGCTTCCTTGCTTACCCTAGTCATAAAAACATCATGGGGAGATGGCATCTGCAAGAGGACACCCCCAGCTAACCTCAGGGGCTGTGAAGGGACATGAAGGGGGGAAGACCCCAGATACCTGATGGGGAAGTGGACTTCCAGATACCATGGATGACGGTGGCCAAATCCAAATCTGATAAAAATGGTAACAGGCTTCTCACCAGATGCAATTGGTGAAAGGCACTCCTGTCCACTGCCACAACCTGACAATCCACAGCAGTGGATCCAAGAGCACCCTAAGGCTGCAAACCCGAGTCACCCAGGTCACACATCTGGCCAACTATCATCACACCATTTTGTCTGGATTCAGCCTCTGGCTGCTTTTACATGAACACAGTTATCTCTGTATTAGTTGTAACTCCAGTATGACAACTGGGATAACTGTCTATATGATCACAAATTTTGGGGGATAAGCACTATTCGGGGATTGCAGTGTACATGGTTATCCCGGTCTAAGAGTCACAAGGAGGACTGCATCATTCCTATGATGCAGCACAATTGAATTTCAGTACCTTGGGGACTCCAATGCCTCTGCTAGAGAATTGGTCTTGTCATTAATTGTCCAGGACTTAAATTTTCATGGGGGATTCTGTATTTGTGTAGAGAGCTGAGACAAACAGGGCAGTTCCAAAGGGAACTGAATTCTGCCACACAGACAGCACAGTTGAATTTCAGCACCTTCTTCCACTCTGATTTCTTGGAATACAACAGATTGGTGGGCATGCCAGTGCCATTTGGAGATAGTGGACATATTGTCTGCCCCTCCATTTCCAGCTGCCCTCCCCACCCCTGGCCAACCTGAGGGTTTAGTGAGAGAGAGGCATTATCCCCTAGTCTCTCCTAGCTGCTGTGTGGGCAGCTGAGAGTCCCTCACCTCTCAACATCCTTGCTGTGCCCATGGCCCTTTTCACACAGACACTCTAATACTGATAAAATGGGTGTTACCTTTTTTTATACATGTTGCATTACACCCATAGAGCACACCTGCAGCCCTACAACATGTATAATAAAACATAGCACCCATTTTATCACTGTTAGAGTATCTGTGTGAAAAGAGCCTATGTCACTTGCTGTCATGAGTCCCTGGAGCAGATGGGTGTGATGGATTCCCTCCACTCCAGGGTCAGAGTGGCTGTTTTTAATTGGACTGTGTGGGTGGGGAGGTGGATGTGCGGCCATGGTGGGTGGAGGTGGGTGTGTGCCTGTTCCCACAGGTGCACACCCATCTCCACCCACAGAGCATTCTCCAGTTTTCCAGATGACTCTGTGGGTAGGTAATGGGTGGACGTGGGTGTTGCGCAGGAGCGTGCGTGCACCCCCGCTTACTGCCCGTGGTGTTCCCACAGGTGCACACCCATCCCACCACTGTAGCGTTTACATCAACACCCCCTCCCACCATACACCTGCCTGCACACCAAGTGTGGGAGGGGAGTATCTGTGTAAAAATGGCCAGTGGATTAGGAGACAGCATGGGTAGCATTTTGTCACAGCCTTATCTGCTGTAAATCCCTACCTGTAACATTTTGCCACCAGAGACTGAGGAATACCGTAGCAACATTGGGTAGAGGGTAGGTCAATTCAACCTGCAATTCTCTATGCCAGGAGGGCTTCATATCAGAATAATGAGCACTAACCCAGTATTATTTTATAATTATTTTACTGCACTACGCGAGCACTATCTCAGTATTTTATAATTATTTTACTGGAAAAAATAAAAACTCAAAAATCAGGTTGGTCAATTCAGGGATAAAACTAGGAAACAGGAATTATTTATATGGGATGTCTGTCCACATGAACAATTAATTCCTGAATGAGAGGGGTTTATTCAGGGATAATGCATGTGTAGAAGTATACTTAATCAGCTCTCCCGCATCAGTCCACACTGAGACTGCCAGACCAGGGTCAGATGAAAAGGAGAGACAGAGCCGAGTGTCATCGGCATGTTGACGGCACCTCACGCCAAAACTCCAAATGATCTTGCCCAGGGGCCTCAGATACACAATGTATGCATTAAGGTAAGGACTTTCATTAGATGGTCTCATGGTTCCCTCCACAAGCCTGTTTCAGTTGCAGAATACAGTTTACTTTTTAATGAAAATGCAACAACAATTTATGTTGGAAACAGAATTTGCCTATATTTGTGTTTGGAATGTTAGACAAAAATGAGACTTAAGCTCTGGCCTTGCAGTGGCAATCTCTAGCATACACCTGAAGTTAGAGGTGTGCACCAGGGACCCATGCTGTTTTTCATTTTTATTTTTGTCATTTAAATCTTTCATTTTTATTTTCATAAATATCAACATTTCATTTTTGTTTTTGCTTTCGTTTTCAGTTTCTATTGGTTTTAATGGAAAACACATTTTTTTTTTGTAACATTTTTGGTTTTCATTATAGTTTGATGAAACATGGAAGTATTGTACCTCCAGTGGAAGGCATTATGCGTACCAAATTTCAGAACGTTTGGATAAAGGAGTCAGATTTTATAACCAGTTGAATTGTATTATTTTGGAAATATCTGCATATAAATTTATGGCTGTAACTTTTTTGTCTCCCATCTAATGTAGATGAAACTTGGCACATTTATACTCCTCTACCAAAAAAGCTACTACATTCACAACTGAAAACATATAAAAAAATACATGTATTTATTAATGTCACAAATGTATATGTCTTTTTCTAATCTATAAATGAGGAAATATCTCCATACAATCTAAAAACAACAATGTGTAAAAAAGTTTGTACATAAAAAATTATATATAAATAAAATGATCAGACCCTACATGTTTGTATGGAGATATTTGTATGGTGATATTTCCTCATTTATAGATTAGATAAAGACATATATAAATGTGTGACATTAATACATACATATATTTTTATACATTTTCAGTTGTGAATGTAGTCGCTTTTTTCGTAGTTGGTTTGGTTTTGTGCTACTGCAGCTTTTGTTGTTACCCTCATTTTATTCTGACATTTATACCCCTCCCCAAGTCTACTACCTATGCCAACTTTCAGAAGAATTGGATGAAGTGTCCTGGTGGTATAAACAATTAACTTTTAAATGTATGTCTGACTAACAACTTTGTAGTCCAACCAGTGTACATGAAATTTGGCAAGGCTGTATCTCACACATTCAGGATCATCTATACAAAATATCAGAAAGATGTGATAAAGGGTCACAATTTTATAATCCTGCACAGCATATTCAGAGAATGAGCCTATGCCAGGGATTCTCTTACATGTCACTGTGGTATAAGATCAGTTTGTGATGCCAATTGGCTAGCAAAAACATCAACCAAATATCCTTATTCTGTGCTTTGATCATCCCAACATCTCTCCCCCACTTGTTACTGGGAAGTCAGAAGCATCTGTTTAGGAAAGAGCCAATAGAGATTCTCTTATGTCCTCTGTCACAGTGCTGCAGGATGTGATTGTGATGATAATTGGCANGTAGGACTGGCCCTCGGGCAAGAGAGGGGCACCATGAACCGCACCAGGTACACAATCCACCATGAATGCGGGATGGAGGGGCGCCTGTGGGATGCACCTGGACATCTGCGCGGAGTGGTTCCAGGCGCACACAGACCTCATGCGCATCTCCACGGATGCAATCCACCTGGTTGCCCACATATGGGTGTGCATGGTCAGGAGAGCTGCGGCCACCTGGTGCACCCACCACGAGCACAGGTGCTCCCTGGCCAGGCTCAGGGCCCTGTGGGTGTCCGGGACATACCAAAGGGCCCTCCGCCATGCCCAAGAGTGCCCAACAGCGCTTCACGAGGCTGCCGGCTGCCAACACTGGAGGAGTGAGGCCATGGGACATGCAGCAATGCTCCCTATGCCCATTGAACAGTGGATTATTATATTATTATTATTATAAACATTTATATAGTGCCAGCGGATCTGGGTCACTGAGCAGGCACAGAGGTGTTGGGCCGGGGCCCTGGCCCATTGGGATGAAACCACCTTCAGGGCGCACTTCAGGATGGACAGGCATTGCCTCCTGCAACTTGCAGAGCTGTTGACACCCTGACTGGAGCAGCAACACACCCCCATGCGGGCACCCATTCCCATGGTCCAGTGCATGGCCATAGAGGTCTGGGCTCTGGAAATACCCAATTCCTGTGGTCCATGTCCCAGCACTTCGGTGTGAGCACCATCACCAGTATCCTGAAGGACTTCTGCGAGGCCGTGGAGGGCATGCTCCTGGACCGCATGATCCAGCTCATGGACTAGGATGTCGTGATGGCCGACTTCATGGCTGGTGGCTTCCCCAACTGCCTGGGCACTGTGGACAGCACCCACATAGAGATCCTCCGCCCCTCCATGTGGAGGCTGTGGAATACATCAACCTGCGCAGGTACCATTCCCTGCAGCTCCAGGCAGTATTCAACCACAGGGGCCAGTTCATTGACATCTACACCAGCCACTCTGGACACAAGCACGATGCCAGGATCCTGACCATCTCACCCCTCTATGCCGGATGTACCGGGGGGACTTTGCGGACATCAGGATGACCAGGATCGAGGGGGTGCTGATGCCCCCCTGCATCCTGGGGGACCCGGCCTATCCTCTCCTCCGATGGCTCATGAAGGCATACCTGGTCTCCAGGAACCCCGTGGAGGCGCTCTACAATGCCCGCCTCTGTGCCTCCAGGACCATGGTCAAGAGAGCCTTGGGTGCCCTAAAGCAGCACTGGAGGTGCCTAGCAGCCCGACTGGACTACACAGTAGAGACCTCGGCCCTCATGATTGGTGCCTGCTGTGTGCTGCACAACATGTGCAAGGCCGATGGGGCCGCCCTCAAGTTCTCCGTGCCCCAGCGCCCACGCGGACCTGTGCTGCTCTACATGAATGCCGATAACCCAAGGGAGTACCATTATGCCAAGTGGATCTGCCCCAACCACTGTACAGAGACACTCAATAAAGTTAGAGATTGTTTCCACCCATGTGTTTATTGTGCTGAGTGTGCCCATGTGCTCCCCTCCCCCTTCCCCCCTGACCCTGGAGCTTCCTGGGCTGTCCCCTCGACTGCCCTGCAGGCGGCATGGACCTCTGGGAGCTCCCCTCACCCCTGCCGTCCATATCCCCGACTGTATCCTGGGAGGCCTCCATGTCCGGTCTGCCGGGTGGGGTTGGGGTGGGGGGCAGCCCTGGTGCTGGAGGGGCCCCCCTGGGTGGCTGCTGTCTCTGGAGGCCTGGTGGGACTAAGACATGGATGCGCAGGCCCTGCGGGCATGCCAGCAGCTGGGGCAGTGGAGGGGGAGGTGGGGGTGCTTCAGGGCCCAGCACTGGTGCGTGGGGTGGCAGGATGCCTGGCGGAGTGGCTGCCATCACGTATGCGCTCATGGTCCCCGCATGTAGCAGCAGTGACGTGCCTATATCGTGGGACTGGTCCATCTTGCACGAGTGCTCCACCAACATCCAGTCTATGGCCTGCTCTAGCTGCCCGAATGCCTCTACCTGCCTGTTGCGCTCCCAGAGCTCCTGCCTCTATTCCAGTCGCACCT